>OX632357.1:13439762-13790939 GCA_951751655.1 Ophion costatus | reverse complement strand
GGGATTCGAACCTGGGACCTTTCGATTGCCGGTCGACTGCTGTGACCACTGAGCTACGCCAGCTCGCTTTCCTTCCTTACCGTATTTTCTCAGTAGTCTCGATCTTCGAATCATTACTTTTATTTATATATATATATATTGGAACCTGATTTATTTGGAAAAATACTGCTCCAATCGAGTATTGAGTATAATGAAACTTTTAAAGTACAAATGGGGACGTTCAAAAAAAAATGTAGGATCCATAATTCAAAATGGTGACATTAAGATGGCCGACATTCTTTAAATAGTGGAAACAACTTTTTTCCCCAAGAAATTTTTCAGGCCAAGCTAACACCTTGCCTACGGTTTTTTTTATTGTTGCTAAAGTCGACCATTTTTAGGTTAGCACACCATAAATCACGTGTAATATGAAAGAACATATATATATAATTTTTTTTCAATATTACATCTGATTTATATCGAAAAATACTGCTCCGATCTAGTATTGAGAATAATGAAACTTTTAGGGTTCAGATGCGGTAGGTAGGATTTTTTTATACTAAAACCCGTAATTTTTAGGTTAAAACACCATTTTTTACTACTTTGCTGCTATCCGGGGTGTACCGCGAGGAGGTAAAGTCTTCAACATCCCAAGTCTAAGTGTGCCTGCGTGAGATCGTTTGGGTATGTTTGATAACTGAAGTGACGAGCCGCAGAGACTTAATCCTTGTTTTGGTTTGTTCGTGTTATTAAACAAACTGCAACAAACTCACGCACGCTCACTCACACTTGGGATGTTAGAGAATTTACCTCCCCGTCGTACATCCCGGATAGAAATAAAATGGTCAACAATGGTGTTATAACAGAAAAATTATGGTCTTTATCAAAAAGAAAATCGTACCAACATTGTTAGTTTGGCCTGACAATTTTTGAGTAAATCGTCATATTTCCATTTTTTAAACATATCGGTCGTCTTAACGTCGCTGTTTCGAATTTTAGACAAAAAAAAACTTTTTTTCTATCCGTCCCCTTTAAACCCTAAAATTTTCACTATACCCAATACTTGATCGGAGCAGTATATTTCGAGATAAATCAGGTCTAACACCCGTATTCATAGTCGTTCCTCGAGGAATCCTTATTCCTCTTTCTTTGTTCTGCACAAAGAACAAGGAATCCTCATTTCTTAAGGAACGATTATGAATACGGGTATAAGATTAAAATGGGACACGCGGTATGTATGTATATATATATATATAATTATAAAGTATGCAACTATATATTGTAGTTTTGTAGTACAGAGTTCTGGATACTGGTTGTATACATGCGCGCGCGCGCGTGTGTGTGTGTGTGTGTATGTGTGTGTGTGTGCGCGCGCGCGGGTGTTCGTCGAATATAGAACGTAACACCAGTTCTGACGATAGGGCACATCTATGCGAAATCCTTGAATTATAGTCGTGACGACACTCGATGTACGTTCGAGAGTTGCGCTAAGCTCGTGTTCCACTTGATCTGCCATTTAAGACTTTGTAACGTGCGTCCGCATATATATATATATATATATATACACCCACGCACGCACATACACAATCCATTCACCGAACGATTAATCGCCATGACTAACAAATTCAATAAAACACATAAACATAGCTACGAGACCGGCAACAACATAGTCGCCGAAGAGAGCGGTTACATAAAGACCTTCGGCGAAGGCGAAGACAAGACCGAGGGTCTCGTCCAACAAGGCAGTTACTCGTACACCAGCCCCGATGGACAAGTCATATCGGTGCAATATACCGCGGACGAGACCGGTTTTCACGTATCTGGCGATCATCTGCCGACACCACCACCAGTCAGCGAGGAAATACAAAAGGGACTCGATCTCATATACGCGGGCATCAAACAGCAACAGGTACGGGTGCACTTTTACATATGTAAATACGTATGCATCCTCGGTGAATTTAAACAAAGGGAAATTACTTTTTCAATTAATTGTAATGGCAATGATCGAGATAGTCATAAGTACAATACTTTTTTGATAATTTTGAAAGCGAGTTCGCTTATGCACACGTTCATTACTTCTGGCCCTCGTCAACTCTGACTTATTTGTATATTTAACGGGTTGACAGGAAGCGGACGAGCGAGAGGCCGCTTTGAAGATCAATCAACCGCAGAGCCAACAAATCGACAGAAACGAGGATAAGAAATACAGATTCTAAGAGATACTTAGCGAGAGAAATGAGAGAGAGCCGATGATCGAATGTATCCTTCGTCGAATACCAAATTATTTTTATACGTTGTGAAGATTTTTATGTTTCAGTCGAGTACGAGTCACGCCGAATGATCGATTCTACTTGATGTACACTACACATTTATGTGCATATACATATACACACACATATGTCATGCAATCAAAGAGTTTTGTCATCTGAACTGAACTGAAATGAAGGTAGATTCATAATTATCCTTTATCCGTATATGATTCTTTATTTTCTCTGCACCCCTTTCCCTTCCCGCCTTAACCTGCTGTTGAGGTAAGTACGGTGCAATAGTAATATAAATAAATGTAAAATGCTGATGATAATATTCATATCTAATATATCATTATTATGAACTTCGGGCCTCGGGATCTCTACGAATAAGTTTAGGTGTTATAACTTGGATTTGACTGCTGCAACGTCCAGAGTTGTTACACATTCTGACTCAAAAATTCCCTGACATTTCCAGGTTTTGCAATTACCCACATTAGGGCCAAATAAAAATTACTTTGTTTCACTTTAGTTTTAGAGCTTTCACGGCTCTTTATGTAATTCGAAGAGTATGTGGCTTCCGGATGAAGGCCGTGTTGAGAATCAGCGTTGTGCCGACAGGACAATCAAATTCCTTTTCTGGATGTACCGGTTCAACGGAAAAAGAATGGCACTTGGGGCCATAAAGTTTACCGAAAGCCAACGCACACGTATAGATATCTCCACGCTACGTCCCATCACCACCCCTCCCAAAAACAAACGGTCATAAGCTCCCTGGTCTACAGAGCTCTAGCGATCTCCGAACCGGACTCTCTGTAGGAGGAACTAGAACACCTACGAAAAGCTTTAGGAGCTGATGGCTACAAGCCAGGCAACATCGAAAGAATGATCAACCATCTAAGAAGAAAAATAGGTGATGCGAAAACGGTAACATCACCTGAAGGGGAGAATGAAGGGCAAATAACAGTAACAACTTCCCTTCCGGGCATAACCAATCGCACTTCCGGGCAATACCTTCAGGGCATAACCGATCGCATAGGCAGGGTCCTTGGTAAACATAACGTGCGAATCATCTTCAAACCTCAGAAGAAGCTAGCACAAGTGTTTCCGAGTGCCAAAGACCACCATTAAGTGCACCAGGAGTGTACAAGATACCCTGCTCATGCGGTAAAGTGTACATAGGTGAAACCGGGAGGAAGATCAGTACACGGATCAAAGAACATCAACGGTGTCTCAAATATGGCCACTTTGGACAATCAGCCCTCGCCGAACATTGGATGGAGACTGGTCATGCCATGCAGTTCGATAAAGCCCATCGTAAATTTGTACGCTGCAGCAGAGGCATTGGTGAAAGTGTACAAGAATGATTTAGAACCTAGGTAATGAGTCGGGCCAATTTGTATCTTTGATCGGCGTGTACAAAAAGGACTATGGAAAAGACCAATCTCCGGAGCTATTTTACTACCAAATTCTCGAAGACCAAAATTTCAGAGCTACATTCCCAAACCTCGAAATTGCATTGAGAATGTATTTGGTTTTGATGGTGTCGAATTGCACTGGAGCGCTCATTTAAAAAAATTAAAATTATAAAAAATAGGCTGCGAACCACGATGGGACAAAACCATCTATCAAAGCTATCGCTCCTAAGCATTGAAAGTGATTTACTTCGGGAACTGGATTTCAGCGAAATCATCAACGATTTTTCGGCGAAAAAGGCTCGGAAGGTTGCGTTCGTTAACACTAAAATTTGATTTCAAATAACTCTCGTTTTCAATTATATTTATATATGTTTGTTAAATGCTAAGAGAATCTACTTGGTTTCACAATAAATTATTTATTGAAAAACTTGAGTGAAAAAAATTGTTCATTTTATTTGGAAAATAATTGGGGGGGACGGGCTCCACGCCTTTGTTGCCCCAAGGCCTCCAGACCTCTAAATCCAGCCCTGGAATAATCATATACGTAGAAATAACTATGAATCCTTGTTGGGAAAAAAAAACAATTTTTAACCGACGTGAAAAAACAAAGGAAATTCCGAATTCGAGACATCTATTGAAAAATTATATTGAACTGAATAACATCATTTGCTTAAGATCAAATATATGGAAGGGTTAAGAATTAAACGAATTTTTTTTTACACTGAAATTCGAAATATAATGTAAACATTGTAAAGTAAAAAAAAATACATTAAAAGCAAATAGAGAACCTTTGTTATAAACAGAAATTTGTATGCGGGTGACAATAAATAAAAATAAATATAACCACTTATCTATAATAATGATGATGTGGTTGTGTATCGACGAATCGAATGCAAATGTATAGAGCTTTACAGTAAATTAGTTTTCAGTTTTCTCAATTTTCAATGATTGGCACTGATATAACTTTTTTTGTATATAATGAAGAATAATATGAATATTAAAAATATAAATACAAAAATATTTATTTTTATACTGTTCAGTGATTTTTCAAGTCGGTTTCATCTTTCATAATTCTTGCAGATAGTCAATTCTGAGAAAATTCCAGAGCATTTCCAAAATTCCCTGATTATTCCAGGACAAAAATTTCCTGAGTTTTCCCGGTTTTCCGTTTGCCGTATGCGCAACAATCCTGAACATATGAATCAAAGGCAATTGAGGTAGTGTACACAGGAATGCCTGTCTGGCGGAAATGATCAGTGGGTGAAAATACTATAACGCCTATAGCTACTGTATCAAATGCTGACGCTAGCCCTGCTTTCTTGAGGAGTTAGGCTACCATGACCACCCGAAAGCCAGACGTATCAAAAAATTAATTTTGAAGATGATTTAGAATCATTTGGACATTTATTTGTATCAACAAAGTTGTGTGCCAAATTTCATAAAATAATATTAATCGATGAAGATTTGTTTAACGATGTCGTAAAGGACCTTTGAACGGTATACTTCAATTTCAGACTTAACGGTGTACTTCATTTTGGCCACCCGATTCATCTGAAACGAAAAGAAATTTTTTTTTCTCCAGGGATCATCGGTGGAAATTTTTTTTTAAATCGGGTTTTTTGTTGCATTATCCAATGTCGTAGACGGTTATAAACATACTGTTCAATTTTTAGGGCGAAATTCGAATAATTACGGTTGCTATAGCCTTTCTTAGAAAAAAGGATTCGACCAGCTGCATGGAACCTGGCGCGGACGGACCTGTTTTTCTCGAAATGTCTGATGCCTAAATGCTTTCATACTGATTAATAATCTGTTTACAAATTTTGTTTTAGATCATATTTACGGCCGCAATCGTGTACACCATAAGGACTCCTTTTTTCGAAGACATTGTAGCCGTTCAAAAAATGTAATAAAAATAAACGTTTAAAAATGCATTTTTTGTTCTTCATGAGTGCTTTGATTTGACCCATTACATTATGATGATCCGTCAAGGGGGGAAATCTCTTCAAACGGCGGAAAAAGGGTCATTCTTCATTAATTTTGTTAAGGGTGATGACATCATCACATCATTTTTTTATTTTGACCTTCTCCCATTACAACTTTGAAGTGTTAAAACTTTTTTTTAAGGAAAAAAAAATGGCGTGGTTATATTCCTTTAGGCGCCTTTTGAAAAACTGCTTGCGTTATAACTCAAAAAGTAATTGATCGATTGGGTTCAAATTTCGGGAGGTTACTCACCACAACATTATTAGAAGGATATACCTGGAGTTTCAAGGTTATCGCGTAAATAAATAACCTTTTGGGGTAAAAATTGTTGAAAAAATGGTCAAAAATATGAAAATTTGATTACAAAGCCTACATGTTTTTTTATTTTATACTTTTTTATATTTTATATAGGTATATCCTTCCAACAATGTTATAGTGAGAAAACTCCCAAAATTTCAGTCAAACAGAAATAACTTTTGAGCTATAGAATGACCATCTTTTCAAAAGACGCCTGAAGGAATACCTTATAACGCCGCCGTTTTGTAGATTGAAAAAAAAAAAAATTCCAGAAAAAAAAAAAGACGGAACTACTATTACACTGAATGAGTGTACCAAATTTCAAGTTAATTCGTTCGTTAGATGACGATAAATGGTGTACACCGTTTTGAAAAAGAGTTTCACGAAGAACACGTTTGAGGTATTCCTTTCACGAATGAGAATATTTAACAATCAACTGATTTTCGTCTATAATAAAGTAAAAAAAAAACATCCCAGTATATTGGTAAAATGTTAAGCCAACTTACCAAACTTTTAACGACCAGTTACGACCACAAAAATCGTCTCATTCATACAGCACTTTATGGAGATGATACACTGACCACATTTCTACCTAATAACTTAAACACCGCATAACTCTAGATGCCTGATATAAGCTACTCAACAAGTGTAACAAATTCTGAAGATTCTGTAACAACAATGAAAACCAAGCGTCCTCGAATGTTTAATGAACGAATGAATAACGAAACTAAGAAAAATTCGACTAACAGAAGAATTTTCGTTGCCGTGACTTTGAAAAAAGAATGTAATAAAGTCTTAATCTACTAAATTGGCGCAAAACTTTTCATTGCAGATTATCGTATGGTATAATAATTGATTGTGACATATTTTCATCAAGCATCACTGTCAGCAATGATTCAGAAGCACCCTGCTTATGCTCCCACAAAATACAGCCCCCCGCAAAAGGAACACCTTAAAGTATTACCAGGAGTTCAATTCTTATGATCATAAGTTTACATTCACACTGTGTTTCCTGCACGATCCGTTGATCCTTTCGCTTCCTGTTGCCTCAACCGACTATCGATGTTTTGGAATTTTCACTGTAGTCTAACGCCTTAACATTACGGGCGATTACGCCGGTATATTTCGTGGTATAAAAATACTCATCTTCGTCAAGACGCACGATCGTGCATTTGCGAATAATACAAAATCGTGCTTCGAAAGAAACGTCGCTCTTTTATTCATAAAAATTGATAAGACTCATCGTTCGGGAAAGACGTCCTGTCCTCGTGCACCAATTGTGGAATATCGGAGGTCGCAATTGGTACTTGAGAGGAAGAGGAGCGTGTTTATTGATTGGTTGGCGGGGAACCTCCGTTGTCGTACTGCGCCTTGTTCTTCAGTAGATATCCGGCTAGAAAACTTATCGGATCTGCCGGCCTCTCCTTGGCAAGACTCGACAGGGCTTGAAGCAATATCGGCACAACGGTTTGGTCCAGATACTGTCTCGTGGGTAGCGATTGAACCTCGACGCGTGACTTCTTAGGTGGAACGCCAGAGAGGTCTGCATCTTTGTCCATAACTATAACTTTCTGAAAAGCGGTGCACTTTCTTTCAGAGCGGAAGTAGCCGAAGTGCTAACACATTCAATTTTCATCACCCGTGGCATTTCTATGGGACTATCGATATTACGAGGCGTCAAACGCTACACGTTTGTTCCCCCAAACGATGCTAAGAGGGCTTGGATACATTCCGCCGAAATGAGAAAAAGGAAGTCGTTATTTTGAGTTTGAGGTTATCGACTTACGTGTGCCGCCTCTGACACGACATTGGCTATCGGCTGCGATGGCACTGTTTCGGTTCGTTCCTCCGTCGAGTTTTCTACGAACGAGAAAGATTGCGCTGTTACGATTATAGCCGAGTGCGGGAAGGGCTGAAGGTTGAAAATTAATACAGCGCCCGTTTTGCGGCCGATAGTAACTGGGTGGGAAAATTGCACGATGAGAAAAATATACGAACCACCGCCAGACGCCATCGTGTAAACAATCGACGTTGCCCATCGCCGACTGGCGAGTGTAAACGGACACAGGGTCCGATGCCCGGGGCTTTATCATTGTCGGGACAATTGACGATGGTTGCGCCACTTGGTGGGCCATACAGTTTACGCCGCCACTGTATTCGTCTCGCCGAGTTTTTAAATTCTATTGGGGCACTTTATTTATGAAACGGCGCAATATCAAATTCCACGCTGCATTTTATTTTGTGGATTCATTTTATCGACTCTTAATCATATGGACTCTTAATTATTAATTACATCGACTCTTCATCAGGCTCGATCTCGTAAGGCCAGTAGGCGTTTTGCCAATTTGCCGACTGCCAATTGTTATCGTCCATACATCGAGATTCAGGAATTAAGACGGAATGACACCCGACGCGAATCTTCGATGCGGCCCCGGCTTCCGACCGGTAGGGCAGAACTCAATCGAGCTTCTGCGCCCCACCGACGGATGTCACCGCGCGCGTTCGTCGCCGCGCGCGCGGAGACATTGCGTCTCGCCTTCCGCGGGCCTCGACACGCTACGCAACGCATGTGTGCGTGCGTGTCGGTGCACGTCTACACCACGGTGTGGAGAGACGTTATTGGCGCTGCCACGGGCTTCGATGCGCGTCGCTGCAGACCACGAGGCGAGCGCCGCGCGCGGAATTCTCGTGAACTGAGCACGTCGAAGTTCGGGCGACATTTGCTCGCAATTATCAACAATTACACGACAAATCGAGATTACCACTTTTCTCCTAAGATATGCAACGAAGTGCAGTGATTGAGAGCTCAAATTGTTCGTTTTTTATGTGGCTACGCCGTCTAGCTTTTCTCTAAGTCGTGACATTAGCCAAACATCTGATTTTTCATCTTTTCGGTCTCGAGTTCCGCATGATAAGCCAGTCTACGTTTTTTTTCTCAAATTCAAAAAATTTGAGGGGCTGGAAGCTGTTCGTCTATCTATTTGACGTCGTTTGGCAAAGTTTCGACGGGATCTGAAGAGCCGTTTCAGAGATTTTTGGGTATCTATAATTCTGTTCTACCATACCGACCGCGATGAGGTGTCATTCCGTCTTAAGCGGGAATGATACCTTATCGCGGTCGGTATGGTAGAACGATTATAGATTCCCACGAATCTCTGAAACGGCTCTTCAGATCCTGTCGAAATTTTGCCAAACGACGTGAAATAGATAGATGAATGGCTCTCTTCTTCTCAAATTTTCTGATTTTGAGAAAAAGAATGTAGATTGGCTTATGATAACCCAATCTACATTTTTTTTCTCAAATTCGGAAAATTTGAGGAGAAGACAGCCGTTCGTCTATCTATTTGACGTCGGTTGGCAAAGTTTCGACGGGATCTGAAGAGCCGTTTCAGAGATTCGTGGGAATCTATAATCGTTCTACCATACCGACCGCGATGAGGTATCATTTCCTCTTAAGACGGAATGACACCCGACGCGAAACTTCGATGCGGCCCCGGCTTCCGACCGGTAGGGCAGAACTCAATCAAGCTTCTGCGCCCCGCCGGCGGATGTCACCGCGCGCGTTCGTCGCCGCGCGCGCGGAGACATTGCGTCGCGCCTTCCACGGCAGTGCAGCCAGATCGCGCGCGAAAGTTACCCTCTCTCTAGTCCCTCGCGCGCCCATCACACAATCATAGTAGCGCGTGTCCGTGAGCGAGCGACGCTCGGACATCTTCGGAAAGAGCCGAGTGCCGTCGAACTGTTCCGACCGCGCCTTCGGCAGCTACACCAACACATAGACACGCTGAGCACGTTCATGTGCGGTCAAGCCGAACGAAGGCTTCGAGGGAAAAAGCAATCTGAGCACGGCCCGCGCGTGACGTCACGCGACGGCACGCGCGAGACTTTTAGATGATTTCAATGCTTATTTAGCTCTTGATTCTCTGCGTTATTAATGTAGACAAAAAAATGTATCGCGCACTTTGAACGCTTATTTTTTTAGTTTATACGTTAATTTAAATATAATAATAAATCTAAATTAAAACTTATTTATCTTCTAAAAAATTGTTTACGCTTTACTCACACCCGTCCTTATGCCAAATAAATTATAATTCAGAAAAGTAAGTGAAAATATATTTATATTCGTATTATTATATTAATTCTCATACTTTCATCAAGCGATAAAGTATTATCTCCAAAAACAAGTCAATCATCAATCGGGCCGCCAATCGTAACTGCCAGAAAGTGCATCTTTAACACAAGTGATAAGATGGTCCCGTTGGTAGCGTTCCTGGCTTCGGTCCGTAGGGGCGCAGGATCGTTCCTCACGCTCAGCGCTTTTTTTTTTAACCATGGTTACTATTAATTTTTATTTGATTAGTTATTTTTATTAGTTATCATATTTATTTTAATTAGTTATCATTTAGTACCGAAAAATTTATCGCGCACTCTGACCGCTTAATTTATTAGTTTTTACGTTAATTTAAATATAATAAATCTAAAATACAACTTATTTATCTTCTAGCAAAATGTTTGCGCTTTACTCACATCCGACCCTATGCCAAATAAATTGTAATTCATAAAAATAAGCGGAAATATATTTATCTTCGTATTATTATATTCATTCTCATATACTTTCATCAAGTAAAAAAGTATTATCCCCAAAAACAACCATCCATCCGACCGCGAATCGTAAGTACCAGAAAGTGAACATACATTGACACAAAAAATTAAAGGAGCAAGAAAAGTTGAACTTCGTCAAAAGTGGTCGTACAAAAAAAAAGGATGTTAAAGCTTCAAGTTTCTAGTTTTAGTTCCGACAATGATTTTTTTTTTGAGAATCACTGATTGCGCGGTAGGAAGAAATGTCACGGCAAAAAAAATGTTGCAAATTTTTACGTTTTTCAAAGTTCTGCACGTGTTTTGGAGATTTTTTTCGGACTTGACCAATATCAAGGTCATTGAGCCCATTCAATTCAGTTCAATTTGCTTCTTTTTTTATCTCCTTACGACCATTTTTCGCTGATATCGGCCTCCTCGTCGGCCTCTGAATGAAAAAACGTCCTTTTGTCTTCAGTCATCGATATCTCGGGAACTAATGGTCGTACGGGAATTCGACCGGCAATTTTGGAAACGTGAATGCATACTCTACAAGCTCTGATTATTATTGTAGGTTTAAAAAAAAATATTTTTGCCATCAGTTTTAAAAAAGTACAAAAAATCGATGTTTTCTTGTTTTTTATAAAATCCACCGCTACTTTGCAAATATTGCGATAAACACTATTGTTTATGGACGGTCATTCGGCTCAATATGTCCCCAAGAGATATGCAAAATTCCAAATTGATCCGTTCATCGGTCTTTCTTGCCCGATTGACCAAAATATGAAAAAAAATTAAACGAACAAGTTTCCTCCTTCTCAGAAATCATTTCATGATTATTAAGAGGAAAAACAACTTTTCACTACTTTTCGTACAATTGGGTATTGAGTACGCATTAAATGTTGGAAAAGAACCCTGAAAATCATATTGACTAAAAATTTTCGATTTTTTTTTTTTTAATAACAAAAATGTTGAAATTTTTTTGTTTATAAAAAAATCTATTTCGATTTTTTTTATTTTTTTAATGTTGACATTTTTTTTCGATTCAACATTGTACCGCCAGCATTAGAATTACCCAAAGTGTACGTAGAATTACCCAAAGCGTACCTCCCCGTGGTATGCTTTGGGTAATTCTGATGCTGGCGGTACAATGTTGATTTAAAAAAAAATTTCAACATAAAAAAAAAAATTCGAAACTGATTTTTTTATAAAAAAAAAAATTTTCAATATTTTTTTTATGAAAAATTTTTTTTTTCGAAAATTTTTAGTCAATATGATTTTCACGGTTTTTTTCCAACATTCAATGCGTACTCAATACCCAATTGTACGAAAAGTAATGAAAAGTTATTTTTCCTCTTAGTAATCATGAAATGATGTCTGAAAAGGTGGAAACTTGCTCCTTTAATTTTTTTTCAAATTTTGGTTAATCGGGCAAGAAAGACCGATAATCGGATCAACTTGGAATTTTGCATGGCTCTTGGGGACATATTGAGCTGAATGACCGTCCATAAACATTAGTCTTTATCGCAATATTTGCAAAGTAGCGGTGGATTTCATAAAAACCAAGAAGACATCGTTTTTTTGTACTTTTCTAAAACTAATGGCAAAAATAAAAAATAAAAGTTTCACCACAATAATAATCGGAGCTTGTAGAGTATTCACGTTTCCAAAAGTACCGATCGAATTTCCGTACGACCATTAGTTCCTGAGATATCTCAGCGAAAAATGGTCGTACGGAGAAAAAAAAAGCAAATTGAAGTGAATTGAATGGGCTCAATGACCTTGATATTGGTCAAGTCAGAAAAAAATCTCCAAAACACGTGCAGAACTTTGAAAAACGTAAAAATTTGCAACATTTTTTTTGCCGTGATCTTTCTTCCGACCGCGCAATCAGTGAATCTCAAAAAAAAAATCATTGTCGGATCTAAAACTAGAAACTTGAAGCTTTAAAATCCTTTTTTTTTGTACGACCACTTTTAACAATGTAACATTGTCAATGTTCAACTTTTCTTGCTCCTTTAATTTTTTGTGTCAATGTATGTTCACTTTCTGGTACTGACGATTCGCGGTCGGATGGATGATTGTTTTTGGGGATAATACTTTATCGCTTGATGAAAGTATATGAGAATGAATATAATAATACGAAGATAAATATATTTCCGCTTACTTTTATGAATTACAATTTATTTGGCATAGGGTCGGGTGTGAGTAAAGCGCAAACATTTTGCTAGAAGATAAATAAGTTATATTTTGGATTTATTATATTTAAATTAACGTAAAAACTAATAAAATAAGCGGTCAGAGTGCGCGATAAATTTTTCGGTACTAAAAGATAACTAATTAAAATAAATATGATAACTAATAAGAGTAACTAATCAAATGAGAATTAAGGATGTTGGGTCCCAAATCGCAAATGATGATAAAATTCTGAAAATTTGGTATGTTTTTGTATGAAGTATTTCAGAGGTCGTGTAAAAATTTCACGACAATTAGGAAGCTCGTTATTGAACAATTAACATTCACAAATTAAATGCTGTTTTATGGAAACTGATGTAACTTTGCAATAAGTTTTTCTTTTGACCTCTCAATTTTGTAATATCTACAATATACTGAAAGCAACGGAAACAAAACGAAGTTTATTGATACATTTTTTTTATTTCTTTTAAAAATTGTTCTTAACAAAATGTTAATTTTTCAATAACGAGCTTCCTAATCGTCGTGAAATTTTAACACGACCTCTTAAATACTTCATACAAAAACATACCAAATTTTCAGAATTTTCTTATCATTTTTTATTTCAACCCTTAAGGAGGTTGAAGTAATGATGATAGAATTCTGAAAATTTGGTATGTTTTTACATGAAGTTTTCAGGAGGTCGTGTAAAAATTTCATGACGATTAAGAAGCTATTTATTGAACAATTAACATTAACATGTTTTATAGGGACTCGACATCCTTAATAGTAACCATGATTTAAAAAAAAAAAAGCGCTGAGCGTGAGGAACGATCCTGCGCCCCTACGGACCGAAGCCAGGAACGCTACCAACGGGACCATCCTATCACTTGTGTTAAAGATGCATTTTCTGGCACTTACGATTGGCGGCCGGATGGATGATTGATTTGTTATTGGAGATAATACTTTATCGCTTGATGAAAGTATGAGAATTAATATAATAATACGAATATAAATATATTTTCACTTACTTTTCTGAATTATAATTTATTTGGCATAAGGACGGGTGTGAGTAAAGCGTAAACAATTTTTTAGAAGATAAATGAGTTGTAATTTAGATTTATTATTATATTTAAATTAACGTATGAACTAAAAAAATAAGCGTTCAGAGTGCGCAATACAATTCTTGTGTATACATTAATAACGCAGAGAATCAAGAGCTAAATAAGCATTGAAATCATCTAAAAGCCTCACGCGTGCCGTCGCGTGACGTCACGCGCGGGCCGTGCTCAGATTGCTTTTTCCCTCGAAGCCTTCGTTCGGCTTGGCCGCACATGAACGTGCTCAGCGTGTCTATGTGTTGGTGTAGCTGCCGAAGGCGAGGTCGGGACAGTTCGACGGCACTCGGCTCTTTCCGAAGATGTCCGAGCGTCGCTCGCTCACGGACACGCGCTACTATGATTGTGTGATGGGCGCGCGAGGGACTAGAGAGATGGTAACTTTCGCGCGCGATCTGGCTGCACTGTTCCACGGGCCTCGACACGCTACGCAACGCATGTGTGCGTGCGTGTCGGTGCGCGTCTACACCACGGTGTGGAGAGACGTTATTGGCGCTGCCACGGGCCTCGATGCGCGTCGTCTGCAGACGACGAGGCGAGCGCCGCGCGCGGAATTCTCGTGAACCGAGCACGTCGAAGTTCGGGCGACATTTGCTCGCAATTATCAACAATTACACGACAAATCTAGATCACCACTTTTCTCCTAAGATATGCAACGAAGTGCAGTGATTGAGAGCTCAAATTGTTCGTTTTTCATGTGGCTACCCGGTCTAGCTTTTCTCTAAGTCGTGACATTAGCCAAACATCTGATTTTTCATCTTTTCGGTCTCGAGTTCCGCATGATAAGCCAATCTACGTTTTTTTTTCTCAAATTCAAAAAATTTGAGGGGCTGGAAGCTGTTCGTCTATCTATTTGACGTCGTTTGGCAAAGTTTCGACGGGATCTGAAGAGCCGTTTCAGAGATTTTTGGGTATCTATAATTCTGTTCTACCATACCGACCGCGATGTGGTGTCATTCCGTCTTAACAATGCCAGATATTTTAGATACATCGATAAAGAGCGGTGGTGGTTAGAAAAAAAATGATGGTTCCAGTGAAGACGAAAATTTGACCTGGGGTCATTAGAGACTTCGCTTGATGATACGTCAAATAAGTTTTATACGATGTATTTTTTTATCTCAGGATATTCTCGGTCGATTGAAAGCATGCGCGTCGTTTGTTCAAGATTACAATTATTTCAACTCCAGACTTTTCAGAACGCGTGCCTTTTTGGGCGCGGAGAAAAACGCGCAACGCCATCTAACGGCAAAACACGGAGGCTCATTACAAAATTTCATGGATTCTGCCTTACCGATACGAAGTACACGAAAATATAATCGAATGCACATATTTTTCTACTTACGGAGTTATCAATGACCATTCCGAGAGCACGGAGACCGAGACTGTCAAACTTTGTCTAGTGCTGTGGTGCTGAATCGCACTTTCGTATAAGATTGCACAAAGAATCGAGCCATCGGAACATAAAAATGTACGCCGCTATTTATTTGTTTATTCAACGAATAGCTTGTGTCACTCGAAATTGCGATCTTCAACTTATGCACGCGAACCGCATGTGTTGATACACGAGTCGCTTTAAATGTCCGTATAAGGAGCGTTCG
Source organism: Ophion costatus (assembly GCA_951751655.1). NCBI lineage: Eukaryota > Metazoa > Arthropoda > Insecta > Hymenoptera > Ichneumonidae > Ophion > Ophion costatus. Next base: position 13,775,547 of record OX632357.1, on the reverse strand, counting down.
CGAAAAGCTCGAGTCGTTTACTTTCCGGTGTAGTTCATAGCGGCCGCACCTACGAAAAAGAACAATAATCATATCCTTTGTACCGAAATATTTGGTAATTCAGCAAGAAAAATCATCGAGCTCATTCACGAAAGTCGCAAAATGGAATTTAAATTACAAAATGTCGAAATCTGGTTGTTTTAAAAAATTACGAATTTTATTCTGTCGCAGATACAGCGACAGCCCTTGAGAGCATTTAGGCTGCAAAAATGGAATCGCTTCTGCAACAGAAAGTTTTGGAAGTGGCAAACCAGGTGGAGAAGCAAATAGACACAGAGCTGGAACAGCTGGAGCGGCTGGACGTGGACGATTTTGAAAAGTTGCGAGAGAAGAGACTTCGAGAGATGAAACAGATTCAGCAACAGAAACAAGTCTGGCTAGCATCGGTACGTTTTGGAACGCCCAGAGCACAGATTTGATTTTTATTGAATTTTCTTCATACCTTTTGGTATTGGCGTGGCCAGCATCTTTTTCTGTCAGGGTGGGCTTAGGAGGGGCTGGCTGGCCCGACGAAACCGTAGTTTCGTTCATGACTTTTTCTAAAATAAAATTTACATAATAGTCTGTAAGCGCATAACATATATAAAATATGAAGCTTTGATCAGACATTCATGTCAACATTAACACTAGACTATGGCAACACCTTAAAAAAAAACAACTGATTTTGCATCATTCCTAAATCCAGTTACCAGTCTTGGATAAAATTCCGAAAAGCCCATACTGCCGACCAATTTGGAATTTTGTGTACCCATGTGCTCGCTGATGACGAATATGACAGTGAAAGTAGCCGCACATTTGATTTTCATGGACAACGATCACAAAAACGGATTTTTAAAAAGTTTATTTTATTTCAATAAATATTGATCTTAACGAAAAATGTTTCCTACAAAAGTTGTAGCCTATAAGAAGGTTGATCCTTTACGTTCCATACAGCTTTGGTCTAAACCCATTCTGTTTTGAGAAAAATTGGAGCGCTCCAATAAGTACACTTTGCTAAACCCCATTAGCTTCGATATTATCGACTTACATCGAAAATAAAATATTTAAGAAAACAAAAAGTAAAATACCAAAAAAGCAACGAATTAAAAAAAAGGAAAAAAATAAACATCGGTAAAGAAAAGACGGTAAAGAAAAGGGCGTTTTGAGAAAAACGCGTTTGAAGTTTATACCCGCCCCGAATCCGGCCACAGCGTTGACGGGCTGTAAAGCTTGAAGTTTTTCGTATTTCGCTTTGAAACTTTCGGAATATTCTCCATATACAGTTCTTTCGCTTGAAAAAGAAAAAGGCAATCGATTTTTTTAATTATTATTATCAATCTACATCCCGCCTTAACGCGAGGAACGCGGTTCTCTTCTTTCCGCAACATCGGTCATCTAAGAGAATACTCTGGAAAGAAAAGAGCGCAAAAGTGAGTCAAAAAAGTTTACAGGGTCACGGAGAGCACTCGGAGCTAGTGGACGAAAAAGAATTTTTCGAAATATCGAAGAAGTCGAAAAACATCGTCTGCCTGTTCTACAAGGACGACTCGCCTCGGTGTAAAATAGCTGACATGCATCTGAAAGTCTTGGCCAAGAAGCACGTGGAAGCGAGATTCTGCAAGCTGAACGTCGAACGATGCCCATTTCTCACCGGTAAAATTCCAGCCGTCATCATTGCCCTTGTCGCCTACACACCTTCCTTCGCAGTAACCTTGGTACGCGATTATTTACAGAACGTTTGCGAATAAAGATAATACCGACGATCGCCCTCATATCCGACAGCAAGACCAAGGACTACATAGTGGGTTTTACGGATCTGGGGAACTGCGACGATTTCTCGACGGAAATGCTCGAATGGCGAATCGCCCAATCGGGGGCTATTATGTACAGCGGTGATCTTATGCATCCACCGGAGAAGGGTAAAAAGGCTTGGATGTCGCGAGTCCAAAAGCTCAAAACCATAAAGGGTCGGGATTCTGATGGTTCGGATGAGGATTAACCAACCGAACATACAAAGACCCGTGCTGCGATCGCCTCCAGTCTTATATTTTCACAAGCAAAATTTTAAATTTTCGCGTCGAAACTCGCATTCCCATTGACGGCACAACGAAAAGTCTCACGGAGACTCCTTATCTTCTCTCCTTGTCACATCGATCCGTCACTCGCCTAATTATCCCATGCAACAACATTTGTGAGGATGAGAGGAATGTTACACGATCAAGGAATACGCGCACGTTGTACTGTCCATGCATTTCGTATTATTTTGTAATTGATTTTCACACAAAAAACAAATATAATGGCCGATCATTACTCCTCGCTCTTCAAGTACAATCGTCCGAGTATGGTCCTCGCTGAAACAAACAACAACGAAAAACAACGAAACGATCGTGTTATAATTACGAATGAATGAGCGAGAAATCTCAACGTTGAGTATCAAATGCGCAACAGGCTGAATGGTGAAAAAAATTTAATGAAAAAATGTGTGACTAGTTTCGTGAGAAGATGGTGCAAATTTCTGTCGGTTACAATAACGAACATACTGTATTGGTCGCGGGGACGATGTTTGTATTGGACAACGTCTTGTCTCGCTCGTCCCAGAGCGTGAGGCCGTCGCAGGCGCAAATCTTCTTGGCGTTTTGAAAAACGCCTGAGGAACGGGCGATTATACCGCAGGCTAATCTGCGTAGAAAAAAAGAGATCTGATAACACTTCTCAATATGAGTATACTTTTATATACGCATACGCATATATGCATATATATATATATTTTCGCGATGATGATAGAACGATATACATTCGAGAATAACATTTTTGTAGGTGCTCAATATTGCCCAGCACCATCGCTAAATCTCTCGAATGGAATAAAGTCATACATTTTTTTTTCAAGAGGCAATTTACCTATTTCCGCTATTTCCATCGACTGTTGACGCGACACTGTCGCCTCGTCCAAGATCGTCGGGCCGCTCAGTGATGACCAGCGATCGGCCGATTATATCGGAAACATTTAGGTAATTGGCCTTTAACCTGAAGGTCGCGCGGCCACTCTCGTTGGCTCCTATGTTGCCGAGGTCGCCAAGGTGCTGAAACATTCCACGCTATAAATTGATATCAGGCTCAGACGCGTGTGAAGCGCGTTGTTGGAACGAAGTTTGGGGCAAGTGTAACGATTATCGAGATTCCAAAGACGCTGCGATCTACTTCAGCTATAGACACAGTGATATCCGATATCCGGTGATATTTACACGTCGGGATAGATCGTCATCCGGACCTCCGTGAGCAGCATTGTGCGGATTATAATGTTCTCCGACGCTGGACAATAATGTTCGAACATATTCGTAATAATGAGGAGAGTGTAGAGCCGTTGCTACGTTCAGAACGGCGGCTTGGGCCTCGCGCTGGACACTTAAAAATGCAAACCTTTCGCAGCCTTTGGAGATGTCTCCGCACTCGTGCACGTGAAGACCGTGGAAGCCTGGACTCAAACCGTCCACTGTGCCGTCAACTATGCAACCGTTGGGTGCCTGGACGAACCGGATTACCCCCCTTACTTTCTCCCCTACGCTGTAGCCGGAATTCCCACCCAACATGGATACGAGGCTGGTCGTATTGTCTGCAATGATCATGCGTCGTTCGGTAATTAGTTCGGTTGGTGCCCTTTCCTGCGGTGAAGAACCGTATTTTATATAGAACACACGGGGACTGTGATACCGGACATTAGGAGCAGCAGTTATTCTAAGTAGGTTCCTCGGTATGGAGGAAACACAATCCTAAGTAGCATAATACGAAGACCAAACTATACGCTTTCAGACAAAAGTATTTTTTTTATCGGCTTGCGTGCATTTGGTAATATTTAACTTTGGACGGACGATACTCTTGAGCATGAATTATTTTGAAAAGGAGAGTCAGCAGAATTTTGGTATGTTACAATTAAGGAGTTTCGGGACAATTGACGATGTTACCATTTAATTCAAATTTATACGGAGAATTCTTTGTCGTATACTGAATGCACCCTCTAAATTTAAAATCGATCATCTACACCGTTTCCATCTAATTTACAAATGAGGAAACACTTTTAAACATAGGAAGTTGCTTAATTGTCATAATGTACTGAGTAATTTGACAGTTTTTCATAACATTATTAACATTTTTTCAACAAGTGTAATAGTAATTTATTCTTGACCAACATTTTTCTTAACTTTTTTGTTTATTAATTATTAACAATAATGTAATTTCTCTACAAAGATCCAAAAAAAATATATGAAATTCTTTTTGAATATTTTTTCGAACGAATCGTAGTCTCGCTTTTTGTTGTAACTTTCAAAATCCTTGGGACTTTGGTATCGAACCAAAATAAGATTTTTTTTGGACATTGCTGATGAGTTTGTTCGTTAATGATTTTTCGCACGCACTGATAGCTCGAACGGAGGTTAAGGAGCTGCTATTCACTGATGAGATTACAAACAAATAATAGGAATGCAAATGCAATGCTTTATTGACAATTTATGCGCTATTACCATTGGAGTTACATACAAACCTCCGTATCCCTTCAGCACGGCTCGTCTACCCGAGCCTTCAATTTTTTCCTGAATCAGTGAATAAGGAAGATCCGTATCAACGACAACGGTTCCTCTCTCCAGTGATATGTCAATGTTGTTTATTCCGTTCAAGCTGGATAAAGAGCTTTGCACCGCGGCTACGCATTTTTGGCACGTCATCTCCACCGCAAACTCTATCTATCAAGTGAAAGACCATTTAAAAAATTGACGTTACGGAATTAACGATCGTAAGAAAATTCATCTCTTGCTCTCACCTTTGTTGTACCCATTTTGTCCTCTGACAAGTCACACCGTATACTCAACAATGACACAGCAGATACTTATCTCTATTATCGCGTTGACGACGGAAACTACGGAATTTTTTATATAGATAAATAACTCAGGTTCATCGATAAGTCACCGAAATATGGAAAAAATTGTTTTGCGAAATATTTGAAATCGCGGATGCAAATAATAATTTGCGTCTCTTGTTTTTTACAATCTTCGATCAGCCACACGTTTTCGACTGTTGCTTTTTTTTTTGCATCTGTCACATCAGCGCTGTGAATTTTTTTATTGGGGCTCGTGTGGCAAGCCTGTAAAGTGGATTTCCCGCGCATTCACCCTCCCCCTTTCCAACGGCTCGGGTCTCAATCGTTGCAGCTTTACGGACGATAATTGCATTATTATTATTATTATGGTCAATGATACGCGCAATATTTTTATATTGCCATTAGAAAAATAATTGTTGACATTTGACGAATGCTCGATGACGCGGAATGAGGATCGTTGGTCACGTGTTTCGGTAGGCCGGCCGATTAGACCCGTGACAATCTTCCCGTTTCAACTTTCAATGTCCAATGAAAAAAACTCAAAAGATATTACGTACTAAATCTTGGACCCTTTTTTTCAATCGCATGTTCACTTTTGCTTTTGCATTCGTCCGTTTGTGCATATTATCACGAAAAGGGAATCTTCAATACCAGAAAATTCTGCTTCTCGATGAAAAAGTCCCTAGAACCGTGTGGTTCATTTCCGAGCACTCGGTCTCAACATAAATGGCGTCGGGTCTTGAAAATCAATTCGTGTACATACTTTTTTTGGTCATTCTTCCGCGACGTTAATGAAGTTTTGTAAAACTAACGACTCGGTCATTAGTTACGTCACCAAGTTTTGTCGCGAAAAGTCTGATAGCCCACGTGGGTATGTTTTTTCCACGACTGACTGTCGCGAGCAGGTAAAACACTTCAAAGTTTCATTGACGAGCACGTAATCGTAACAGGTAACGTGGAATTTTACGGCTTTTATTTCATCACAAACATACTGAGACATTATTCGTTTCTACATTGCGAAGCAGCGTTGCGTTACCCTCCTCAAGGGATTTTCAGACACTTGACCATCGCTCCGCTTCATTCTCGCGCGAGAGATCGACTTTGAGGATTCACGGGAGTCCTGCGGAAATGCCACCATGTCGACAATAATTGGACGAATTGTTATATTGTTTGTTCTAAACCTGCATGCGAAATTTGGCACCGATTCCCTACATGTTCAAGACTATTACACTTTTCGTTCATAGTAACTCGCACGAATTCTCGGCAGACATTGTCCCGCTGTCGCGTGTGATAAGAACAAGCATGATGGAAAAATGGTACGGAATGTTTTCGATTCTTTGTGTGCGTAATTTATGTACGGGAGCAACTTTTTGGATAATTTCACTAGTATTCACTAGATAAATGTATTATAATTTTTTTGTAAGGTACCAAAATTGTGCTTTTTTTTCTCGCTCGTCTCCCCCGTCCATCCTAATCAACTGTATGGCAATGATGTAAGCAGTTGAGCTTGGAAATTACCGCAGTCGTGAGGCAACACTCTCAAGATTGTTTTTTTTGCAGTTAAGTGTCAACAAATACGGGTGGGACAATCAGTAACAAAAATAAATACTTTCAAGTTGGAGTTTGAAGCTCCGTCTAAAGATTATGCTCCTCGCGACGGATATAACTCTCACTGTGTTGTGTGTTATCTGCATCTCTGGCTGGAACAAAGAGGAATTCTCGTGAATTTTTTGTGGAAACCTTGTGCAGGTTTTCAAAGTGTTTTGTTTTATTAATTCAAAGCTTATGGTTTCAGGTTGCTTTTACAATTTTTGTATTAAAAAATATTTATAAATGCGATAGATACAATGGCTTGTGAAGACTGCTGTCTGAAAAACATCCTTCGCGGTAACTACTACTGCTCGGAAGCTAATCATTCGAAATATTTAAAAAATCCATTCAGTTTCTGTGTGGAATTATTTAGTGCTTGGAAAAAGGATTTAATAAAGTATCGATTTTTTTTTAATGCCGCAGTTTGCTTTAAATTGCCGCAGTCTGCCGCAAAGTCTGCTTTAAATTTTCAGAGAATGATGTTGATATGTTATATTTTAATTTAAAGACATTCTCGGAAGATTTCAAGTAGCTGAAGATTGAGGGAGTTGTGGGCGTTTATAAATAGGTCCCACAAGTCGGCAAAAGCTAAAAATTAATATTTAACAGAATTTCCACCAAGTATAAGCCCTTAAAGTATTCCTTGCACGAACCCGAGTATTCAACAATTATCTCATTTTCGTCTATAATCAAGTAAAAATACATCCCAGTATAAGGGTAAAATTCCAAGCCAAGTTAACGAACTTTTGCAGAAAAGTTACGACTCTAAAAATCGTTTCGCTTAGACTGTGCTTTATGAAGATGGCACGCCAGCCGCAGTTCTATCTAAAAATTCTATACACTAAATAACACAAGGTTCCTGATATCAACGTCTCGCGCGTTGAAGAATTTTATTCCGTAACGACAATAAAAGCAGGGTATCACTAAATCTTCAAAGGAAATATTAATGAAGAAACTTAGAAAAATGTGATTAGCATAAGTATCTCCATAGTCTTGACTTTTCAGAGAAAATGTAAAAATGTCTAAGTCTACAAAATTTGCGCGACATTCCAGTATATCGTTGGGTATAATAATTGATTGACTTATTTTTATTAAGCGCCACTGAAATTTACCAATGATGCAGAAGCGCCCCTCTTGTGCCCGCACAAAATACAGCTCTCCGAAAAAGGAATACCTTAAGAATATCAAATTTCTGCCACCTGTGCCTGGTATATACCCATAAATAAATATATATTAATGACATATTCCATGTATATCGTTAATGTTAATTTTATAAATCTCTTCATTTAGTTGCATCCCATTTTCTCATCCTCATTCTGCTTTTATTGCTCTCAATTCCCTGCTCTTCCCAAACTTTCCACATATAAGAACATGGATTGTTATCAGCTCGAAACAGCTTTCTGCAAAAAAAGATGGGGAAAAAACGTTGGCGTTGCGTTATCGCCTGAACAGTTTTGTTTTGGTCTGCTTTTCAGGCCATCTGTCATGGATTTGGGGTTGAACTTTGTGGCTACTCTCCATTGGTAGGAGGAGGTAATGGACACGAATGGAAAATGGAATATTCTGTGATGAAATTGGAACTATCACAGGTGTGTGGTCAATTTATTATCGATACCTCGCTGTACAAGGAAAAACTCTTATTGGGTTGTTAAAATTGGTGCTTGAACTTTCAACCCTTCCGTATGCTTCGTTATCTCAAGTGGAACTCGTACTGTTGTTTATTTATCATCTCAATGGTAATGAGGCAAAACGATTTTCCATTGTATAAATGCAGGATATATTTCCTAATTAAAATTTGTATTCTCAGCTCAGAAGCAAATGGTGATCTCATTATATATTTCATAACTAATCGCTAGCTAGGGAGAAATAACAGACGTGAGAACAAATTTAAAAAAATCTGCAACATTGTACGTACTCAGTGGGAAAAACAAATATGGTAGTATTTCAAAAGCAAACTTGCTAATTACTCAGGTGATTCGATCGAAGTAGAAATACTACTACGATAATTAATTTCGACAAAAGTGGAAATCAATACTGAGATAAAATCCAAATTGAAAAACTTAACTGAGAAAATAAAAGTAATTTTTTCTCCCTGAAGAAGGATCAGCTCGAAAGTAATCTTTTTGTTCAGGCTTAGTCGGGTCCTGAACGCAATTATCCAAGATGCCGCGAAAAGTATCGGTCTCTTTGCCGCGTTTTACGGGTGAACGGAAGTGTTGCTTCTGTGGACTGAAAGACGACAACGAATTGGAATATGGAAAGTTCCACGAATACGACGGGATTGTTACCCACTACTATTGTTTGGTGAGAAATTGTCTGAAATGTGAGACATTGAGTGGGCTTTTGCTTGTACTCGGCTGATTCCATAACACGAACACCTTGCAGCTTTTTTCGTCGAACATGCAACAGAAGGGTCTGGACGACGAGGGAATTCTGGGCTTTCTACCGGGAGATATCAACAAAGAGCTGAAACGAGGAAGACGTCTCGTAAGACTCTCATTTCGTTGTATATCTGTTAGAGTGGGGGAAAAAACGCCGTAGTTACACGTAACGTCGTTCCTTACAGCCTTGCTGTTACTGCAAGAAGTCGGGAGCGACTCTCGGATGTTGCAACACAAAGTGCAAAAAGATATTTCATTTCCCATGTGGGCTCAAAGCTGGTTCCCTGCATCAGTACTTTGGAGAATTCAGGTGAGAAAAATTCAAGAGCGAGAGCCTCGAGCGAACGATACAAACTTCAGCATATTCGATGTGCTCAGAAGCCGCGTAAAATCGTATCTTCGATCGTGCAAGTTCACACGGATCGTTTCTTCCAGATCGTACTGTCTTCATCACCGGCCAAAGCAGATTATCGACGATCGTGTCTTGCAAGAGACCTCACAGTGCGAGACAAGAGTTTGCTACATATGTTACGACGAGGTGAACCCCACTGACCATTTGGGTACGATATGGGCTCCTTGTTGCAAGAAAAACGCTTGGTTCCATCGTACCTGCGTTCAACAGTTAGCCATGAGCGCGGGATACTTCTTCAAGTGTCCGTTGTGCAACAACAAGGCCGAGTTTCAGCGAGCGATGCTTGATCACGGAATATTCATACCGAGTCAGGACGCGTCCTGGGAGCTCGTGCCTAACGCCTTTCAAGAGCTTCTCTATCGGCACAATCGTTGCGACGCGGCCAAGTGCCTGTGCCCGAAGGGACGGGAGTACACGAGTACGAACGCCAGGTGGGAATTGACGCTTTGTCGAACCTGCGGTTCGCAGGGCATTCACATGGGCTGTGGAAATCTCAAGTGGGCCGAGCCCATGTGGGAGTGCAACGAGTGCACGTCGATACTGAACAAATCAATGGCGACCGAGTCCTCCGACGAATCGCGCGTGATAGACGCGACTCGTGAATCGCCCGACGACGGGAGCAGCACCAGCGACAGCGATATATCGGTCGGTGGGTATCCGGAAATTCCCATGGAAACGACAGTAACCACGTCCCTCGTCTCGCAATCGCCATCCTACGCTTGTCGATCGATCCTCCGTACGGAAGAACGTAAAGAGGAACGACCCGAATATCCAACCTGTGCAAAAGTCCCGTTGCGATCCATGCGGAACGGCATGACGCAAACTCTCGCGCCGTCTGAGACCCAACTGAGCAACGAGGAACTTCCGCCTCTGACGAAAAAGCCAAAGATCGTAAATTGCTCTCTGATCGACGATGACGATCGGCGAGGAGCGAACGAGGACAGTGACGACGACGTGATCGTCGTTTCCGGACCGAGTCGTAAAGAAACGTCGCGGTCGCTCAACGAGAATCGATGGGGTCGCACGGATCCTCGACAGGACAAGCCGATCGTTGAAATAACCATCGAGAAAGGGAATCGTTTGGAACACCAAAGGCTCGCCCCGCAGGACTCGAAGGTTATCAAGAACGAGTCGACGGTAGGATCGACGAACGCGCAGGGACGGTTGGCGAGTAGTGGAATGGCGTTCAGGCTCGAACGTGTGCCGATCGAGATCGATTTGAGCGATTGCGAGAGTGTCTCGACCACTAGTATCACCGTGCATCCCGAATCCGTAGCAAAAGTGCCCGATATTCCCGAATTGAATATACAAATAAGCAACGTGACGTCCCTGTCGGCAGAGGTGTTCGCGAGCGTACCGGACATTGTCGATCAATCGTTGAACGATTCGACGGCGAATAGTACAGTGCAATGCCAGCAGAGTGACAAACGTCCGGCTGCCGTACAGCGGCAGGCCAGTGACGACTGCCACCCTGTCGATCCGCGGCTCTTCGAGTCCACGTTGGCCCAGCGACCTCACGAAGGTTTGCAAATATTACGCTTGGAAGGCTCATCCGATCCGAGCAACCCGAACAAACCGATCTTCTACGGTCTCGCTATACCCGGTACGAACACCGTCGTCCCGTTGATTATCGCCTCACCAGACAGCCTCTCTTCCCAAAACGCCGCGATGTTGCGTGAATCGCGGCCCGACGATTCGCCCAAGCAACCGAACGGCGATTCGGCCGCTCTGACGGCGAAATTGAGCAAACTGGTGGGACCCAAGTCTCGAAAAGAGGCTATATTGGCCGCGGCGATGAAACGGTCGATGGTAAATAGCAACGACGAACCGATCGTCGTGTCATTGCTGTCGAGCATCCCGGCGATCCGGAATAACGAAACATCGATCACCGTCGTCAATTCCACCCCGACGATTCAGACCAACGACAAACCTAAGCCTGCCGCCTCGCGGTTGTCCTACTCCGTCCCACTCGAGACCGTCGTCAATGATCGTATATTACACTCGAGACCTAACACGTGCGCCCGACAAGATGACACGCCCGATGAGATAGCTAGCTCGCACGAGGAGATGCCGCCCGTTGCAGAATCGGCGAAAACGAAAACCATCGGATCGCCCGTAACGGAGACAACTGCGGCGACGATCTTCAGGAATAGCGTGCCGAATGGAGTTACCTCGTCCCTCGCCCCTCAGATCTACACGTCGATGCAGCAGTCTGGTCCTTTCACAGCCTCGCAATCTTCCTCTTTCCCCGGTGGACGAGTGAACAAGGTCGCGCAGAACGGCTCGACCGGTAATCCCGGCGCCACGAGTGCAACGTGGCACCTGAACGACACCCCGAGGAGTTCCAATTTGCTGACAGCGAGTGTCTGCGGGATCGCGACGAATTCGCTTCTCCGAAAGTCAGTGAGCATCGACAAGGAGAGAGAAACCGCGCTTGACAACCGAATTCCTCACTCTTTGCCCAAAAATGTAAGTAGTTTTTGTTCTCAACGTTCCTTCGTAAGCCCTCGCAAACTTTTGCAATCCTGTCTCTACCACTTTCATCCAACACTTGTCACTTCACTGTTTCCACTTCCTCAGAGAACCTCGCCCCGGAGTGTTGCTCACAGCCACTCGTTTCCCGATGCACCACTGTATAGCATTTTCACAAGGGCACAGGGAAACTGTGGTAAACCTGTGCCGACACAGGCGGTTATAATTTTACTGAGTTTCCAATTGTGTTTAACATCGGAAACTCAGTGAAAGTCCGCCCTGCTGAGTTGTCGGCGCGCATGTCAGCGCGCGGCGAAGCGGTCACCCATTCAAGTATAGCCCCAGGCCAATGCTACTTGTCACGTGGAAGATCGCCGCGTACCGACTGCGCCATCACTACCGGCGGTCCAAAAAGTCAAGCACCGTCGAAATATTTTTCACACCTCTTGGATCCTTCCATTACGCGCATCTCGATTTTTCGGGGAGCGTACTTTGTGGTTGATGGCAATTATGATAAATTGTTACTTACGTTGAAAACCTTTCGCGAATTTTTGCGGGCTTCGCTATCTCTGGGAGACAATGGGTGCGGGGATTGTCAGTACAGAAAATCTTATTTCCCCGTACCTTTTCTCCAGTCTGTTTGTTACGATTATAACAGTGTGACGGGGATGCAGGCTCCGGTCTTCCTGTTCAGCCCACACATGTGGTCTCAACAGACGGCGAATTCGAACGAACCTTCGCAACCACCCACCTCCGTCAACCTGTTGCAGCAACGAACAACCGAGACCGGAGCAACGCCGATAATAAGTAAGTGCGTCACGGTAACGCGAAATGAGAAAAAAAAAACAAATAATAGTCATTGAATGTGCGGTGAACGTATTTAATTTGTGTCATCGAATGATTTTGCAACAGCGGTGACAAGAACGATGAGCAAAACGACGCAAGTTTCACTACCCAAAAAAATGACCCGGCTGAGCGTTCCACTGCCTTCGACCGGAGTGACTCCCCTCATCGAACTGGACTAATAAATGAGATGATAAATCTACGGGATCTTAAGTTTACGGTGTGTGGGTCGAATATAGTTAAGGTAAGACGAAGATATCGAAATCGGTGTAGACGAACTTGAATAATTCGATTAGCGGGGATTGGAAAAGCTAATTCCCTCGGCAATTTGATTATTATTATTTCCAATGTTCCTTCGTGATCTTGCGTTGCTTCATATGATCAAAACCCACACTTATCCCTTTGCTGTTTCCGGTTAAACCTACACCGTTCCTTCTTTGCCCATAGATGACTCTTTACGACACTTATCGTGTAAATATCAACATGGAAAAAGGCAACACGCGTAGAAGGGGCTCAAGCGCGGCGCGCAATCTGCCGGGGAAACAATGCTCGGATTCACTCGCCGGCGGAACGAACAGATGTTCGATTGCTCGTGGAGGCGATGCTCCGAGAACTGCAATAAACATTTCGAAGGCTCGTACGAGTTCTCTCGCGAATTTCGCCGCCATAACTGCTACGAACGAGAACGAATTGTCGAATCAATCCAGCGATAGGTTGCAGAGCGTCAACGTCGCGGCTGTAGTGTCGGAGCCGTTTACGAATGATGAATCTCGTAGCACGGTGAGTTCTCGGGGTCAGGACGAGCTTAAGGAAAATCGGGATCCCGTCGAGCCGTCACCGACGAATCTCACCAACGACGTGACCCACCAGATCGATCGTAGGAACAAGTGTCGTTTGCGGAGCGTCGGCTCGAACAACCACACGATGCATCAGCTGAACGAGCAAGGTGCTCCAGCGATCGGAGACGAGGTCAACCGCGGTAGTCCCCGTAAAGTTGCGAGTCACGAACAATCCACGCACGTGACCTCTCCCTCGAGAATTTCCTACGCTTGGCGAGAAAACTCGTGCGCGGTGTCTCGAGCGCTGTTCCTTTCCGGCGACGAGGACGCGAACTTCGTGCACCGCAACGAAACCGGGCTCGCGAGAAAGTCCCGAACACGTTCCAGCTGTGTCAACGACACCGAGAACAGTGAAATTTCCGATCGGGTAGAATCTAATGCGAAACGCGCCAGATACGCGAGCGTCGAAGATCTTCCTAAGTTCCAATCACGCGAGAGGCTCGTGGCGAGTAACTCGAGAAAGAAAATATATGCGGAGCCGACGAGTCATCTACTCGGCGACGTGGAGAATCGACATATTACAAATGTTTCTAAGAACGAAAAATTCAACATCAACGATACGGCGAGAGATCGAAGGTGGCCGAGCCAGACGACGAGAGTGTCGCATGGCGCGGAAACTTCTCTCTGTTGCAAGGTCAGCATTGACCTCGCGCGCATTCGCTCGATGCTCAAGAACAAAGTCGACACGTCCTGCGCAACGGAACGTTGCCAATTTCACGAATGTACGAGCTCGTCGGGTCTCGACAACAAGTCGCGAGCGAATGGCGTTTTCCACATCGAATCATTCCATTACGGGGTACCGAGGAAGTTTCGAAGTCTCGGTAATTTGGCGATCGACGAACGTCCGTCGAAACGCCGTGTTTTCCATACGAAAACTCGAAAATGGCGGAGCGCCGAGTGCCTCGATAGTTTGTCGCGCCAATCGAGATTCGACGACGGTCTTCACGGCTCTTGCGGACTCTCCACGACCGAAAATATGTGGCGATGCTACAAAAGGAACGTACGACTTTTCGAGAAACACGATTGCGTCAGATAGCTCGTTCATTTTATTTCTTCTCTTCTTTTTGTTCGGACAGGAAAAAATCTTGCTACGCTCAGTGCCAAATCGAATTGTTATCTCGTGACGCGTCGTCACGAGCCTCTATACGTTATCGAATGATATGTTTAACGAAGTTCATTATTATAATCGTTTGTACTCATTATCCGGAACCTTATGTACAGACTTTTTTCACGCGAGTTTTCTGTTTGCAGTTTTATATAAATCGACTGCCGACTGCAGATTTTATAAAATTGCGTCGAGTGAGAAGGAAGTATTGTTATCGCGGTCTCGTATTGGAGCGAGACAGAGGCTTCTTATTGTTTGAAATCTCCAGAGTTACAATACGATTGAGTTGGATACCAATTTGTTATTGCGTTCCCCGAAGCATATTTATCATGCAAATGAGCGTTGCAGTCCGTTGGTCCGATCGAACGAATACGCCAGTTCCATTGGTGAAAAATGAACGTTTCGCGCGATCGTACGTGCGTCAACGTTAAACATGAATATATGCAAATATATATGTATATATATCGTACAAACGAATACCTCGCCCCTTGAATTTCCGTTGCTCGTGGAACTTATAAGTTTTTTTGGCCTGCCATTAAAAAATCGGTTATTTTGTTTTATTGAGGACTCAGCTGATCTCGGAGACTGGCAAAGAAAAGATCTTTACTCGTCTCACATCGACGATACGCCGCGCCGTAATCAAATTTCCATACTGTAATATACCACAATAAATATGTTATTATTGTAAAAATCACGGATTTACGACGTAGGCTATGCATTTATATTCGAAATCAACCAACAGTTGGTCATTTCATTTTAGGCAGACAGTGTGGCCTATTCACATTTGGCTACTCGAGACCCACGATATTTTCAATGCTAAAAGTCAAATAGATTCGTGGACACGGTAAGAGTGAAGAAATGTCTAGTTATGCGAGCGAATCGATTCGAAAGGGATACCCTGTATACACATATAATGTGCCTATTTGGAGTCTTCGTGAAATTCACCAGAGGGCGTGAAAAACCAATATGGCGGCGGTACACAAGTTTTGCAGATATACCCCACAGTACCTTCATCGTTGAGCTTAGCGATTGTAATTTGTATCATTTTCATGTTCATTCACGCGTTTTGCGTAAATTATTCAAGCTTTGCGGGAGAGCAATTGTTTCGGGACGATGAGTGGAAAGCGTCATGGTTTGTCCGTGAGTCTGCAATTACGGAGAAATTTCGTAAACACAAAACAAGACTACTACGAACAATAACATTGACGATACTGTTTCTTTTTTCCATTTTAATGCAGAAAGAAGAAATCGCTAAGCAGTTTATGCTGCCGGAGCGAAAAAGCAAAATCGCCACACTTCTCAAACAAGACGGTCAAGCGTATTGCATTTGTCGAAGCTCGGATAGCTCGCGTTTTATGATGTTAGTTTCTCTTTTAGGTTATTCTCATGTATCTCTCATGTACCTCTCTCTCTTCTCTTCTCTCATGTACCTCCTGTCTCTTCTCATCTCTCATGTACCTCTTGTTTTCTTGTTTCGTATTTCCATTGTTTCGTGAGTGACATTCGTTCTGATTTGCAGAGGATGCGACGCCTGCGAAGAGTGGTACCACGGAGACTGCATAAACGTTACCGAAAAAGACGCCAAGTACATCAAGCAGTTTTTCTGTGTGGTAAGCATCCCCGACGAGTGTACATAATTTTCCGACAACATGTATGACAGGTTCACTGCGATTTGATCCTGGCGATGAAAATTATGCACATTGTACTTTGTTTTTTGCCGAACCTGTAGGCAAAATGAGGTATCGATTAGCTAACCTGTTGCAAACGTATAGCACTTCTAATTCACAATAGCCTACCATACGTTCTTATGAGCCTTTGTTTCACTTTTAGACAATACGAAGGGCATAATGGAAAAATGGAATGTTCAAGATTTATCCTGTGGGTAATTCATATACGAGAAAGGGACATATGGACTCTGTGCTGATAATTCTCAAAGCGGAGTAAAAAGTTTAGCCTATTTACTGAAAATTGCTCAATTAATTAATGTTGAGATACTACAAAGTACATGTCATTGAAAGTTTTCATAACATCAATTCGTTCGGTTTTTAAATTTCTAGTAAAATTTAATTTTCCATTTCTCTGTCGAAACAAACTTTGGTAGTTTGTTTGATAATTAAGATACAAGAAAGCATTGAGCTTTTCCTACGAAATCGTAATAACGAATATAATACTCATATGTAGAAGAACAGTATATTAATTGTGCCGAACGCAATGAAATATTTAAAATTTTGTTCATTCGTTGGTGATTTAGTCATTCCGCTACTTATCTCAATTCTTTCAATATTATTTGTTGCAATTACTTCGAATATTTTTTTTCCTACTATCAAAATAATATCTCTTGGTAGCTATAACCATTGGAAAATTCATTTTGACAATATTTCCATTGCACAATCCATCTGGATTCTACAGTGTTGTTATTCGTCCGTTCACTGGTCGGTTTCCCCTATTTGCCTTTGTCGCGAATGAATCGACAATGCCAAATGACGAGAGGAACGTACAGTAGACTATCGTCTAACCAGAAATATGTGCAACTTTGCACAGCGTTGCAGAGAAGAGGATTCCACGCTGGTGACACGATACAAGCCACGAAAGTCGGAACAGGACGATCGCAGGCTGAAGAAATACAAGGAAAAAGCGAGAGATCACAGGTACGATTTCGACGCTCCTTGGGACTCTACGATCGTGAAGAAATCCTCCAAACGTTGCGGCGAATGCAACGGTTGCCTGAAAAACGAGAACTGCGGGAAATGTGACGCCTGCAGGTAAAGACTTGTTTATCCAGCAATTTTTTTTTTTTGCCCTACATTGTTCATTCATTCCTCTGTTTCGACTCAAAAGTGAAGAAAAAAAACATACGACAGACGATAATCGAGGATTTTCCTTTGAAAGGCACTTAAAAAAATTTGGTCCGTCGGTGAGGCTGAAGCTCAGATGTATTCAAAGAACTTGTCGCTCGATCGGCGTGCCCTTGAAACTCTCGAAGAGCCTGAATCGGCCGATAAAACCGAGCAAGAAACGCAAGAGGGACTCGAGCAACGAGAGAAACGAGCATCTCGAACAACCCCGTCACTGTTACGGTCCGACTTGCTTGATGCAGTCGAGGCCCGGCAGCAAATATTGTTCCGACGAATGCGGCATGAAACTCGCAACTAACAGAATATACCAGGTTTTGCCGCAGCGAATACAGGAATGGTCGTTGACTTCCTGCGTCGCCGAACAGAACAACCGGAGAGCCCTCGAGACCGTGAGAAAGCAGCAACACGACGTCAGGCGAATACTTCAAGAATTGGACAAACGTCACGCAGAGCTTGATCGCATTGTTGAACGCGCGAGACACGCGACTATCGATCCCAAATCCGAAGACGACGAGAACGAAGATACCGAGATGAGCATGTACTGCATTACTTGCGGCCACGAAATTAACTCCCGGAGTGCCATCAAGCACATGGAAAAGTGCTTCAACAAGGTACGGAAATCACCTTGAAATAAATCGTGAACATTACAAACTGGGTCAAATTCCAGGATATCAGATGGTCGACCGTTACACCGGTCGAAATTTCGGGGAAAATTTTCCTGGATGTATGTCTGGTGAAAATTTAACTGCACAGTTCTCACGAATCTAGCTACATCTTGTTAATTATACAGCTGGTTAAGAGACTTGACCAAGGTTTTTTGTTATGGTGTTCCAATCATTAAAAAAAATCGAATTTTGGAGAAAAATGACATTATCGTTAATAACTAATGAAAAAAAAAGTTTATTAAAGTTTGACTAGCATTTTTACCGTTCTAATGACAAGTTTGTCTTCAATTCGCTATTCCTGCACCATATTTAGGAGCTTTCTCTTCAATTGGAGTTTCCTCAAGCAACTATCTTTTTTTCCCCAGTAGCCTGACCCCTTAAGAAAACAGTATACTTGAACGCGAAATAACAGTATGTCATTTCGTGTTAGCATCCTTCGACGAAAAGCAATCCTCTCCGACACCAACGGATTCTCGAATCCGCACGCTCGATCTGTTCCCCTCTCGTTGACAAGTTTGTTACGCTTCCAGTACGAGTCCCAGGCGTCGTTCGGCTCGATATTCAAGACGCGCATCGAGGGTCAAGTAATGTTCTGCGACTTTTACAATCCGGTCAATCGAACGTACTGCAAACGTTTGCGAGTCCTCTGCCCCGAGCATTGCAAAGATCCGAAGATCACCGACACCGAAGTCTGCGGCTGTCCCCTCGTGACGAACGTATTCGATTCCACTGGGGAATTTTGCCGGGCACCGAAAAAAAGTTGCGTGCGGCATTACGTGTGGGAAAAATTACGCCGGGCCGAAATCGACATGGAGCGCGTACGACAGTGGCTGAAAATCGACGAGCTCGTCGAGCAGGAACGACAGATACGCTCGAACATGGCAACCCGAGCTGGTGTACTCGCTCTCATGCTGCACTCGACCTACAATCACGAGCTCATGGAACAAATGACGCAAGAACAGAACAGAGAACAAATGGAGGCTATGGAAGTTGAACTTCAACGGAGATACAGCTTACAATGCAACGATCACAATATGGACTGAAGAAAATGAGTGAAAAGCATTTCGAGAATGTTCATGTATGGGTGTGTGGGGGTAAGAGTTGATTCTTTTCAACGCACCACTATATACATATGGAAGGATGGATGGGAAAAAACGTCTCCTATCCCGTCAAGCAACAGCATCCGGTTTAAAAGGCAGATAGCAAAATGCGAGCTCTTTAACTACCACCAAAAACGAATTGTCGGAAACAAAACTATGAAGCTCTGCCACTTGAACTTTAGTTGCGGAGGTCGAATTCGACATGAGTTTTTTTTATACATTATAATAGAACTTAGATAACTGGAGGAGATGCGCATTTTTCTCATTTCTCTACGCCTTGAGCTTCTCGCATTTATCGACATCAGAATCGGCGTTGAGCACCTCAACGTTCTACAATTTCGGACGTGTACCATTGAGTTGTGAAGGATGAGAAAATGCGGGGGAAAATCCTGTATCAATAAGGAGTTTCGATACCGTTCCTTCCATGCAAGAGTGGAGCTGAAAATACAATGAGTTTTCGGCAGGCTGCCAATTTCAATTGTTGAAAAACATTTTTACGCCGAGAAATAATATTAATAGTTATCACTTTGCAATCAAACATAAATACGTTGCAATTTGATTCAAGAGCAAATCGCCGATATACTTGGCAAATGCGGCCGTTTCAGCCATTGGCACGACTGACTAGCGCTATAGCGTCGTCAGCACCAGGTTATTCACATGGTGAAAAACGTTTAACGTCCAATGGTTTGTAAAGAGTTCTTGAAACGACAAAGTCGAGAAAACATTAAAAATGTCGAGCGAAGGCATAAATACATTTTATTGTAAAGTTCAAATGCTGTTATACTGTGTACGAATTCAACCCCGATTTTGTAATACTCGTCACTTAATGCTTGACTGTGAGTGGCTCATTCCACAGAGCCAGTTAACGCGGTGTTGCCACAGTCAACCTGCAAGTTTTTGCAATGTTCGAAAACAAACCGTTCGAGCTCAAAAATCACTTTTTTCGAGTATTACGAGCGAAGTTACGAAACCGCTTAACTTTTTTGACACGACATTCCCAACACTAATCGAGGTTGGCTCAGTTTTATCATTTAAATCAAAGTATTATTTTAGCCTCTACAGACCTATAAGTAGTGTTTCACGAGGTGTCATGTGTACTACCAAATGGATAGCTTCAACTTGAACATTCAAATTTTCCGAAACTGTGTTGCCAACGGATTACTTTTGGGATTTAATGGTTAACCGTTCTCGGTGAAAAAAAATTTCAATTTTCTACAAGCATTTCGATTTAAGTTTCGAAGATCCTGTAGGGCATAGGTTACACGTCCAACGAAGAGAAAGACGTTGTCTGTCGTGCAACAGACCGAAAGGTGTTTTCTTTCTTTTTTCCGCAAAAATCAACCGTTTCCGAGAACGCGGGGAATCGGCAAATCAGCTGTCTCTCTCGCACTCATGGACGCTCGGTCGGTGTGATACGAAACGGTTGAGGTATGCATTTTTCACGAACCCGAATACATCGCAGTATACCGGTAAAATTCCAAGCCAAGTTACCGAACTTTTAATAAACATTTACGACTCTAAAAATCGTCTAATTTATACGACACTTTATGGAGATGTCACGCTGGTCACATTTCTATCTCATTTATACACTAAATAACTCTAGATGCCTGATATAAACTGCTTATGCGTGTAAAACATTCTGAAGATTTCGTAACGACATTAAAACAGGGGGTCACCGAATGTTCAAAGAATATAATCATAAAACTGAGAAGAAAGAAAATAATACTAAAAAAGTGACCAGTATAAGAATGTTCGTAGCCGTGAATTTTCAGAGAAAATGTACAAATGTCTAAATCTAATAAATATGCCCGAAATTTTTTTTTTTCCAGTTTACTGTTGGACATAATAATTGATTATGAATTATTGTTATGGCCCGCCGCGAATACCTTAAGGGATAACACCACTCTAGCGGAAAAATATAAGGCCTAACTTAGGCAATTTATTTTGGAAGTAGGAAAAAAGGTATACGATTTATTTTGAAAGGATTTACTTAAAACACATTAAAGTATTTAAAAAAAAATTATAATTTTCATACAAAATGGCGGCGAAAGAGCCCATCTTGAAAAACGTGCTTTTCACAAATAGCTTCACGGGACTAAGGTTCTCTCGTAAAGTATAGGACCTGGAATAAAGATTAAAAAAAAATTATAATCTATATATTATTCACTATGAGACTACGTAGGGATTTCTTTTTCAAATTTTGAAGAAATGGCGCGCTTTGAAACTGGCGGTCCTGCTAGTTCCACTATCTCACTGCTACGCGGCTACATATCGTTCCAGCGTTTCTCACAAGCACGGTCTTACATACAGGTCTTGAAACGAAGCGAATTCCCTACAGCGTGGTTTGGCTCGCTTGTTTTCCGCGTTTTTAGTACCGGGGCGCGGCGCTGTGATCTAGGGATGGACAAAGGTGGGGATGGAAATGCGTTAACCATCATATTCGAATAGAACATAACCTAATATCTGCGAGTGAGTGACACTGTGCTACAAATCGTTTCGTGTTTTGGCCTCTCAATTACTTTTTTAAATTTAGTATTTATTTTATTTCCAGTTTATAGAGTGTAGATAGAGAGTGTGTTTTATTATAGTGTAATTTATTTTAAACTTAATACATAATTAATAATTTAAAGACACTTGACGTGTGAGACGCCATCGCGTCTCAAAAAATGGTGAAACCTTGTGTAGTACCGCGGTGCAAAACCGGTAAAACAAAAGTGCCGGTAAAATGTTCAGTATTTAAAGTGCCGTCAAATATTGAACTATATAATAAATGGAAAGCCGTTATTCCTGACATTATTGACGCAGCATGTTTGTGAGAAACATTTTGAAGACAAGTACATTCTTCGAAAATGGATTAAATGTGACTCGAACGGCCAGATAATTGCTGAAGTAAGTTTATTCATTTTTATGTTTATGTTTATGGCACTTATTTATCATTTTCATTCGGGCTAGATAAAATGTCGAATACAAAACTGGCTGCAAAAGGACTGCCAAGTATGGTTACGTCATGAAATAAATATGATTAAAAGTAGTTATGATAATTAAATACAAATAAAAAGTAAATAACAAAAAATGAAACAATTAATAATCCATAATGATAGACAAAATAATTTCTTTTTAAATAAATTATACCCATCAGTCTTTTCAGATAACCTCCCTGATGCTATGCCGATTGTGCTAAAGCATTAGATAAAAATAATTTACTATAATTATTAATACTTACCTTGTCACAAGGTAAGTACTTGGTACAAGGAATTACCTCTGTTTTTGTTATTTTCAAATCCTTTAAACGTATGACACACAAGCCACGATTTTCGCACCGTTTGACACGGTTGAGTTGCATCGCGCATGTGCTGATTTTCCCTCCCTAGATCACAGCGCTACCCGGGTGGTCACAAGATGAGATAATTTACCGCCCGTGAAATGAGCCATCGCCACGGTCTTCGTTTCAAGACCTGTATGTAAGACACCTCACCAAAGTTAGCCCCCCCACTTTGACTAATCGAACTTTTTTTTTTACAAATCGTTTGGTGGTCGTTTGGTAGCGTTTGGTAGTCCCTTTAAATCGTTTGGTAGTTCTCCGTTTTTCGAAAAATCGATAATCAAAAATTGGGCAGTAAGTTAGCCCCCCCACTTTGACTAATCGAACTTTTTTTTTTACGAATCGTTTGGTAGTCGTTTGGTAGCGTTTGGTAGTCCATTCAAATCGTTTGGTGGTTTCCCGTTCTTTCGGAAAATCAAAAAGAAAATTCCGATCCATGAGATAGGACGATAGGTGGCGGAAAAAGACTCGATAACCAACGCCATCTATGGCAAAAACGTCGTATATTATCGCGACCAATCACAGCCTTCCGTTTCGGATATGCGTAATTTCTTTCGGTTCGGTCGGAGTTTATTAGAAAATTTAATTCGAAAATGTTAATTCGTTTGCATTTCGTTTAATTTATTTCCCAGCGACTTCTCCGTACTATCGTTCTTGGATTCTAACTATGTTCTTGGAGTCTAACTATGAAAATGACACATCGTTCTGCCTCTGCGGCTTTTGGCGACCAACCACAGCTCTCTATTCCTGATACGTCCATATTTTGTGTTATCATATTTGAATGATCGACTACCAAACGTCCCGAATAGAATACCTAACGCTACCGGATGTTTTCCTATCGATCGCGACCCATTTGAACGTAATCGGACAAGAAATAACGATTAAATGTACGCTAATAAATAATTCTGTCAGTGTGGCTTCTGGCGACCAATCCCAGCTCTCCATTCCCGATTCGTTGTTTTTCGCGTTGGCGATATTGATTGAACGACTACCAAACGTCCGAAATACAATACCAAACGCTGATTTATTTTTCGATCGATTGAGTCTCATCACAATGAATTAGCCACAAAATAATGGGTGAATTTTTGTTAGAAATTCCTTTTTCCGCTGCGGCTTCTGGCGACCAATCGCGGCTCATCATGAACAACTGAACGGTGAGCTGCGATTGGTCGACACAAGTCGCGGCGGACAAGGAACCTAATTACGCACACTCCCTAATTATTTTTGGCTAATCCAGTTCTTATGCGACTTGATCGATAGAAAAGGATATGATAGCGTTTCGCAGTCGATTACTAAATTATGCCAACGCATAATACTTGTGGGTCCTGAACGGAGGGTCGTGATTGGTTGCCAAAAACCGCATTTCACGGAAAACAAACAATTTTTTTAAGGGGAAAACCACTGAACGTTTTCGATACGCTTCCAAACGACTACTAAACGATGCGTGGATAATAGTTTGATTAGTCAAAGTGAGGAGGGAGGGTGCGAAATGTGGCCCGATTTTTAAATCTCAATTGAAAAAAAAAACGGCTAACTACCAAACGACTTCAATGGGCCGATGCACGGTAGCGAGCGACTACCAAGCGATTCGCAAAACAAAGGCCGATTAGTCGAAGTGCGGGGGGGGGGGAGCAGAAGACCGATTAGTATCAAACCATATAACCCCCCCGCCCCCAACTTCGACTAATCGGCCATTTTTTTTCGAACCGTTTGGTGGTTGTTTGGTAGCGTTTATTAGCCCATTGAAATCATCATTTGGTAGTTTTCCGTTTTTTTTAAATCGAGATTTAAAATTCGGTCCATCACTGGGAACCGCCCCCAATATGTCTAAGCGGCATTTGTCTAAGCATTTGGAATAATTATTTGATTGAAGTGTGCGCAAACTTATTACTAATGAAGAATCAAATCAAAGGACTTCAACAGGAAGTCGCAGAAGAGAAATGACCCAACGGTGGGCCGCCCGGATGGAAGAGCGCACACGAGATGGAAAGCCTCGATAGCGTAATGCCTCAGAGAGGTTTATCGATGCAAAAGCCTTGACAATCTTTTGGTTTGGTTATGAGTTTTTTAAAGCTAGATGCGAGTTCAGTGCTTTCAATGCGTATCAATGTTTCCTCTTTGCAGGCTATGGACCGAATCGTCTCTCAAAACTGTATGGACAACAGGATGTTCCAAACGAAACTGAACGAATATTTCGGCGCAGATAGGGTAGAAAGGACGGAACACATACGTTGCTTAGATTGGACATTTTTATTCAGATTTTTTTATGACGCGTTTTAAACAGAATGAAACTCGTGATGTGTACGATACTCGTCGTAGAGTCAATACTGATAATTCTAGGGAGTAAAAAAAAATATTAATCAAAGTTGCTCGAGCATGTGTTAATTAATTTTTTATTTTTTTTTCTTCTCTGTACACGGGCAATCCGATACTTCGTTCGGGTATGCAAATTAACGCGCGTTGCCACGTATATTAGCGTTCTCACTACGTCCCGGTTAGACTCACGCAATACCTCACTTTTATGGTACAGCCATACTGGCGTAATCTTAAAATCGTTAATCTTAGAACATTACGAAGGTATGGAATAAAAAAAACGAAAAACAATAAATTATGAACGTGGCTCGGTTATTCGCGTTTGCTCGTCAACGCTTTTGTCACACTTTGCTTTTTCGATATCTTCTAGAGGCTTCTTTTTCGTTTGTTGTTGTCTTTGCTTCAACTATAATTACTTAGTGGATTGAGTGTGGGGCAATTGAGTAGTCGTCCCAGTGCTTATCGGGTTGGACGAGAGAAACGTCTTGTTGCCTGCAAGAAAATGCGACAATAAAAGCAAAGTAATAACGCGACTTGTTAGCAGTGTCGGATTAGCCGTACAGCAAGAGTAACAAGGGTAACAAATGACCCTCGAGGGATAATTTCTATCAAAGGCTGAAATACGTAATTTATAGCCAATAGGATGAATAGAAACTTCAATGGGTTTGATTTAAAAAGAGAACCCAACTCCCAAAGAACATTGCACTCCCAATTTTAGCCCCGTTTGGAGAAATCGTGTTTTATATCCTGAATCGAAGGGTCTCGTGATAGAATTTGCTATTGGCTGACTCAATCTGTCACTATCCGTGAGTGGCGAATCTGAATTACTCGGTCCAGAACGCGTCGGTCCGCTGGTGATTCTCCCAATGCTTGTCCGCGATGTCGTCCCGTTGAATTTGCTTGCGTCCTCGAAAACCTTGCTGCTGTCCTTCAGCACGTATTTACGAAAAGTGAATTTTTGTTTTCTGCTGCTTGACCTTGGGGTGTACGCCCAGCAGTCTCCCGGCAATAACGATCAAAGACCCGTGGATTTTGCTCATCGCCGATGTCTAGTCTGCAAACGAAAAAGACAATGAATTCCAATGCGATGCTGCTTATGAAAAGTAGCATGTTTCAGAATTCTTACGAAAACAAGCACGTTTGATATCACCGCGAAAGGAAGCAGATTTCGATATTCACCGCGGAAATTAACATGTTTGAATAACACTGCAATTGTTTCCGACTTTTCTTCCTCGCCTTTTTTCTCAAAAATAACGAAGTATTTTTTGTTTGCCATTTTATACCGTTTTATTTTTGGTTCGGATGTATG
Source organism: Ophion costatus (assembly GCA_951751655.1). Lineage (NCBI taxonomy): Eukaryota > Metazoa > Arthropoda > Insecta > Hymenoptera > Ichneumonidae > Ophion > Ophion costatus. The sequence goes on along the minus strand of OX632357.1, from coordinate 13,749,456 downwards.
TTATACATATTTCATTGCTTGAATTTTCATTTTACTTATGATAAAAGCAAGCGAAAAATATCTCGTCCCTTTGGGATAAAAAATGAATGGTCGAAAAACTTAAGAAAAAAATATCGGAAACGATTCCAGGGTGCCCAGTTAACAATGACAACTTTTTTTGACGATCGTTTTGACGACTTTGTGAACTGTATCTATGCTTTCATGTTCATGTGTAAGCTGTTGAATGAATGTTCACATTTAATTAGCAAAATGGAAAAATAGTTATTCCAACGATTCGCGCAGTATTTCCATTTTTTATATTTGGCTACATTGGTTCTATCTCCGTCTCTTTTGACTCAACCAGACGAGTTTAATCTCCATGCTTTTCAACGTCAATCTGTCAAAACAATGTAAGGTGCGGGAAATATAAAGCATTATATTCGGGCCACGACTGGCAAAAAGCGTGGAAAATTTGTATAGGCGAAATATGTCGGGTACAAGTGAAATATGTGTCGTAACTCGAATGAGTGAGATGAGAATCATTTACTCGGCTATACTACGTCCTCTGACGACACAAAAAGCCGATGAATACGGTATTAGTTCAATCAGAACGCGCGATCGTATTTTCAGCGATAAAAAAGAGCGCAAGATAGAGGGGTACTTTTGTAGAATAACAAAACGATCTTCTGGAAGATTTTCATGAAGTTCATGTTCTCGTAATAAAAGTCCTGAACTTCGAATATAAGAGCGAGCTCAGAACTGGCAGTGGATGGGAATGCACCGAATAACGGTGTATAGGTTTTTAAATGTTTGAGCGCGTGCGCTGCGCCCAAATCTTCCTCCTTGTTCCACTCGGCTTGTCCCATCACAATGTGCCATATCTGCGGAAAGGTGAAGAAATATATCGTGAATTTCGGACGAGTTCAGGGAGGGGATTTTTATTCATATTCGATGATTACCACTCCGATGCCTTCGTGCTCGGGAAGGCCACACCTAAGCGCTATTTCCTTGAGAATAAGCACAATGTCCCAATGTCCTTGATCGGTCGGTTATCAGCCAAATCGTCTAGCAACAGCTGTTAAAGATCGCGTTTAGCTTCCTGACTCACTTGAGCCTTGTGGAGCTGAATGATGTCGGTCAATCCGCTCGACTCGAACACCGAACGGAAATGTTCCTCCGATGTCTTACTAGGTGGCACAAATTCCATTAACCTGCCAACAGTTACACGACCCAACGATTGCAAACTTTTCTCTCGTATTCAGGCTACGAGTGAAATTTTCTTGTCGTTCATTTTTGTAAACACGCAGGGATCACGTTACGCTTAATAAAAAAAAACGTAAGAATAAAAACAAGCAATGAGTTAATATCGAACAATTTCCGGGCCTTTTTAGATTAAAGGAAAGGCTTGCATTGGCGAAGGCGGATTCGAGAAAAGTTGAATTTCAAAATAGCTAAGTAAAATTGACGACGCTATACCTTCCCTCCATCCCGCCGCGTTTCGACGCCGTCATCAAACTGGCCGAGCCTTTCTCCGTTTTCCACGTGACAAAGACCTCCATGAGAAAGTCAAGGGCCAGTTGTCCCTGACGAGATGTTTCTTGATGAGAACCGAGAGGACGGTAGGTGGTACGGAACCGTTGGAAATCCAGGGAGCGGTCATTCTCGCCAGTTTAATTCTCTCAAAAGAAGAGAATCCTTCATGAAGACTAGCAGTTTTTTTATCTCGTTCTCAAACATCATCTCCAAGTACTTGGAACGTCGCACCAGTTTTGTGAATACTGCAAGCAACAGAGGATTTTTTCGAATGAAATTTTAATATTCGATCGTATTGTATAACAGCAATGGGTATCGACTAAATTAAACCCTTCTGTCGCTTTACGTTCCAATGCATTGTTCATCAGAAAGTAGGAATCATTTTTGAGAATTTACTTCTCAAGTGATTGCAATAAATAACGCAGTGGAGACAAATTTATTTTTGTGTGCTTACCAGACAATTATTAGATACAAAATCGCAATCCGATGTGCTGGTCTAGTGGTTAGCGTGCTTACCTCTGTAATCAGCAAATCGAGAGGACGTGGGTTCGAATCGCCGTCTCGTAGTTTTGGAGAAAAATACAAACACGAGCGTGATGTAGCTCCAGTTCTACACGGACGGCGCGTACACGGACCGGTACATGTGTGTTTCGCGTGCGTATGGCTGTAGCCTGTGAGCTATTTCTCGACGAAATGCGACTGACTACGAGGCTGGGAAGCGGACTCGTGTTCGGCTGTATGTTCAAACGAATTTTCGCTGAGGTCGGTACAATTAGGAAGGTCATTTGGAACGACGATACCTTTATTTCAACGAGCTGTGGACAAAAAACTTTATCTGTATTCCTGAATGGCTATGTAGACGGTGTGTGCATTCCATTTCAGTTGCAATTCTTCACTTATTCTGGTATAAATGGGCAACGTGTAAGATGGCAATATGGCTGTGACAAATGCGTGAATATATTTGTCTATAGCCCGTATGGCCTCTTTTTGACATTTTTTAACGTGCACTTTTCATAGAATATATTAAAATCCGATTACTTTATTTTACTGAGTTTTTTTTTTAAACAAAGCGCGAAGTTATGATTGTTAGATTTATTTTTTAATGAGCGTTTATTTTCTATTTACGTTCATTATGTTTATTGAGAGAAATCCTGACCTAAAGTACATGAGAGTAACATACAATTGGACAACTATAGCTATGTTCGTGGGATATTTGGCATACAATTGCCACCCTTCCACCTCGTAAGTGCGTACTTGGGTGGAATATGTCTCGCCTACAAATGAAAAAACGAAAAGGCACATTTTCTCTCACATGGGAAGTTTACAGGAAGACGAATTCTGTCTCCCAAAGAAATGAACACACGGTTTGGAACAAGCGAATGCTCCCAAAGTATATGGTTACAGGGCACATTCTGTCTCGCAAATGAAGGCTAGGGTGAATTATGTCTCACCTTCGAATCCAGGCATGAGAGACGTTCTCGGGACTGATATCGTCTTGCACTTGGCACTGTTGGCCTCGTACCTTATCAGCTGTTCCTCACTGCGTATGCACATTCATGAATTACTACAGACTGTAATGCACATTACCTCCTCGAGTGGCCCGACTCTCCAACCCGCCATTGCAATCTGGCTCATCGGAAATTACTCACAACATTCACCGACGCTCGTGTCCGCACGATCGTTGGCGCAAGGGGAACGCTGCTGCGCATCTGGACGTCCATCGGCTCCTCTAGTTTCATGACCGATCGTCGTTCGCATTCGTTGTCGTCCAGCGGTGACAGGCGGATGTCGCTAAGGAAGGTCGTATCCTCATGTCCGGTATCTGGCACACGACTCTGCTGAGACCTCGATGCTCGTTGTGAAGGAGAAGAATCGTTTTCGAACACGCAGACGAATCGTTGTCACGGTCCCCGGCGACTGCATGCCTTAGAGGATTTCGCTTCGCGCGTGGTGAAGGAAACCACGAGGGTCCTGGCGCGACGATTTTACAGAAGGACCGTCATACTATCTTGTATGTCCTCGTTTCCGGTGCCCATCGCACCGTCACGATCTACTGGGCTCGATGGCGCGTGCTGTCTACGGCGCACGATGTCCGCGGAACTCGATAGTCCTTCGATGCGTCGAGAGCACATGGCCATCCGACGCGGGCGAGGGCGTGGGCCGTTCGTGAGCGATCACTTTTGTTGACTCGCGGCGGTCAATCGAGGTACGGTCGTAATCCGTTAAATGTCCTCTCAATTGGTGCACTGCGCGCGATTACGATTTACTTCTGTTTACCGCCAACGTGTGTTATCCACAGCGCAAGATGTCCACGGACCTCGATAGTCCTTCGATGCGGCGAGAGGACGTGGCCATACGACGCGGGCGAGCGCGTGGGCCGTCCGCGAGCGATCACTTTTATTGATTCGCGGCGATCAATTGAGGTACGGTCGTCACACGTTAACACCCGTATTCAAAGATGATCCTTGAGCAATAAGGATTCCTTATGCTTTGTTCTGAACAAAGAAGAAGGAATCCTTCATTCTCAAGGTACATCTTTGAATATGGTTGTAAGGCTGGGAATACACGTCCGATTTTTTCCGTCCGACAATCCGATCCGACTATCGGATCGGATGTATATTGTATGCCCAAACAAATGTATGGCACGAGCGCCTTCAGATAGTCGGATCCGACTGTCGGACGGAAATAATCGGATGATCGGATTTGATGAAAAATTATCAAAGACCGTTGGAGGGAGGATTTGATGATACTTTGACTAAATTCTAATGGTACTTGATTTTAGATCATTTCTAGCTGAGATACAGTGAACACCGCAAATCGTGTTTTTCCAAAGGCGTTCTTGGAAAAGCTTTGTCGCCGGCTTGTTTGTGGATATTTTCGCGTACAAATTTCACGGAATGTTCTTGAAATGACACTTTGTATAGTAGGTTTCAATAAATGTAGACTATACATACTTATAAATAAATAAAAATTCGCAAAAGTTTTTTTTCGCGCTGAGACCCCTACCCTCCCGTTAAACGGGAGTAAGAACGTGGCCTCCTAGTGCGAGCTAGCACACGCCTTGCGCTCCACTTCCTTCGATCGGCGATATCTCATTCATTAAAATGGCCGTCCTGCGTTTTCGGCCCGTTGTTTAGTAGCGTATCGAAATAGTTCAGAGTCAGAGTTTTCCGCTAAACAAAATTATTTGTTTTCCGTACAACAAAATTGGCCAGAAAATTCGGTTTTTGGCAACAAATCAAGACCCTCCATTCAGGACCCACAAGTATTATGCGTTGTCATAATTTAGTAATCGACTACCAACAGTTCCGGATTCAATACCAAATGCTATCATATGCTTTTCTATCAATCAAGTCTTATTAAGAACTGGATTAGCCAAAAATAATCAGGGACCCTGCGTAAATAGGTTCTTTGTGGCGACCAATTACAGCTCACCGTTCAATTGACCATGGTGAGCCGTGGTTGGTCGGCAGAAGCCGCAGCGGAAACAAGAATATTACTAATGACTGACTGACCACAAATCGATGGCTGAAAATTCAGCTATCATTTTGTGGCTTATTTCATTGCAATGAGACTTAATCGATTGAAAAATAAATAACAGCGTTTGATATTCGATTCAGGACCCTTAGTAATCAATCGCGAAATAACGTCAACACAAAATACATGAGCGTGCTCAGTGGACGGTTCTGATTGGTTGCCAGAGGCGGCAGAAGCAGAGCGATTCATTAACGCAAATTATCTCGTTTTTTTAAATCCAATTTAATTCTAATTTGTCTGGATCGATAAAGAAACATCAAAACAAAATACGCGCGAATCCGGAATGGAGAGCTGATATCGGACGCCAGAAGCCGCACTAACAGAATTATTGATGAGCGTAGATTCACTCGTTATTTCTTGTCAGTTTACGTTCTAATGGGGCTCGATCGATAGAAAAACATCCGATAGCGTTTGGTATTCTATTCGTGACGGTTGGTAGTCGATCAATCAAATACGATAACACAAAATACGTGCGTATCAGGAATATAGAGCTGTGATTGGTCGCCAGAAGCCGCAGGGGCAGGACGATGTGTCATTTTCATAGTTAGACTCCAAAGTCAACTAAATCCAAGAACGATAGTACGGAGAAGTCGCTGGGAAATAAATGAAACGAAATGCAAACGCATCAACATTTTCGAATTAAATGTTTTAATAAACTCCGACCGAACCGAAAGAAATTTCGCATATCCGAAACGGACGACTGTGATTGGTCGCGATAATATACGACGTTTTTGCCATAGATGGCGTTGTTTATCGAGTCTTTTTCCGCCACCTATCGTCCTATCTCATGGATCGGAATTTTCTTTTTGATTTTCCGAAAGAACGGGAAACCACCAAACGATTTGAATGGACTACCAAACGCTACCAAACGACTACCAAACGATTCGTAAAAAAAAAAGTTCGATTAGTCAAAGTGGGGGGGCTAACTTACTGCCCAATTTGTGATTATCGATTTTTCGAAAAACGGAGAACTACCAAACGATTTAAAGGGACTACCAAACGCTACCAAACGACCACCAAACGATTCGTAAAAAAAAAAGTTCGATTAGTCAAAGTGGGGTGGCTAACTTTAGTGAGGTTACCACGGCGGGGGGCGCGCGCGTCGGGCATGCAGGCCCCCACCGCCAGTGTTTCAAGACCTGTATGTAGGACCGTGCTCTAGAGCGTAGACCGAAGCCAGCCCAAAGGAAATAAAGAAAAGAAGAAAGAAACTGTGTTGACCATTGTTCTGAGTCTGCATTTCAAAGTTAAGAAAATATAGTTGTTGGGAAAAATGCGTTTGACAGCCGTGTATTGTGGAAACAGAATGTCTTTTCTCTATCGAGGGTGAGTCATCGCAGTTTATATTTCTCAATTTCAATTTAAAACGTTTCGAGAACCGAAAAAACATAACCTAAGCGCAACGAAATACGTGCAAATACAAACGATAAAAACTAATTACTCGACTGCAACGAATATAATAATATAAATAAATAACTACAATCATTTTCCAAGAGAATTATCAAATTTGCGGAAGCGTTAGATGGACCGACTAACCTCTATTTTCCAGAAAGCACCGAAAGGTCAAGCCGGTGGAGTTGCCAGCGTTGCGTGAACGCTACCTGGATCTGCAAAGGCAAGAACTGAACATGTTCATACTGCGCCATCCTTATTTGACGCTTGAACAGTCGAAAGACCACATGGCAGAATTTAGAAATCCTTTGGCCAAGCGAGACATGCACAACGAGGAGAGAAACCTAAAGTTCACAAAGACGCTAACTTGGGCGGAGCAGCTGAGTCATTTGCGCGTGAAGGACGCTTGGGATTGAACGGCTGATGACTAGAAATACATACAGTTCTTTGCTTGTCACAACAACACTTTATTTCTGTAAATCTTAAATAAATAATCGAAAGCATGCACGGAGGTGTCTCAGATTCGTGTACAACGCGTTTTCGATTCGCGCGCAATGTATTTTTCTCGCGATTCTTCAATAGTCAAAGTCTTCATTTTCGTTGCTATCTTCATCACTAAAGAAACGCAGTGTTTCTTGAACATAACGTTTTACATCTTTTTCGGAAATTGGGCGTGATGGATAATCGGTATCGACTGTCGGGAGGGTTGGGCGCTTCGAGTGTACATTGCTAAAAAGAGAATCGCGCAAAGAATGTTGATTTCGATTACGTATGGAAAACAAAAGCATAGTTTATTCGATCCGATAAAAACGTTTTTCGAGCCAGTCGAAATTATGCGCGAAAACGAACAAGGCATTTTGCGTATCCGATCATCTTTCTACAAATTGTTACACGTGTGAACGTTTCATCGATTTTACAAATATCTCGTTGTCCTAAAGCTAAGGTATGATAACCTTTTCGCTGCTGACTCCCGTAAATAGCACCATTCCTAAAAGTTTACAAACAATTGGAATGAAGAAGACCAGTAGCTCGGAACGAGTACTGGACGATAAAATTATGGTCTCGCTATTCATGGACCACGGTAGGCCTATCATAGAAGAAAAAACAATTTCGCCTTGGTCCCAGACCAGAGCACTGAAATATATTAACACTGGAACGCTGGATGCAGGAAAACGTACTCGGCCAATTGGTCGCCGGCAGTGATATAATACTTGGATGTCTCTATTATCGAACGGACTTTTCGTCATTGAGGGAACAAGGAGAGAAAGCTGAGAAAGCTGAAAGAGAAGCTGAAAGAGAAACTTATGAAAGTACTTTCATGCCTCTTTGGATATTGCGCACGTACCGCTCGCATCAATCGCCTTCAAAAGATAGTCCCGATTCTTTCTCATCTTTACTATTGCAGTGAAACAAATTGAACCCTAACGGATTCCATCGTAATAACTCGTGTTTTTCATTCATCTGCGGATTATTTTCCCTCGAAAAACGTACTCTGTATCAATCTGTGGTTTGCATCTTGATCTTGGGATTGACTAGCTGATAGAGCAAATATTTCGCCACTTAATGTACGAGGATGGGTAGGGATGCCTCCGGTTATCACGGTTTGGGCACGTTCCAGTTTTCTTATATTTCAGTGCATCAGACGAGAAACAAATGAACGTTTTTTTGTCCGTGTACGACTCTGTTTCATGGTCCCGATAACTATTTTCGTAGACGTATCAATACTTTCTTTAGGATACACTCCCTATAATACAAGATGTCTGAAAATATCTTCGCTAAGGACTTTCTCGATTCAGTCCTCAGGTGCAGTCTTCGTCAGCCACACTAAATACAGTTGTAAATATCAATCGAACGTGGATAAATGCGTTAGGAAAATTGCACATTCAAAGCTGCGCAGCTTGAGAACCTCGTCGTGACAGGATTTGCAAAGTTGTACCGGAGCGCTGAATCCCCAAAGCAAATTTTCGCAATGCAGTTTACTTACAGTCGTTCAAATATCGAGAGCAAAAGTCATGCCCGATTGTGTCGACTTCAAACGAGTCTTACGAGCATGTACCGTTAAATTTGTCTTTTCTTTCCATATCGACCGGATATAAGTATCGGCAGGCCGTTTATGTAATTGTAAGTTAGGATATCGTGGGATCCTTACGAGCTCTTCCCGGACGTGACTAATTTTGGCGAGGATAACAGTTTCGCCAAGTCTTTTGGTTTGTTTCGCATCCAGCCCGTCGGATTCTCCGTGACCTCGGTCTCCGTTAGGCTGTTGCCCTCGTGTATGTACTCTGCGAAGTCCGAGACTATAGGATCGGTGCCGCAACTGCTCATCGCGATTACTTTACCCTCCTTGAAGTAATAGGCGAAGTACTTCAGATCGGCCAGCGATCCGTAAACCTTGTGACTCGTAGCTCTACCAAATCCTGAAGAGAAGAAAATTAGTACAGAGAGGGTAATTCAAGATGGCCGCACGCCTGACCTCGATGATGTCGACGCGGAATGGCACACGATTCCGCAGGTAAAAAAAAAATCCATTACAGGTTTTCGGAACTTGGTTGAAATATTCCTAAAATTAAACGAGCTACAGCTTCTAACAGTCGGCCGGGCGAGCGGCAGCATATTTCAAACCTTACGTGCTTTCGTTACCTGCATAACGGTAGCCTTTTCCGAAGAGCATGGTCCAGAAGAACGGCACGGCTCGAAGCGGAGTCTCCTTGCCGGCGATATTCAATGCAGCAATTTTTCCGTGATAATGCGCCAGCGGCCAGTGTCCTATGGCTGCGGAAGCATCGCCCGCAGCGAAGACCGGTGCGTGAGCTATGTCACCACCGGCGAACACATTCCTTGCCGTTGTCCGCAGGTTCTGGCGGAAATTACACGAAATTGAATAGACTCCGTGGCGAGGGCAGCGTATGCGGGAAACGTTCGATACTCAACCTTGTCGACTATGACACTGCCGTTGGGCATAAGTTCGAGAGCCGAATTCTTCAGCCAGTCTGTGTAAAAAGTAGAGCCTATTCCTACTATCGCTAAATCAGCTGGTAGCATTGTGCCATTGGTTAGCTCGACGTGACCCAAGCTCTGACCGTCTTCTCTCGGCATGAATTTTTCGATATTCGTTCCACAGATGAATTTCACACCTGGACACAAGAATATTTACTAGTCAATTGTATAAACTTAATGGTCAATATAAATTCACAACGGTCAATCTCACTACAAGCGTTTTTTATATTCTATGAGCAGAATTTCTTGAAGACGTCAGGTTGCTATAAATTTAAGAGCAGTAAATCAATGAATATCCTTTGATAATTGGGCCCTTGGATATCGATTGGAATATATGTCTGCTCCTTTGTATGCCCCGGCGGGCATTTACGAGCCCAATTACGTTAAAGTTTCGTATCGTTGAAATGCAACGATTTCTTCTTTCATCTCTTATTTCTCCTTTTTGATCAATATCTAAAGCTTTTCTCCTGCTAAGTAAGGACGTAAATGTCTAATGAGAATCCATAGAATCGTTTGGGTGATTTTGGTAGTGTAAATCAGCTATAAAAAAATTCCGTAGTGTAAATCAGCTATAAAAAAATCAGCCGCACACCGACTGCGCGTCCTGGCTGGGAGAATACAAATTCCAGAATATTTACGGCATCCTTACGTACGTGAAAAAATTATTCCCTATTTTCGATTTTCCATCTTTTCCAAATATAATCTTCTGGCTTTCGTTGGGTCGTCGGGTTTATTTCTAAGGATGTTGCCCCCACAAACCTTTATTCTCGTGTTCTTGTTTCACGCGTTCACCGATGTCCTCGTCGAAGACGGCTTTGAGAGGCACGTTATCGCGCCCAATCACAGTGACCGAGGCACATTTACCGATGCAATAAGCTGCAGCCTCCATACCGATGAAACTCTGTCCAAGAATGACAACGTGCTTCTCCGGCGCCAGTTGTCGTTGAACAGCAGACGCGTCCGTATAATCTCGCAGGACGAATATATTGCTCAAACTTGAACCCGGAGTATCGGGCATTCTTGCCCTGCTACCCGTGGCGATGAACAAGTTGTCGTAATGCAATTCCTCGTTGTTGCTTAACGTAACGATATTTTGGCTCGTGTTCAAGGCTGCGAAAAAGTTTCGAGTTTTACGATTAGCGAGTAAATTAGGGAATGTTTCGGCGTGATATTACGCATGTTTGGATTATCACCGGTAGCCTCGACGCCCAGCTTCGTCTCAATTTTGTTCTCGTCGTAGAACATCTGAGGGCGCAGAGCGCTCTTATGAACGTCCATGTCCATGCTCTTGGAAACTTTAATTCTGTCGTAAGGCAGAACATTCTCCTTGCACACCATCACGATACGGCCGTCGTAACCTTCCTGACGTAGGCTCTCAGCGCAAGTCGCAGCCGCCGGTCCTCCACCGACGATCACTACGGTCTTATTTGCTTCCGGCCTCAACGAGCACATCCCCTTGATGCGTTTGTTCAGATCCAGGTCCTTCCGCTTCGCTTGGACTCTTACTTTTCCGTTGTCATCCACGGAAACCTCGGGTAAAACTTAGGTCATTGTTCTGTTCAAACTTGTACATCGATTTTGCTACGTTAACGGCTCCACACTGTATTTAGGATCTTTAGATTGATTCTGATATAGAAATGTTTTTGAGAATGCGTTGGCTCGCAGATGCAAAATTACTCCTGTGCAAATGTAGTGATTTAAGTCCTAAGCTTATATCTTCTCTGCGACTCAGCGAATCAGGAGAAATATACCTTGTAACAAGGTAAAGAGTCCAATCCGGGATAATCCTCTATATCGCCGGTCTTTATATTGAAGCAAGCGCCGTGCCAGGGACACCTGACCCTCCCGTCTCCCAATGCTCCCGTATGCAACAGAGCCCCGTAGTGGGTGCACTTTGTTCCTATGGCGTGCAGCTCCCCCTTCTGCTTGATCAACAGGATCTTTCCGCCATCATCGCCCAGTGGCAGTAATTTCATTTCATTGTCATTGATGTCCTTCTCGTCGCAGACAACGTCTTCCACGTAGTCGAGCTTGTCCGATTTGCCTGGAGAACAGCCAGAAATGAATAACGAAGCGTCAGAGACGGAATCTGTGTGGGAGGAGACAAGTTTGGGATGTGCTAGGCAGGATCGGCAGGAAAGGAACTCACGGGAACAGGAACAGCTCGGTACATCGTATCTCGGGCTAACGTTTGACTGAGAATGCTCCGCCTTGGGGCAAGTCAGCCACTGGTCAGTGGACGCTTTGGTATTCATAGTCAAGCCCGTTTGTTCGCGAGGATTACTCGGAGCAAGGGCGAGGGAACATAGCTTAGGAATCGCTCGGCATAATCATTCGAATCGACAAAAGAAAAAGAAACGACAATTTCACGAAGGTTTGTGCCGCATTACCTCCCATTGATACACTTCCGAGGTATGAGGAATGCGACCTTCGAATGCCACGCCGAGCCAAAAATGCTCGCAAAATTTGCGGAAATAACGTATTTACAAACTCGTCTGGGTAAACAGCGATTTCTTTGCCACGGCAATTATTTCTTCGCATATAAGCCCGTCCGTGAGCTCGTAAACCATCAAATGTGTGTCAAAAAAAAGTGTCGCACGCTCTCTATACTCCGAACTTAGAAGCTTCCTGATGGTCGATTGCCCGATCATTATTATTATTATATGCATATATATATATACCGGAACTGGGAAGCGACGCGAAGTAGTAAAAACTTCTAGTTTCACTTTTTAATGAACATCGCGGTAAAATTGCAATTGAGGTAACTATTAATCCGATTCACAAGCCACGATCGAATCGGAAAACAGTGTAGCGTGTGCGACCTTGCCAGGAATAAAAAGTTCCCAAGGTCAAAGCGAGTAAACGTTCAACAGTGATGTTATTTTCCATGAGATTACATTCTATTTTAGTTCCGAGATTTGTTATTGAGATCTTTGAGAAGAAAGCATATTCAAACCGGCAGGCTGAGAGGATTTTTCAAGTCGCAAATTTAGCCGCACATTATTCAATGTAAGGCCTCTGATGTTAAAACACGGACGATTTTTCGTAAGAAATTTGACTGGATTGCTTTTATATGAGATTTGTTTATATTTATTTTTCTTGAATGAACTCAATTGTCAAATTTTATTATGAATTTGAATTGTATTACACAGATATTCGTTACACATCAATTCATTTTTGCGAAATGTCATTTCCCGATCGCGCTGCCCATAAACGCTTTATGTAGCGGGCGGGGGCGGGAGGGGCGAAATCGCACATCGCCAACCGCAAGGAAATATGTATATATATAAAGAAAACTTACCCGTTCTGATGTTCGTTAAGTGTCCTTTAGCGCCTTTGTTTTCTTGTGGAGAATAGGATTTGCAATTTCTTCCGCCCATTATTGCGTTCTATATCGTCTCTCGCGATATTCTATTATCGAGTGAAAAAAAGTCTCGCCGTTACGTGCGTACGCGCGCTGGCTGGTGTGAAGTATGTGCTCGGACACGATCACTTGCGCGCAAACAAAAGGATTAAGAGATCTCGGAGATGTCGAAATAGTGTTCGAAAGAGCCAAGATCCGAGATTTTTCTACAAACGGGAGTTCTATACACTGTGTTTGGATTCCGAAAATAGACGAAAGAAATGACGCGTCCGCGGAATCTTTGCGAAGCAATTTGAGCGCCCGTTGCCCGCGCGTGGGACTAAGTATGGAGGGTTTTTCCGCTGCTGCTTTTACGGCACGATTATGCCTATACGTGCTGTCAAAAAGTTTGCAATGTTTACGCGCCTCGATGGACAACGCGTGTGTACCGCTCGCGCGTTATTCGCCTATCTCGCATCGGACGGGTGTTTGCAAGTTTTGTGTCGCGGATATATATTTTTTTTCGAGGGACAGTGCACGTATAGATGCGTATCAGGAATGAATACGCGTGCGACTATGAAAGCACGCGTTACGAAGACAACTGTTATTTCGGCAATGTAGCACAACCGCAGGCGCGGACTTGTCACTCAACTCAAAGACGCTTACTTTTTTATATCCTATAGCAACGTAATCTTATCGCTCTCGTGTCTCGGGGTTGTTGAAAGGAAGCGAAAAAAAACCGCTAAAGTTTCCGGATAATTTTAGCGAAATTACGAGTCGCAACGCGATAAGATATTGTGTAAGATCGACAGATTTGATTTAGGAATGCCGAGGAGAAAAAAAATAAACGTTACCTGATAAAGCGCAGCTGTGCGAAATACACTCTTTCTTAAGAATATACAGAGTTTTTAACGCCCTCGGTCGCGTGTACTTTAGTCAAGCGAATAAAGCGGCAATGGCGCTGCAGCGGATGCAAATTTCTTGGTAAGCGACGTTAATCCAGGGTTGTTACGCATAGTCAAAACAGACAATACCGGGACAACCTAGGGAAATTCTTTCCTTCTCGAATAATCAGGGAATTTTGGAAATTCTCTGAAATTTTCTTAGAATCTACTTTTTGCAAGAATTACGAAAAATGAAACCGACTAGATAAAAAAACTGAACGGTTAAAATAAATATTTGTGTATATTTTTAATATTTATATTATTCTTAATTATTAAAAAAAAAGTTATGACAGGGCCAAACATTGAACATTTAAAAACGTGAAAATTAATTTACCGTGAAACTCTATACATTTGCATTCGATCTGTCGATTCAGAACCGCATCATTATTATTATAGGCAAGTGTTTATATTTACGTTTTATTTATTGTCACCGGCGTAAAATTTTCTGTTTATAATAAAGAACGCGTTCTGTATTTGCTTTTAATATATTTTTTGCACTTTACAATGTTTAAATTATTTTTCGAATTACAGTTTTATTTTAAATTTTCTTCCAATTTTTAACAATCTCATATATTTGATCTTACAAAAATGATGTTATCCAGTTCAACTTAATTTTTCAATAGAGGGATCGAATTGAGAATTTCCTTTGTTTTTGCAAGTGGGTTAAAATTTCTTTTTCACAAAAATGATTCATTTCTATTTCTACGTATATAATTTTTCCCGTGTAGTTAGTAATGTTTACAAATCTCGTATGGTTGAAACGAGACCCAACTGGTGGTCTTTAACTTAAAAAAGATCTATTTGATGGAAACGAAGTGCTCTTTATTTGGTCCTAAGCTGGGTCATTTGCAAAACCTGTATGGAAAACCTGGGTAAGTCAAGGAATTTCCGACTCATCAATGCGTAACAACCCTGTAATCGCCCATTGCGCCTTTCACGTGGACACCTCGCCGATTAACGTTAAAGAGTATCGATTTTCCCTTGCGGAATTTGATGCTCACAAGGAACATCCCTCAGGTGTCCGCCTCCGATTTTGTTGAAACTGATATATGTGATAGAGCATCAAAAATTTTGAGACACGTATTTTTTTTTATCGGCGGAAAAACGGTTTTGAGGGGTGAAACGCACCCTCGAAAATGGGGATGTTTTTTCGTTTTTCGTCGATAACGTTTTAACGGTATGAGATATAAAAAAAATTCAAATTGCAACAATGCTTATTTTTTCATGTACTATACATTGGAGATGAGAACGATACCATTATTGACGAAAAACGAAAAACACCCCTATTTTCGAGGGCGCGTTTCACCCCTTAAAACCGTTTTTCCGCCGATAAAAAAAAACGTATCGCTTACTTTTCGGTGCTTTATAACATATCCAAATTTCAACAAAATCGAAGGGTGTCACCTGAGGGATGTTCCTTGTCAGTGGTGGTAAAACGATCCAGAGGGACTTTGCGGAAACCCGCGCCATTTTGTTCGTTGTGTCGGCGTTGAGAAAAGTAGTGTCCGCCGAGGAAGATCGAACGTTTCATCGATCAATGTTTGAGGATGGCATTTTTTTTCTTCATTGGAACGTATTGCGCCTGATATTTCAGCTTTGCCGCAACATACGCTCCGTCTTTTCCGGCAACAATAAATTGCATTCTGGACAACGTGATACTCAGCTTCCTGCGAAGAATCGCGACCAAGAGGGCATTACGATTCTCGGGTGAATACCTTCACGTTTCGCAATTTCGTCTCACGTGAATTTTGTCATTCTATTACTCGCCAGTCGGGTGACAATGTGAGATCACTAGGAACTTTCGGCTCGCGACCTCAAATTTTCACGACGTCGTAGAGGGGATATACTAGCACGCCAATCGCACCCAGCCCAAAACAAAGCACATGTGCATCAACGAAGACATAACCTCTTTACCCGGATAAACAGAAAGTTAAAATAGAATATAAGCTTGCAACGGGAACGTTGGGGGAAAATAAAAATGTTATTAGGTTTTATGAAAGAACACGAAGGCTTAGGCGCAAGGCAGATTGCGGTGCAGCAGTTAAAAAGAAAAGTACTACTTAGTTTTATGTCATACTAAAATATACGGGGATTATTACAATACACTGGTAGAAGTATTATTTATCATTAATAAATCGAACTCTTATGTAATATATCGAGGACAATATGAGTCACAATTTCCACCTCTGTAAACTCGTTCGGGAGCGGACCACAGAAACAAAGCTACAGAATGGCAAAAGCACAATCATCGTCAAATTATTCATTATTATCGAATAATACTTTACTGTCTGCGGCATAACCTTTAAGTAATGAAATATTATTAAGTATTTGCAACGGGATGTTGCCGTCTCTGAACAAACTATTTCGTAGCAACTCGTTTTATTACACAGCTTTGGATGTGTCGTCGCTGTTTAAGATGACGCTCACGCATGCGCACTTCAATTTTCGACACGAAACTTCGTGCCGAGTAAACTGACGTGAATAATCTCGCATCTTCATGAGGTGACAAAACCGTAATAGGGCGGGCTGCTCACTTTAGTCATTTTCACCCAAACTAAGAACCGTGATAGAACCCCAGAGTTGGATCATTATTGTCAATCAGCTCGCTGAGTGTGAAACGAGAAACTGCGCATACGTTGATTACAGATATCATTTTTCTCGCAAACTATAAAGAGGATATCTTAACGAAGCTTCAAAGTGGATTTTTTTAATGTCTAAAAATCGTTTTTCAACCTCGCAGTAAAACGCTCGATCCCCCAGAGGATGCAAATCTGTTGTTTTTTTTCACAAGGATTACGCGGTACACACGAAGTGTCTCAATAAGTCAGAATGCGTAAAAATTCAAACTACGCTATTCACCATTCGGTCGCTCGTAGAGAACTGAGACTTTTGGAGGGATCTCCGTAGACTTCCTCAAAAGTGAAAGGATCGTATGAGGCGATGGAATTTCCAATAGCCTTGCCCGCGCATACGCGCGTACAATTAGTTCTCGTGCTCACCTAATCTAAGAGCCCGTAAGAGGCCTAGAGGACTGTTACCCAAGATCGCGATGTAAAAAAAAACTGGGACATTTGTCTCGCCTTTATCAATAAGCTTCCGCTGAAAGAAGTGACGAATGTATAAAGGCGTGACATAATTCCCATCGGTTGAAAAATATTCACTATGCGCAAGGTGAGTTTATCGCGCTGTCTCGGCGGCGCGCGGGTGTTTGCTATGCGACAATTATATGTCACGTAGGTGATTCGTACATCTGATTGACGATTTCTTTCCCTTATCATACTCGACTTCGTATCCGCGTTATAAGATTTCGACAGTGGCATCTTTGCTAACGCAATTTTATTACATATATCTATATAGAAATTGATAAAGTGGGTACAAAAATCGCGGAGAATATTTTAACGGGCTACACCTACCTAGAGGTCCGAAAAAAATTCTGGGATACGGTTGGCAAAAAGGAAACGCATTTTTTTAACGCGAAGGTACATATATTGAGAGCCGTTGAAAAATCATTAATAAATATAAAAAAAACAACAAAAACATGGCCGCTGGCGGATGATGACTTTTTTTCGCGATGTTTTGCGGTGGACACTCTCCAGCTTGAACGGTCCATCCGAAATCTAAAAACCAAACGGGTTATTCAAGTTAACAATAAATACGAGTCCTTGACAGTCGCCAATTTGTAGAATAAGTTTTTTAAACAAAATCGCGACGAATTAAAACTCGAGCATACAAATCTATTTGAAAAGTCGTCTTTTTTACGTAACTATTAAGAAATGAAGATCGGTTTAAAAAAAATGAGATCGTCAACGACATTTAAATGTTTCTCTTCGTATCTCCTGTAAATTTGGAAACAATCGATTAGGTGGTTTTCGATATATCATGGCCACCGACTTTGAAAAGTGTTGCGAGAAAAGCCCGTTTAAAGTTCGAAGTATGATGCTGTTCCCGCTCGTCCGACCGACTGTTTAAAAGCTGTAGCTCGTTCAATTTTAGGGATATTTCAATTCAGTTTTCAGGGAATATAGCTAAAAGATGATACTATAGAATAAAAATATTTTCAGAAAATGCAATTTTTCAAACCCACCTAGACGTAGGCCCAGAGACTCTGACTAATATCTTACGCATATTTGCAAACACATATATGAGAATTTTGTGTCACGGTCGTTTGCGAAAAAGGAATTTCGCTTCGGACACCTGCACCAGAGTTCCGACGTTTTTGTCCTCTAACTGAATGATAGACAATTAAATGCGTGTCAATGTTAGTGTTATTGTTTCGATAGTATTCTCTTTTGTAAGAAATATGGAACGTGATTCGCGTCGATAGGCTTTCTTGACAGCTCTGTTGTAACGAATTAAGCGGGGAAACTAGTTTAGTCATATCATTATTGAGATCTGCTTGGCGACCCTGGACGCCTCATAGAGCAAGGCTTTCCCAGAGGTGATGATATAGCGTTAAAAGTTTTTTTAGCGGCGTAACGCTAGTGTTTAGCTAGATGGCAATCGCGCGCCTTATACGTATATGATTTGTACTCTGTGTGAGAGAGCACACACGCGCATTCTAGCAGGTCATGTACACGGTCTCGCATGCAGGCTTAAAACGATGGCGGAGGGAGTCGGTTCGCTTAGTGTACATGGCGCTGCTCTCGCGGGGTGCCCTTCCCTTGGCCCCTCAACCTGCCGGGCCGCTAATTGCTAAACGTCACCTACAACGTAACATAATCAAAAGTTTATCGTCAAAGAATCCGACCATTCGCATCGCGTTTTTCCCACAGCCTTACGATATGATTTTCCTTAAAATGTTTCACGCAAACATACTGGGACTGCTTCAGTACACTAGCCGGAATCGCCGCTGACCATATGTTAATCGTAATTTTGTATATGCATGATAAGAACAAAAACGTTTAGAAAATTTATTAACGAATTCTCCAATAATGGTAATCGCATTCGCTTTAAAACCATAAAAATTCTTCAAATCCAAGTATCCTGAATAAATATAAACGATATTTATTACTTAATCTAAAGAAAACAGTTTGGCCGAGTGCATCAGTTCCGAACTTGAACCCGCGATATTTTGTGTTTTGGTTATGTTACACGGAAAAGAATGAACTGTAAATGCTACTGAGATTTCCATTAAACTTTACAGATTTTCCCATGAACAGTGCCTCCTCTAGCGTAATCACTGAAAATTGCATATTTAAAAAATATAATTTGCAGACATCTTACATTACACAGTACATGCCCATGAAACGAATTTTTACAGTGTGACACCGTACACAGTACACAACATGAAACGTTATATTTCTATTGCAACCATTGTACCTTTTTTAAATTTCACATTATATAAATGTCCATTGTCAGTGACAAAATTTGTCATGGATCCCTGTACAATTTATTCCTTATCAGAAATAAAAATTTCTTTCATACACAGTCATATTTGCATTCGCAGTAATGTAAAAATCGTTACTTGTCAGGAGCAAAAGATCCTTTTATTTAGTGCTATATTCGTATTCGCGTTCATGTAGAATATGCATTATACGAAACGTATACTTCGTTTTGTGACGGGAATAATTAAATATACAATTATTCAATGTACAGTTTTTATTTATCAATACGTAAAAATAGCAAAGTCACTACAAAGTTTTCAAATACCATTTAAAAAGATACAATATAGGTTTCTTACGTACACTATGCAAATATTTCGCCCCTATATTTACCACTTGTTAACGACATAATATTGGCCATTGCATTGCTGAATCGTGTTTGTAATGCCATGGATTATGTCTAATGGACAGCTCTGCAAATTTTGTTCAGTAGGATCAACTCGAAAAGCCTGAAAAAGTGCATCAAACAATAATTCTCGAATGGTATTGCCTGTTAAATATATTTTGTCATCCTCGCTAACAAAAATCTGTTTAATTTTCAAAAATGTTGAATTATTGTCTTCAAACAGTACCACAATACTTTTTGGGTTGATATAAGATCCCAAATAATTTATCCACTTCACGATTCTTAATTTTTCGTGGATTATACTATTCGGCAGAGTTTTGGCTATATCAGTAGAGTTCGGTAATTCCGTGAACACAATTTTCGTGAATGGACCTATTTGAAAACCACAATTTACTCCATCGTCTATCGACTGTTTCGTGGCGAATGAATATTGCTGTTTTAATTGGTGCTTTAACGCTAGTGCGTGACCAATGTTTTTTCTTGAAACTGTCGCTTGAGCAGCTAGTTTTGATTCGCGATGCTTACTTTCAAATCTCATTGACCAAAAATGAACTACTGTTCCAGCTAGCTCCATAAGTCGTGGATAACGTAATAAATTGTGGTGCTTCGGTTTTAGTGGTTTAATAAAAATGTTTTTATACAGCTGTAAGTGTTCGTCAATAAGAGTTGCAAGAAGTTCGGGACACTGCTTGTAAAAAACTTTACTTGATAGACTATTCAAAATTTCGTTGAATCTCGTGTAAATTTCCCAAACGATATTATCTTCTGGAATAAGATCACCGACTAAAAGTCCAAGATATCTCATTAAACGCAGCGTTTCTGAGGCAGACAGTTTTAAGTTGAAGTTTTGCAAATTTTTGAACGTCATTTCAGGAGGTTCATTTTCGCGCTCATTACGATCAAACGGAAACGAATCTATTCTGTCGTTAAGAGTGTTCACAGTCAATATTGTAATTTCGAAAATGAAATAATGCAATATTTCGGTCAACCCGATTTTGCAAACCCCCTCCGGGAAATCATGCATCATATCGAAGCTGAAATTCCGAGCTACGTGGAAATGATCCACATCGTTCCAAATATATTTTTCTTTTATTCCGTAGGTGTTTGCATCAACCTCATCAAGTTGACCTACAACTTGCTCGTAGTTGTTTTCGTTTCGGATTAGACTTGGTAATTCAACCGTGTGAGAACGAGTTGTATTTTTGTCGGCGATGCAACACCTACACGAGACAACGAATTGAACGATTCCACGTATCCCAATATTGAGTTTAATCCTAGATTGTCCCCGAGAATAAGCCCAAGTGCGAAATAAATGGTTTGTGGTCCTTGAGAAGTTTCTATTATTATCCCGTCTCTTGCTAGAAAATTCAGTTCATCAATAACTTTTTGGAACAAGCGCCGGTTCCCGAAAATCTTGCGATGTAAAGTGTTGAATAATTCGAATAAAAATGTTTTCTCCAATTGACTTACAAGTTCAGGTTAAAGACAAGAAACTTGAGCATACAGAGCACCAAGTTTTCCACCATCGCCTGCATGGCTTCCTAAACAATTATTCGTCTCGTAATCTTCGAAATAAATGAACAAAGGGAAAACTATTGACGTGAGCATGTGCCTAAACATTGATAAGATTGCGGCGCAAAATCTTCAGTGTGTATAAAAAGGGCATGCTTGCTAAATGCTACACTGATATCATACGTTTTCTTACATTTGCACATAAAATACATATTGACATACACGTGAAACTTACATTGAAAAGAATCATGTGAATAATTTCTTTATTCGCGGTGTTCGTTATGAAAATGAATATTCAATTCACCGAGCATTGTGATGACAGAGAGTGGAATGTCTTTGTGATTTGTTACGTTCGTTTCGAAAACGGCTTTTTCAATAAATATCCATGGTGCTTTAGCTTCTGCGGGGTACTGCGCATTTAATACGAAGTATGTTTTAAAACAAATTTCTACGGCTTTCAAAGTAGATCGTGGCAAATCGTATTGGACGTCGTTTATCAATACGTGAGATGAGATGATCTCATGTGTTGGACCGACAATGATCGGTCTTGGTTGCAGCGGCAGTTTATATGTTTCTAGTGTTTTCTGCAGTTTTTCCAGCGATGTGTAGACGTCATTTGCAGTCTGAAACACACAGAGCACATTAAATCTGTTACGTTTGTTTTCTTTAAAATAGAATGGAAAAAAAATTATTAAAAAATATTATAATTTCAAGCATACCTGGACTGAAAAAATAAATCCTTGTCGAGCTTCTACTTTCGAAGGATTCCACTTTTTTTAAGGAGCCTCTGCGGTTTCGTTATTTCGTTAACGCTTCCTGCTTTTCGCCGAGCTATTCCCAATCCGACGAGAAATTGGAAATGCGTTCGACAATAATAGTAAAACCGTCGAGTCCAAACCGTCTACGGAAGAATAAAATGCCGTTACAATTAAATCGTTTATAAAGAGTCAAGATAAAGTTTAATACATTTTTTTAAATCTCTATACATACCTCATGTCAACGTCCCTAACTTTACGATTTCGGCAAAAAAACTTTTCTCCGATGGTTGCCTTGGCCCGGTAAATAATTTAATTAGGTGGTTTCGCATCCTCGGCCAATTTTCTTCTATACAATTTTTTTGTCCGGATATTTCCGATCGAAGTCTCGAACAAGCTGCAAAACATAAAAATTTAATCAATTTTTTAAACATGATTTGATATAAAAGTAGAAATATTATTTTGAGAGAAACTAACCAATGTGTATCCTTTTTTTTTTGTTTTAAACAAGGAAAACTATCGAAATATGACGCGATCGTCACAGTTTTCAAAATTGCTTGGCGGTCGTCAAAACTGGCCTCCCAATATTTTTCGACGTCCTTCCACGGTTCAATTCGACTTTTCAAAAACAGAATTGCTTCTGTTTCCAAATTATCCACATCAGGCGGATTATTTTCTGAAATTATCGGCCGGTGAATTTGACACAACGGCGCGGTTATGCTACTCACAAAAAAATACGATACGAAATAGAACAATTTATCCGAAATTTGTTGAGTAATCTTAAATAGAAATGTATATTCAAAGAAAAAATTGAGTTCCACTATAGTGTGTGAAAAAAATTTGATTATTTTTTCCCATGTAATGTGAAAAAAATCTGGCCAAGTGGGGTATTTATAATATTTTTTTAAAATCCGCATCCATAGTATATCAATATCTGTATATATCTGTAAAAATATATGGCACGTATGTGCTATTTAAAAAAAAAATTAGAATATCAATTGAAAATAATTCTTCATCATACTGATAGAAGAAAAATATGAAGCAAGAAACATTGATCTTTACACGTAGCCACTGCATTACTTAAATGTATTTCTTTAAACATTCTTGTTCGTCCGATCACGTTTTGAGCCACTTTGAACATATGAATATTTTTCGTATTGAAATAAAAAGACTTGAAGCCCTTACCTGAATCAATATGAAGAACGCCAGATTGTAATTGTTGCGGTTGCTTACGACGCAAATACGTATTGTGGAAAATTAATTTGCCATGAGCATTTTGAGCGTCTGAGCCAAAATTAATGTGAGGCACGTAATAAGTACCAGGTGTTTCGCTTTTGAAAAACATACAAATTTCTTGCGCGAATTCTGCATATCGCTGTGCTGGTATCTTTTTAAAGGTCAATTGTCCTTAATGCTCTCTTTCAATTACTGATCGCACTAAAAGATTGCGCATGCGGGACGTTAGCGTTTGATTTTTTAAATAATCATTGATGATAGTTAAGCTTCGAGGATCTTTAGATAGCCAATCGGAAAGCGTTTGCTTCTGAAAAAAAATTTGACGATAAACAATTTGTTCTCACGGAATTATAAAGAATTGTGCGAAAAAATTTTACTGCAACTGTGCATTAAATTGTTCGTTACTGTGTGGAGCATGAAGTGAACCATCTGCATTGTCTGTTAGCTCGATTGGTGACAAGACACGATACGGTGCAGTTCGATTTTGATCTTTCTGAGAGGTGCATGCAGTGTCCGACGATGAAAGCAGTTGATAGTTTTTTTCAGCTACCTACGAATTTATTTTTTTAAAGTTGTCATCCTAGTCAAATTTGGATAATTGTTTTTTGGAATACGATCTATCTATCCATCTATACACTCAGATTTGGATTCATCTCTTCACCATCCATGCTAACATCCGAAACTGGTAGTGCTTGATTCAGATTTGTTAGAAAACAAGGTCCACCCTCCATCACGTTTACAACTATGTTATTAATGATGTTGTAACCAAAAACCGACCCAAAAAAACTAAAAATAAGAAGTATATGAAAATTAGCGTTAATATGTTTTCTTCAGGAAATTTGCTACACCATATAAAAAATAATACAGTCCGAATTCTCAATAAACACGCCCGCAATAAGTCACGCTCGAGTGAATTTGCGCGCGGGCTTCTCAATATGCATGACCAACCGAGGCGAGCTTACAATTAGGATAAATTGGGATAAACATATTAATGCACATGACCGTTATATGGATAAAGTTCCGAAAAGCCCATACCGCTTTTTTCCTTGAAATTTTGTATACTTATGTATTTCGACTCACTGAATACGAATATGATCATAAAAATTGGCGCAAATTGGATTTTCAAGGTCAAAACTCGAAAAAATTGTATATTGATCTTAGAGAAAAATGGTTCCTACAAAAGTTGTAGATTTAGATAAAAAATGTATAGAACATAAAATGTGTATTTTTCTATAATCTACAACTTTTGTAGGAAACATTTTCCTCTAAGATCAATATACAGTTTTTTCGACTTCGGGTGGGTTTGTTGGGCACCTTGGATCGGTGCGTGGAATCGTGGGGTTTCTAGAACACTGGGGTGGGCCGAGGGCACCTCAGATGGGTACGTGGAATCGCGGGGTGCGTAGAACACTGGGGTGGGTTTGTTGAGCGACTTGGACGGGTGCTTGGAATCGTGGGGTTCGTAGAACACTGGGGTGGGTGGAGGGCACCTCGGATGGGTGCGTGGAATGGTGGGGTGCGTAGTACACCGCCGTGGGTTTGTTGGGCACTTTGGATAACATCGAAACTAATAGAGTTTAGCAAAATATACTTATTGGAGTATTATCCCATTTTCTTGGAAAATAATGATTTAAGACAAAATTTGTATTGAACATAAATTATCAATCTTTTGATGGGCTACAACTTTCGTAGAAGACATTTTCTTCTACGATCAACATTTGTTAAAACAAAATTTTTAAAAACTACAAAAACCGTTTTTTTCAGTTTTTATCTTGAAAATCAAATTTGCGCCAATTTTAATTATCATATTCGTGTTCAGCGAGTCCAAATACATAAGTATACAAAATTTCAAAGAAAAAAGCGGCATGGGCTTTTCGTAACTACACCCCGTTAGATCGTTATACCGCTATACAGAATATTATTTTACCTGCTTTATGTCAACAAGTTTACATTCGTTCGAGTGTGCTTATTGATTGTTCGAATTGATTATTGAAGGTTCGCATGCTAGAAAGAGCGAGAGAGACAGAGAGAGTCAGTGAGCGCGGTGAGCGTAGAGCGCGCCTGGTAGGGGTTCCCGAATTCTCGCAAATACTCTCCCCCTTGGGGGCTCTTCTGTGTTAATTAAGAGGTCGGACTGTAATCAGCTGGTCAAGATAACTAGATAATCAGTCGTTTAGGCATACAAAAATGAAGAAATATTAATTCAGCAAAGCCGATAACAAACATAATGAACACGACATTGTTTCTAATTTGTCTCGAATCAAAATTTATTGGTTATAATATTTACGTATTTCCTTCCTTTTGTTTACTTATTAATCACTCTTATATAATTGATCGACATTACACGTATTAAATGTCTTTTGTTCACTCGTTAATTGTTATCCATTCTTTTCTTTCACTTTTTTATCATACAGGGTGCGCCAGAGAAACTTACTTATTTTAAAAAATTCCCGCGCGGCGAGTTGGGCGGGTAGAGGGGCGAGAGGGGGCGCATCTGGAGGGGGAAGTTCCCAAGTTTGTTTCTCCCTCCAGTCAGTTGCCATCATGCTCTGGTCTAGAGAGCAGCGGGCCTTCGCAGTCGAGAGCTTCTTTTCTGATGGTCGCTCACTTTTTGCTACGCAACGTGCCTTCCGCGCTCGCTTTGAAATTCCTCCTCACAGACTCGTTCCTGGCCGTAATTCGATTCTGTCGTGGGTTAACTCATTTCGGGAGTGTGGAAGTGTCGCTAAACCCAGAAATGGACTTCAACGGACCATCAGAACTCCGGAAAATGTCGAAAGAGTGAGGCAGTCAGTTGTGCGTTCTCCCCGGCGTTCGGCTCGCAAACACGCAGCTGCTATGGGAATTTCTGACACCACTGTTCGACGAATTCTCCATGAAGACCTTCAATTTCATCCCTATAAATTGGCTGTTGTGCAAGAATTAACTGAACGCGATTTTGTTGCCCGTCAAAATGCATGTGAAATGCTGGTTGACAACCTGCCTGAAGACGCGGTCGTTTTTTTCAGTGACGAGGCTCGCTTCCACATTTCCGGCTGCGTCAACAAGCAAAAGATGCGTTATTGGTGTGGTGTAAATCCACGTGAGCTTCACCAGAAGCCACTTAATTGTGAGCAAGTTACTGTCTGGTGTGCGATGTCGGTAATGGGAATAATTGGTCCTTATTTTTTTGAAGAAAACGAACGCGCAGTTACCGTGAATGGAGCTCGTTACAGGAACATGATCGAGGAATTTTTTCTTCCAAGACTCGAAGAAATGAACGTTAGGAACGTGTGGTTTCAGCAAGCTGGAGCCACAGCACACACAGCACGAGACTCAATGAATTTGTTGCGACAACATTTCCCCGACCGCCTCATCTCTCTCAGAGGCGATCTCCAATGGCCGGCACGCTCTCCAGATTTGACTCCATGCGATTTCTTTTTATGGGGTTATTTGAAATCTCTGGTTTATGTCGATCGACCACGGACCATAGCACACCTCAAGAACAACATTCGCGACGCCATTGCCAACATACCGATTGATATGCTGCAAAGAGTGGATACGAATTTCAAAAATCGACTTCATCAGTGTATGCGCAATGGGGGTCGCCATTTATCCGATGTCATTTTCAAGACTACATGAAAAAAAAAATTGGGATATTGTATTCTCAAATAAAAAAAAATTTAAAACAATAATTGAAGTACTTTTGTTTTTATTGACCTTTCAAATAAGTAAGTTTCTCTGGCGCACCCTGTAGAATAAAAAGAAATTCACGTGTTCATACTTTGAGCGTTCGTCGGAATCTGACGACGTTCTGATGGACAAAGAAAGATCCCATACTCGTTTGAACCTCTAATGGCCAAATTCGTATATATATATGTATATTGTATAGCTTCGTCAACCCAGATTTGAATCTGTTGTTCAGGCCATAAAAGGTAACGATAGCCGGAGCTCCACGCTGAAATATTCTTGTCTACGTTTGTGGAAACATTACAATGTACATGGTAACAAGTGAAAGAAATGTATCATATATTGCGGCGCACTTTTGATTGGGGACACTGCAATTTTTTATTTCAAGCCATGAAAAGTGAAATCAGCCGGAGTATTGAATACTGTTTCACATTGTAATATTCTACATTTAGTTTACGTTTGTGGAAAAATAACAGTGCACATTGTGAAAAGTGAATTTAACGCAGCATATTTTGCGGTACGTTTTTTCATTTTTCACTGGGGACACTGCAATTTCTAATTTAGAACTACAATAATTTTTGCGAAAGGTCGTATACAATTTTCGTACATTCTAATGATAATATTTTCTGTACGACCTTCAACTTTTTTACAATTTATAATACGAGTAAATGCTGTTGTGACCAATTTTTTCCAATGTGCTTAGAATATTCTATAGAGAGCATATGTAAATTTTACATTTCATGCCAGTGGGTTTTTTCGTTTCGATTTGTGATTTCTGCTTTGTCATTCTTTTGCTGTGAACGTTGAGTTTTTTAGTTTGAATCAGTATTTATAATTGTTTGAACAGTGAAAAACACATTAAATCCATTATTTTATAATGGGCACACAGTAGAACACCGAATTTACAGTTTTTAACTGTACATTTTGTTTAAAACTCATTAATTTTTAAATATCGAACATAAATTTTAACAGATCATTTTTTCCGTGCGTATCTCGATAATTAATAGCCCGATAAAAAATGTTTCAAACAAAAGTTGTTTGAAACAATAAAATACGTATAAAGTTATGTGACGTCCAACACACTATCTTTGCAAATAGCGGCACAAAAACGATTAGAAAATTCGGGGTCAGTAGTGCTCTCGCGGTTGTGCCGCTATTTTCAAAGATAGGGGATTGGTCGTCAGACTACTTTATCTGTATTTGATTGTTGCGAACAAATTTTGTTTGGAGCGTTTTTTGATCGGGCCATTAATTATCGAGATGTAGCGATTTTTCAGTTTTCAACGCCTATTCCTCAGGCTTGGGGCGAGTTGAGGGCAACATTTCATTGCGGTTACTTTCAATATGCCACCATCTAGTTGCAGTCAAAAATTTTAATTCTACGCTAAAAGTGCTGCATTTTCGTCTCTTTTACTGAACTGTAACGTTCTCTTCAATGGTGATCATAAAAACGAAGAAGAAAAATAGGCTCCAATCAAAAAATAATGTGGTTATTTGCGTCTCAAAAATAGAATCACGATTCAACAACTTATTAAAAAATAAAGAGGCAAAGCTTTCTCACCACGATCTTACATACAGGTCTGGTAACTCTAAAGGTGCGGCCTCATGCAGTCGCTCGTCGCTCGTTTGCAGCGATAAATCTGGTCACGTGACCCTATTTTGAATTTCCCGCGACTCAAAAAAGTAGCGACAAGTCGCCGCGTCGAATAGCAGCGTCAACATGGCTGCTTGCAGGAATGATCTCGAAAGCTGATTTCCTAACCTCCTTTTGTGGCAGTCGTGGTAGTGATACAAGTGAAAGAAATCGGAGTGAATAAAAATAAAAATATAATAGTGTTTTGTGCGGAAATTGACGAGATATCGTTTGTTTACAAGCATCAAAAGTGGGTTGATCAGTGTCAACAGGTTGCTCACAGAGCACGGATTCAGAAAATTCGGCAAAAAGAGTTTTAGCATATTGCGACTAGTATCGCTCACTCTCCTCTCCCCACTCTCCGTTCCCAGCGACAAAGCTCAACATTTTCAGCTTTGTCGCTACATATCACGTGACCAGATTTGTCGCTGTAAACGAGCGACGAGCGACTGCATGAGGCCGCACCTTTAGGTACATGATCTGTGATCTGTCTTAGATCGCGCCCATGTTTAGCGTATATCTATATACATATAGGTGCCGGAGCACCCCAGCGCCATCTATTCTCGTTCTCATTTTGGGGATGAGTTGAAAGGCCTCGCTAACCTCCTGGTATATAGGCTCCATGAAATTATAGGTTTGTTCGCGCTAGCTACACTTTCTACTCGTTGACCAGATACAGTAATAGAAAGTCCACTGGAGGTGTAAGAAGTGTAGAAAAGTGTAACTCAAACGAACAGACCCTATGAATCCGCGGATATATTGACCACGGTCTTACATACAGGTCTTGAAACGACCGTGGTGGGGGTAGGCACTGTTAACGAATTCACGTTTTTTTTCCAATTTTCGCCACTACGTGGCATTGCTATCGGCGAGTACGTGTGCGACAAGGACAGAACAGCTTCCGTCCGTCTCTCTCACTCTTCTCGATGATCCGAAATGCACATTACCTTTTTTGTGGGGGGGGTGGGGGGATAGGCGAAAGAATTGCGGAATAAGAACGGGGGATTGTGGAAGAGAATAGAAGTGGGGCTTGTAAAAAGGGGAAGATCCTGTATGGCTGGAAGACCAATATAAAAAAAAAATTTCAATACTTACCTTTTTCCAGTGAAATGGATTTTTATTCGAATTTTAGTCAGAGTTTCTTTCGTTGACGAAAGGAAAAAAATACGCAACACATGGAATGTTGAATATACAAATCCCTTTACTGGTTCGTCAGTTTAGAAAGCTTTTTTGAACAACAACACAAAACGTTTTTCGAAATGTTTCTCGCACACAAACTGTGATTGTTTCAATCCGGGAAATACCGCAAGCCACTTTCGAAATTGTTCGACATCTCTCGGTACTCGAAAAGTCGAAAAATCATTATTCGACGTCCGGCACCCGGTGTGACACGTGCGTACCGCACACACCTTCGGCATGTCGATGAGTTTTCAGTAATACCCTGAAACAACGGTCCACGTTCACCAGCTTTATGAATATTTTTCAACCTACAAATGCTCGTTGACGCGAACAGAGGTTATCGAGAAAGTTGTAATAAAAAATGGAGTAATAAATGGCACGGGGCACGGTCTAAGACAAGGCAAGGGGCGAATGGAGAGATCACAGAAGACCGTGGGTGGGAGGTACTCGCCGATAGTAGCGACGGCGGTGGCGGCGAGCGGAATGAAAGGTGAACCTCGTAACGCTGCCTCACGGCTCCATTGAAATCTGGCTTCGCTTCCAGACCTGCATGTAAGACCGTAATTTCGACGTTTGATGTCATGATCGGCCTGTCGTACGGTCTTACATATAGGTCTGACAACGGCGGTAGTGGGGGTAGGCAACCTTAGCGGATCTGTTTTGTATTCCGCTTTCTGCTGCTTGGTACGTGACGGCAAGGGGAAGTAGTTGTGCGACGGAGACAGAAATAGCTCTTCTGTCCTTTTCCTTCCTGAGCACAACGCATGCGCCATTTGCCCTAACTTAATTTACCGCACTGTCGTGTAAACTGCATAATATACGAAACCAATAAAAAATAATGTGTTGATTCTAACAAAAAAACGATTACTTTCAACTAAAAAAAACTGAAACCTTTTTGAATACGTTAATTCATACCAGCACATATCTATTCATTTTGCGCTATATTTTATTTTGGGTGTTTATTGATGTAAGTAGCTTCCGCTGTAGGTGCATTTTTTTCCTTGTGATTTTACGAATTTATATTATTATTTAGATGACTGCGTCATTCGGCTAACTTTTAATTCCAGCTCAGGCATTTTAAAGCTAATTCGTTATGGTGACGCAGTTATTGAACAAACTGTTCCTTAAAGCACGATAAAAAATGTATCACGGTAAATCGCGTGGAACCTTCTGGTATATGGTCGCAAATGAAGGATTTCGACAATCGCGCCATAAAAACATACGTAAACACCTTGGGCCCATTCGCCGGTAAGAGGCCTGGGGGACAGTATTTGCCCGTGCTCGTGACGACGCGTAGCGGCGCCTAGTGAATAGAAAAGTGGAGCTTATAATGGTGCCTACCCCCACCACGAAAATTTAGCTTCGTTGCAAGACCTGTCGTGAGCACGGTCTTATATGTATATAAGACCGTGCTCACGACAGACTACGGTCTTGCAGTTAGTTTCCAGACCTGTAGGTCTGGAAACTCCCTCAGATGAGGGGGGTCGCTTACTGCCGAAAATGTTTTAATACACTGGCTGCTCGGGATGCTGCTATCTTAAGAGAGTTGGGGGCGAAGTGCGGTACGGGGACAGACGCAGGTATTGAAAAAAGACAGAGCTAATCGCCGCAATACTCTGCATCTGCCTGTCTCCGTACACCTCATTTCAATTAGTGGTTCTGCAGTATATATATATATATTGGTGGTATATCTACCAATATAGCTAATTATAATGAATAAAATTAAGCGGTGAACCAACCCAACAAGCCGCCAAATCTAATTAAACCCCAAGCGTGGCTATAACTTAAATGTTAGAAAACTGTCTTATTCATGCAATGATAATCGTGGTTGCACGGATAGGGTGCTGAGCTACCGTTTTGAAGGAGCCGAGTTCGATCCCCGAAGAGTGCGCTTGTTTAGAAAAATTATTTTTGGTGGTTATGTTCAACTGGGGGCAAGATTGCAGCGCCCCGTAGTGTCAATTCTCAACAAATATTTTCGTCCGTAGGCGGCCTACCCTCACCATGCGAATTCTGACAGAGTTTCCAGACCTGTATGTAAGACCGTGGTCGTGAGGACTGTAGCGTCCGTGCCTCTATGCTAGTACCACGGTCACGGTCTTATATACAGGTCTGGAAACTCCGACGATTTGGATGGTTCGCTTAAAAAAAAATATTTCTTTCTCGTAGCTGCCACCAGTAGGGCGCTACTGGTAGATCGGTGCTCTGGAAGAGACAGAAACAGATTGTCGGTCTCTTTGCGATAACCTAAGCGAATTTTGCGAATTAAAACACTTTACCACTTTAAAGCAATACCGGAGTACATACTTCATATTGTTAATTTATTCTCGAATGCACCCAACCTCCAATACCATACCCCAAATGTGTAATATCACTGAGCGAGTACTATATTATATCAGTATATACATAAATATCCATTCTCACTATATATATATTGTGACGTGGTACTTTTGCCCGTCACAAGTGGGGCTGGCGGTTAAGGCTCGGCGCGAGGAACGACGCCTCTCGTCGTCCAGAGGACCCCACTCGAGTGAACTCCCAGGGACCAACTTAGTAACAATCCCTATTTTAATTATTTTCTCGAATGTTTTCTTTTGGGGGCGAGCGATCAGTTCTCGCCGTTACCGACGGTACCGAAGAATCGAACGGCCAAGGGACCGATTAGAGGACGATAGCTGGCAGGCTCGTGGGAATCTCCTGATCGTCCGAATAATCCACGAGGCGGGGAACCAGGGGGCATCGGCGATCGCTGGCCTACCCCAACCCGCTCTCCGCTCACCGCAGACGATGCCATGGCTCGTGGCTGGTCGCCGGCTCGAAGCCTCACCCCGCGCCGTCGGAACCCGCAACGTTAACCGTTTGTCAACGATCTCCATTCAAAGGGATCCTGTACGTCACCGATCTTTCTCGATCATCAGAGACCCCCTCTCCTGGCGCTCGGTCGGTCGAAATGCGAGAGTCTCCCGCGAAATCAGCGCGGTAATCGGAGGGAAGGAAAGGGTTAGGCAAAGGGTGGGGGCCGGGACCCGCGTCGGCGAGAAGGCTTTTCCCGAAAATTGAGGTACTCGAGTTCTGGTCAGGAAAGAGGAGAGACGTATTTCCCGCGCCGTAGCTGTTCCCGCCGCCCAAGAACCTGACGCCACCGGGAATAATCGACGATAAAGGACGAAGATTCACCGGACCTTTATCGGAGGATACCGTAGCGGTGAGACTGTCGTTTCGCTCGGATAATTGGGGAAATTGCGCGCATTGGTGCCCATTACGGGTTTATTTCTTTGGGTTTTGTCCTATTGGAGTATGAGCGATATTGTCGCGGTGGCTAGCTCAAGCTCGGGATAGCCTTTCGTCTCAAACATCGGAATTGCCGTCGTTCCCGATTTGCTCTTCCAAAAATTTAATGTAGAATCGCCGAGAGGGGTTCCCTTTTTGTTAAACCCGAACTGGAGTCGTAGCATAAGTTTTCGTTAGCCTGTAAGAAATTCATCTGATTGTACGTCGTCAATGATCCCGGTAAAAGCGAGAGAAAGAAACCGGATTTGCAAATAAACCTTTTTTCGGGAATTTATCATATCGCATCGTGTACCAGGTCGTTCCCGCCTTCAGCGGGACCGGCTCCAGCAATAAAAGGAAACTTGTGATCCCGAAATTCTAGCGCCTCCACAATTATTTTGGCGATCTCGATCGCGCGAATCAACCCCGCCCCTCTACCATTACAAAAGACTGCGGCTGCCGGGAAGGAGTCGTCCCGATCGTCGAAGGGCACAAAATAAATTTGTCGCTGGAATTCCCAGCGGCGGGCGCCCATTGGCTCTCGACATATCGGGCATATTTTGTGAGTTACGATAATAAAACGTCACAATATATATATATATATATATATCATTTCTCTCGAGTATATATATATATATATATATATATACTCGAGAGAAATGAAATCGCACATGTAAATACATTTTGAACAAAATGCAGTGCGCAATTTCGGGGTTTGTTGTTGTCCTTTTGGTTTTTGATGTTTTGATATAATTGGATAAGTATTGCAATAACCTTCGACCTACATTTAAAAAATAGCGGTTTTTTTTAATACGAAAATAAATGATTTAATTCAAAATATATTCATATGGGCGATCCCATTGCTCTCGAGTATATATATATATATATACACATATCACTTTTGTGCCTTTTCTTTACTTCAAAACCGACAGACCATTTTTCTTAATCAACAGAGTATTAAGACAACGCCAGGAGATTCGGCTCGAAGACTTACACATAGATGCTTATTACGAATCCATCAACTCACCCAGGTACGTAAATGAAGGCATATAAACAACAAATTGTTATATATGGAAAAAGATACACAGATGATGCGTTCGTAACATTTTTTTTATTAACAAGTTGGGGAATTGGGGACAATTACAACAAGCAAAACCGCCAATATTTGCGAAATTGTTTGCATCGAATTTTTATTGTGTGCACAACTTGGAGAGTTTTTTTTAACGACGAATTTTTTTTTCCTTATCACATTTGTGTGGTAGGTTTTCTGTCTCATTCTGAGTCTTACATAATATATGATTGCGTAGGATAGGATTTCAGAAGCGTGTGCCGTGCAAGGAAACGTGAATGTGTACGTTTCTAGTACCTCGTTGAGGGTTAGCTCGAATACATTTTTAAGTGATGCATATTTCGCAAACACCCCTTCAACATGCTGAATAAGACGATAAAAGTGCAGATTTGCATGAATTAAGCCACCGTGAGACTTGATATTCGTCAACAGCGTCAATAAAGATGAATGCGACGCATGCGACCGAATGGCTTTTTGGCAAAACGCGCAGGACTTGAATTTTTTTCAAAACTTGTTTGCAGAGATAGCCATTTCCATGGCTCCAGTGTCCAAATTCACTGATTCAGAATTACGCCTTTGAGGACCAGTAATCTGTGGTATGCCATGGCCGAGAAAAGGAAATCCTGCAGTCTGCCCACATTTATTTTCCTTGTCGCCGTCGTCATCAAATTCCGTCAGAATGGCTGCTGTACTCAACTTCGGGTGCTTGTAGGGAGTCTGTGATAAAAAATAGGAAGAATGTTTGTAATTCTTTCAGGTTACAAATAACATTTCTATACTAAAAGAATGCAAGAAAGATATACAGGCAAAATGTATGCCGAGAGCGTGGAAGGGAGAGTGAGAGAGAAGTAGAGGAATAGGCAGATACAAGTAAAGCGGAGTGTATGAAAAAAAAACTTGGAAGAAAAGATGAATGAAGATGAGCAAGAAGACAACTGTAAAACTAGAATCATTTACTCAAGGGCGACAGAGAACGGGAAGGAAAAGAGAAGTCCGAACTAACAGAGAATAGGCAAAAAAGCTCTTGTCGGTGATGGCATATGAAAGAGCGAAGCAAAATGGAGCGGACTGTTCGATGAAGGGCAAGAAACAATTGCGGAAACGAATCGATCAAATATAGCCAAAAAAGGAACAATAAACAAAATAGTGAGGGTGTGCGATGAAGAAATTTGAAATGACGACCCAGCGCAAAGGAGGGAGAAAACATGAGAGAAAAAAGTATAGAACGTACCTTTGCAATGATCTCTCCATTTTAACCATATTCAATCCACTCGCGCTGTATGCATTGGGCGTTGAAATGCTTTTCGCATACAACGTGCGTAGGCCGCAACTGCTTATGCCCAGGAATTGCGGCTTCCCATTTTTTTAACAGTTTGATGTCTTTTGGCACACGAGACACCGATCGTTTTGTTTTTTCACTTTTATTACCCGTCTTACATCCAGGTACAACGCACGAAGTCGGCATGATGAGCAAATAAATTTATACAAGGAGCTGCTCATGCACGCAGTAACGGAGAAGGAGAATAGGTTATGTCTATTACCCACGCTCGGACACCTATTTCGTACAGCGCCACGTAGTGGCAGCATTGGGAAAGAAACATTTTTATTTAACGGACCTTCCCCCACCACCGTAAATTTCAAGGAGTTTCCAGACCTGTATATAAGACCGTGACCACGGTCTTACATACAGGTCTGGACACTTGGCACAAAATCAAGTGGCGGGGGTAGGACGCTTATTGAAGCACTGGATTGTTCGTAATCCCGTCACTACTCGTCTCGGCGTTCCATCCGCCTACTGCGTTTTCTCAAAACCTAATCTCAAAATCCCCGTGTCGGATATTGTGCTCTCATAAAAGAAGACAAGTGAATTTGAACCCAAAATGCTACGGTAATACGCCAAGAAGTTTTACTGCGTGTTACAATGGTCTCCAATAAACTTAGCTACCGTATTTATATATTAAAAAAAAAAGACAAGTGGATTTGAATACAAAATGCTACGGTAATACGACAAGAGATTTGCCACTGAGCCAAATTTGATATCTCGTTCAAATAACTCAAAATCGCTCATGTTTTTCACACCCGCTTGCGGGCAGAGGGGTGGGGTCATAGGTTTTGTAAAATAAGCATTTGCGTTTTACCGCGTGATATAATAGTCTACAATAATATTAAAAACGAGTAATATACATTGAGGTGAGACAGAGATTGAAAACCTAGCGCTGTCTCTATCTTACTTCCCCCACTCATCGTCACCGCGCCGGAGTTTAGATCGCAGCGATCACAGTGGGCAATATATGAATTTCACGTCTGGCATCCATAAGCGAACTACCCACACGACGGGAGTTTCCAGACCTGTATGTAAGACCGTGGCTAGTACCAACCGCGCTCAATTTTTATACGTTGGCAACATAAAAAAAAATAGATATGGCTTCCCCCGGTTCGGTAGTGTGACCACGTTTTCTTACTCTCAAAATAAAATATATATCACAACAAGAAGTCTATCAGTGTTATTAAAAATAAAGGATCTCGTATTGAAAACACGTCTTAATAATTATTTATTTGTGGTCTGAGTCCCCACAAATTGTGACCCCGACGTGATCTCGTTTAATAACGTGATCGCACACATAAACCCCGGCCACGTGTGACGTCTGCCCGTCGTTGCAACGGTTCAAAAATCTCAAGATGTTCAATACACCGCTTGGCAAAAACCACGCATCAATGCGTGCAAACGGCGATGATCCTACTGAAAGAAATCCGCAAACCTCGGAGGATGCCAGAGTTAACTCGGCAGAGACGACTGTGGACACATCTGAAACGGCACCACCAACGTCGACCATGCGGTATCTCAACAACGAATCCTTGGGAACGACCGGATTCCCTACAGTCGCGTCGACGAGACCTCCTCCAGGACCTTTCCCAAATATTGGTATGTCTGGACAAGCTCGCTATCCTTATTCGAATAACGGATTTGAATGGCGCATGCACCGAATCGACCAAGACGCGATACTGCCCTTCTGGTCAATTCGGCCCGCTACCTAGTTCAACCACCTGCAACTGACATTTAAGAATAGAAGAACCACCTCTGATGCCACAAAGTATACAGCGGTCGTGATGCATCTCGGCGACAAAACAATCGACGCCTTAGAGCACATAATCAACCACCCTCCTGCGACAAGGGCCTACGACGCTATAAGGGGAGCTCTCCTGAAACATTACTGTATCTCGGAGGAAACAGAATTCCGGAGATTGGCGTCTGGCTTGCAACTAGGCAACAAGCGACCCGCCGAACTTCTTAACGAGATGCGTCGTCTCAGCAAAAAGTCGGTCGACGAAAAGTTTCTGCGAGCGCTGTGGCTGGATCGACTTCCCCCTACCATGCAGGTGACACTTGCTGTGGCAGATCGACTAGATCTCAACGAGCTGGCTCAATTAGCCGACAAGGTCATGGGAATCCAGCGTCATGCGTCGGATGGACAAGTGCTGGGCGTTGAAGCCTCGGATACAACGGAGATTGTCTGGCAGCTGCAAAAACAGGTAGCTGAGCTTGCTCAGAAGTTAGATACCGTTTTGTCTAGCAATAACTCAAGAAGCTCGCAGCATCGTCCTCGCAGTGCTGCGCCAAGGCGATCAAAGCCCAGGGGCCGTTCCACGGACCCGAAAGCTGATGGTTCCAAGGCTTGCCGTTTCCACAGCTGCTATGGGGAAAAGGCGAGGAAGTGCATACCTCCCTGCATTTGGCTGAAAGCTCCAGGAAACGAGCCTCCCTGTCAATAGATTCGGCGACGACAGACAGGGATAGCACCTCACGCCGAATGTTCGTCCGCGACAAGACCTCCGGGGCCTCAATCCTCATCGACACAGGGGCTGTGGTCTTCGTGCTACCTCCGGCTCGTACAGACAGGCGAAACAATTCCGACCTTACTCTGTACGCAGTGAACAGTGGTCGTATTGGCACATTCGGGGAACGTGGAATTACTCTGAATATTGGACTACGTCGCCCCATCGATTGGATCTTTATCATCGCCGATGTCCCATACCCAATCCTCGGTGCAGATGC
The DNA here is from genome assembly GCA_951751655.1 of Ophion costatus. Lineage (NCBI taxonomy): Eukaryota > Metazoa > Arthropoda > Insecta > Hymenoptera > Ichneumonidae > Ophion > Ophion costatus. Next base: position 13,711,627 of record OX632357.1, on the reverse strand, counting down.
CATCTATCACTATGGACTCCTCGTCGATCTAAGGAACTGCCGACTGATCGATACCGAAACGGGTCTGAGCACGAAAGGAACGTTTGCCTGCGCTCCTGTGACATCGATCACGACGATCAACCCTAATTCGCGGTATGCAGAGCTTCTTCGGGAATTCCCAGAACTAATGGGAAGCCCGTCGAATCGCAGCGCAAGCAAACATTCAGTTCGGCATTACATCTCGACCACCGGAGCTCTGAGTGCCCAGAGAGTTCGTCCACTTCGACCGGAGCGACTAAGAGACGCTAAAGAGGAGTTCAACCCTATGCTGAAGATGGGATACATCTGACCTTCGAAGAGTCAGTGGGCAAGTCCCTTGCATATGGCACCGAAGAAAAACGGAGACTGGCGTCCGTGTGGCGATTACCGGAAGTTAAACCTTCAAACGGTTCCGGACCGTTATCCCATCGCTCTGCTTCAGGATTACGCTTCCATCTGGTCCGGTAAGACAGTATTTTCGACGATTGATCTGAGACGTGCATTTCACCACATTCCAGTAGCGGAAGAAGACACCCCTAAGACGGCCGTTATCACACCATTTGGCCTGTTTGAATTCGTCTGTATGCCATTCGGACTTCGGAATGCAGCACAGACGTTCCAAAGGTTTATCAACATGGTTTTGTGCGGGGTGGGTTTCGTATTTGCCTACATAGATGATCTCCTCATTGCCTCGTCGTCTCACGAAGAACACATAAACCACCTTCGGACTGTGTTCGAGCGGCTCAGGAAATACGGTCTATGCATCAACGTCGAGAAATGTGTATTGGGGGCAGAAGCAGTCGACTTCCTGGGATATAAAATATCATCTAAAGGTTTAGCTCCACTGCCAGATCGCGTCCAGGCTTTACTAGATTTCAAGAAGCCAGAAAAGATCGTGGACCTACGACGATTCATCGGCGCTACGAACTTCTACCGACGCCACATGAAGAATGCTGCCTCCGTCCAAGCTCCGCTCAACGACCTGCTCAAAGAGTCAAAGAAGAACGACCAACGACCCGTTCCGTGGACTCGAGAGGCGGAAGAAACATTCGAACTCGTCAAGAAGCAAATTGCAGATTCGGCGCTTCTATCTCATCCCGTCGCATCAGCCGAATTACGACTGGTGACCGACGCGTCAGGAACTGTACTCAGACCGGCACTAGAAGAAAAGGTCTGTGATAACTGGGAACCTCTCGGTTTCTTCTCGAAAAAGCTCTCGCCGGCTCAAAGGAATTACAGCACGTACGACAGGGAACTTACTGCCGTCTACGAAGCAGTACGCTACTTCCAACACTGGCTCGAGGGGAGGAAGTTAACCATCTGGACTGACCACAAACCTTTGACGTTTGCGTTTCAAACACGCAGCGACAAGGTTAGCTCCCCTTGGAAAATTCGCCAATTGGGTTACATTAGTCAGTTTTCCACAGACCTGCAGTTCATCAAAGGAAGCGAGAACAACGTGGCAGACGCACTTTCGCGCGTGGACGCCCTTCCACTTCCATCGGTAATTGACTTCACCGAACTTTCCGACCTGCAGAACATCGACGAAGAACTGAAGAACCTCCTCAAGGAAAATACAACATCGCTGAAACTCCAGAAGTCGACTTTCGGACCGGAACACAGGTCAATCTACTGCGACGTCTCAAGCTACGACATCAGACCGTTCGTCCCAGAGCCTCTACGTCATCAGGTATTTGACGTTTTCCACACTATGTCTCATCCGAGCGGCCGCATCACGAATAAGATCATCGCCCAGCGGTACATATGGCCTTCGACGAATAAGGACATTACTTTGTGGGCGCGTAACTATGTTCCATGCCAGAAATCCAAGGTTGGCCGACACACTCATGCGCAGGCTGCATCCTTTCAGGTGCCTGACGCCCGCCTCGACCACGTTCACATCGACCTGGTTGGACCGCTACCAGAATCTGACGGGTACCGGTACTGTATGACCATGGTCGACCGTTTCTCTAGGTGGATCGGAGTTTGAGAGCGCTTTGTATACGTCTCTGCTGCAGCTGGTGGGGGCAAAAAGAATCCGTACCACGGCATACCATCCTGCTTCGAATGGATTGGTCGAATGATAGCATCGGTCCCTGAAGACGTCCATAATGTGCCATGAAACAACGGAGTGGACTAAGGTCGTGCCAATTGTGCTGCTGGGCCTGAACATCATACAAAGAAGACTTGAAAGCTTCGCCTGCCGAATTCTTGTACAGAACTACATTGCGAATGCCAGGAGAATTCTTCACGCACGAGTACCCTCCGGAAGATCTTGAGGACTCCCTCGTGGACTTCCGCATTCATATGCGAGACGTGAAGCCAGTCCCGGCGTCAAACCACAGCGGGCTAAAGACGTTCTCCTACAAGGATTTGTATTCATGTACGCATGTGTTTCTGAGACAAGATGGCGGCAAGAGAGTTCTGCACCAGCCATATTCCGGTCCGCATAGGATAGTCAAGAGAATCGACGATCGAGTATTTACTGTTAACGTAAACGGTCGCGATGTCAACGCCAAGGTGGATTGTTTGAAACCTGCGTACCTCGCACAAACGGAACTCGACGACAGAGCGCAGACCGCTAGTCAACCGCCACTCAGAACGTATCTTTCAGCGCGGGAAAAGAAGAAACTAACAATCAAGACTGATTAATTCCTTGTTCCTACTTCCATTAAGAAAGTATTAATAATATTCAAATTATCGCTTAGTTTAGGAGGGAGTGTTGTGGCGTTCATGCCTCTATGCTAGTACCAACCGCGCTTAATTTTTATACGTTGGCAACATCATAAAAATAGATACGGCTTCCCTCGGTTCGGTAGAGTGACCACGTTTTCTTACTCTCAAGATAAAATATATATCACAAAAAGAAGTCTATCAGTGTGTTGTTAAAAATGAAGGATCGCGTATTGAAAACATGTCTTAATAATTATTTATTTGTGGTCTGAGTCCCCACAGGACCTCCTCAAAGTTAGCCCCCCCCCCCCACATTGACTAATCGAACTTTTTTTTTACGAATCGTTTGGTGGTCGTTTGGTAGCGTTTGGTAAACCATTCAATTCAAAAGGAAATGCCGGGAAAACCATCGACCGAAAATAAAGAGACACGAGTTTAGCGCTGTTAATAAAATTGTAGCTGAGAGTTCAAGCTACAACTTGTTTCACGACGGCGGATTCATGCGGTCAATGGTTTTCCCAAAAATTCATTTTGAATTTTCAACCGTCGAGGGGGGTTGGAAAAATTCAAGGGTGGTCCATAGAGCCGAAAATATAGAGAAAATTATTTCCTACATTTCGTACATTTAAACTATCTGCGAAAAATCGATTGTTTTTGAGTTATTTAATAAACAATTTTTTTAAGAATTTCAAAAACTTTCTAAAGAATTTCAACAATTTTTTTTAAAACGAAGATGGGATTGATGATTGAGTACTCGATCGACGCGTCTTTTCAAGGGCTACAACATTTCAATTTGAACAAAATGTGTACGATTTTTTCTAAGGAGTTATTGAATAACAACTAATTTTTCAAACTTTCACCCCACTTTTTTACTCCCAAAATGAACTTCCGCGACTTCGGCGATGTGGACAAAATTAAAACCTGGCTTTTTCTGAACATTTTGTCCCACGGCATCGACCTTGTAGGGGTTGTAGTTTGACATCAATCCACCCCCTAAAAAACCCTGTAACCCGATTTGTAGGCAAACTTGGAGTTTTCCTACCACGCCCTGGGCACCTACAGAATCGGCTGTCAAAAAACTGGCCTTCTATTTTTTCCGATCACAGGGTTTTTCAGCGACAACACGACTGTACTACCAGCAGTGGCGTAGCAAGGGTGGGGCGGTCTGCCTGGGGCACCAATATAAGGGGGCACCAATATAAGGGGGCACCAACATTTTTGGTAAAATGACTGTGTTACGAATGGCTATCTTCACATGAAATGTCTTGAATCACAGAAAGAACGTAGATTGTATTATCATGCTGAATCGGTGATGAAAATGATGGAAAATAAAAAGTTTGGCTAACGTCACAACTTGGAGCGGAGAAGAGCCGCGTGGTCATATTCAAAGCACACAATTTAGGACCTTAATCATTTGACTGTATCGCATATTTCAAGAAATCCGTGGGTATCTATAATTAGTAGGTAATTGCCACTTCGCGAAATTACTTCTCGACTCTCCGTCACATAATTTTGCAGCGCTTTTAGTCTTTGAGCCCAATCCTGTAAATTGAGGCCTCTCGTTTGCAAATACGTTTGGACGCCATTCACCTCGACCAAAACTTGTGCCCAAAATTCAAGAAAACTGGTGAAAGAGAAAGATAGCATCATCACCAAAAGCGTTGCGGCGTCAGTCCTGGTATTTGCGTTCTCATTCCCTCCTGAAAGCTGCTCCAAAAAGTCTAAACTTTTTTAGAAGTTCGTTTTGACCATTTTTACTGCATCTCCGCTGGCGCTCCATCTCGTTTCAACCAGACGCTTTAAGCTGGAACCAGTTGTGTCCATCAAAACATCCCAACGGTGAGTTGAAGGAGAGAAGAATACGAAAAGTCGAGCAAGTGTCCCAAAGAAAGTGATCGAGTTGACTTCAGCTTTCGCCGCATGAAGGCCGGCGAGGTTAAGTGAATAGTTTGTGCAAGCAACAAACCTAGCTTTCGAGCAAACATCCAGAATACGCTGCTGTACGCGCCCTTCATGACAGCCGCATTGTCTTAACTTTGGCTTCGGCAGTTATTGATGTCTAAATCATCTTTTGTCACCTTCTCCATGATCATTTTCGTGATGTCTTCTGCGCCTATGCTTTTAGTATCGATGAAACCAATAAATGACTCATGAACTGAAACGGATGATCCTTCCAGCGCGACATATCGAAGAACCTGGGATGTTTGGTCTTTATGTGAGGAATCCGGAGTGCTGTCCAGTATTATGGAGAAGTACTTGGCTTCTTTCACTTGAGCAATTATTTGCTGGCGGACGCGGTCACCCAGAAGGTTGATGAACTCGTTTTGAATTTCGGGGGACAAATATGTCGTTCTTATTTTCCCTAAATCGGCTCGGAGATCATGATCTTGTAAAGCCGGATCGTACTTGGCCATCAACTTCACCAATTCCAAAAAGTTTCCTTGGTTTCCCCTGAACCTGCTCTTGTCTTTTCTCTGAAGGCTAAATTCGATTTCGCGAGGAACCTGACGATGTCCAAAATTCTATTGAGTACTTCCCTCCACCTCTTTCCTTCCGTCCTAATTGCTTCTTGTAGCTCATTGTCCATTGTGGCGTTTTTAATATACCTCATCCCAGTTCTTTCCACTCCATGTAGCATCGTTCGTGAGAAGGACTTTTTTCGTGGTTTACCACACGAGGACTCAGATCTCACCAATTCCCGAATCCATCTTGGCTCACAAACAGACACTTTCTCCTGGCTTATCAAATAGTTGGCATGGAAAGCAGTGCAGTGATGCTGTCGTCGGCGAATAGCACATCCATGAGCGAATAACTTTTTGCTTGTTTTGCATTTCTCGGAAAAACCAGCTTCTGTCCAGCGAACGCTTTTCACCCTTGACAGAAATACCACCTCCTCAGAATTTCTCTTTGTTTGGAGCATCCAAATGTTGAACAATACTTGATCCTCGTCGTACCAATTCAACTTGAATGTTGTCGGGAACAACCACGGGCCAATTTCTAATATCATTGAGATCAGCTAAGGAAACATTCGGGGCGAAAGGTACTTGATGAGGAGACTGATTTTCGCCAACGTCTTCGGCTGCACTTTCGCTTTCTTCCATATCTGCTTTCGCTTCTTCAGTTCTCCCTTTTTCTCTTGCTTGATCTTCGCCTCCTTCAATCGCTTTCGAATCTACGGGTACCGCACCTTCGATCTCAAAGGCTTCAGCCTCAGTCAACGGGACTTGTGATGCATCGTCATTGCGATCCGTTTCTTTTCGGTTGCTGTTTATCGTTTCGATCACAGTCACGGGAACGTCGTGAACGAGACTAGATTCAGCGGACTCCGAAGAGTTGCGAGGTGGACTATCATATTGAAAAGTATCGGCACTAGCGTGTGGATTCATAAATCTCAGCATCGATCCTTGAATACTCTTGAGCTCGTCTACTTCGGCTTTCGCTTTTTTCGCTTTTCAGCTCCACTTTCCTGTCGCCTTTTCAATTTTTCTTAGAAAATTTGTCTAAGAACACCAGCAGAAATAATATAAATAACTACGAAAATCAAGTACACAGATAGACTCTGTTGATACTCATCTTTGAGCTCAAGTAAAAATATTCACTCTTTCAAAGGTGCATAAAAATCCACGACAATGTGTTGGGCAGACTTGAATTTTTATATCTGAACCGCGAAGTAGGAGATTCGGAGTTCGTCTGGATTTCTTAGTTCTACCACTTCCAATCTTTCATCACTAGTGTTACAAAGTTACAACCTGCAACATTATTATGCTAGTATTGAAGGCTTGGAGGTTTAGCTTGGTACTAGTAGTAAAGTAAAACAAAAAAATTTAGTCCAATTCTCAATCTCCTACTTCACGTTTTGGTGGTAAAATTTAAAGTCCAGTCAACCCATTGTCGTGGGCTCATCCTCCTTTGGAAGAGTTTGAATATTTTCACGTGAGCTAGAAAGTAAGTATCGACGGATTTGTGAACCCACAAGCCAGTGGGGTGAGAAGGTGGAAACCCTTAAGTTTAGGGATATAAAAGTCGGTGAGCCAAGTTTCACATAGAATGATGATGTCATATGAATGGGCGATGTTCAGTAAGAGACCGATTATATTGAAAAGACTACTGCAGTTCCATTGCAAGATTTTTAGCTTATTATTGGGAGCCATGTTGAGATTGCGGAGAAAGGGAAGCGAGAGAACTAAGAAGTTGCGTGAAAGTGTTGACAAGGATTAAGTCGCTGTTTTACGCCGTCTGAGAGGGCTCGATTGATGCGGAAGAAGGATGGGATGGCCCGAGAGTTGGATCAGGATGGGGAGGGTGTTTGGCGCTTTGTTGAAGGGCGAATCCGTTTTGAGAGAAGGGGTTAAGGCGTCCGTTTGGAGCCATGAGAAGGTTGTTGTGTGCTGTACGTGTGGTAAACGTCGATTGATAAGCGACGTTCAGATTCTTGAGCGTTTTTCGCTTAGGGACCGCGCAAAGCGAAGCAATGCTTGCATTAGATGTCAGTTCGGGGGATGGGGAGGATGCGGGGTGTTGCAGCGTTTGAGGTGGGCGTGAAGCGACCTCAGCGTACGAAATCAGTGGTAGCTTAAGATGGGTCGGCGAAGGTGGGGCGAGAAAGTATGCCTATGAGAGAGACGGGAAGTGCGCGGATGAACGCATAACCGGTTCGCGAGACACGGTGGATCGGCCCCCAAGACGCTGTCTGGCCTCGAACAAGGGGATGTCTCTCTCTGCCGCCGTTATTTTTATATTTTTTTTTATGGAGAAAGGCAGGACATTGCCTGCTGATAGGAAGATGCTTTCCTTTACAATTGGCGCAGGAAGGCGGGCCGTCCCTATTCGGGCACTCTTCATCCTCCCTCGTGCTTCCGGCAGCCGCAGCGAATGCATTTGGGACGGCTCTTGCACTGTTGAGAGACGTGGTTGAACTGGAAGCATGAGAAGCAAATCTTCACCCGAGAATGCCAAGGATCCACCGCGTGATGCGCCTGAAAGAGTGAGACGTGATCGGGGCGAGAGCAGCCCTCAAATTTCAGGTAAAAGGATTGAGTAGTGAGAAGCTTGAATTCGTTGTTGATGGTGACTTTGCGGTTTTGCCTACGAGCATCTATGACTGAGACGGAACAGTCGATGTTTTCGAGGAGCTCCTCTCTCGAGATGTCCAGGGGACACCCCGGATGAGACCCTCGCAGTTTGTGAAGGAGTCTGGGATAAAGGCAGCCAGGTTTGCGGATGTGAGTATGGAGGGCGAGAGGATACTGTTAGCCGCCAGAGCGTCTGAGAATACGACTGAGCATTGTTGTCGGCCGGAATTGAAGACGTCCAATATTTTCCGTTTGGAGAGCACGCTGAGGAGGAATCTGCCTACCTCTTAGTTGCGTTCAATCGAGGTGATTTACGATCGATTGACTTATCTTGGATCAGGATAACAAAAGGGCCGAAACTCTTATCTCCGTACTTATTCGCTCGAAGATGGTTCGGGACGGAGGATGCTCCGCCAGCTTGCGTTATATTATTATTCTTCCGGGACTCTGCATCAGGCGCGAGGTGCTTCGGCTTGACGTTTTTTTTCCTGACTGGTTATCGGTCGACTTATGCGGGCGTTTCCGTGAATCTGGAAATGATTCGTTTTTGAAGGTTAGGTTCGACTTGTTTTTGAAGATTAGGTGGATGAGTGGAGTCAAAGTCAGAGTACTCGTCCATAGGGTCCTCGCCCTGGGCAGTAAAAGAGTCAGCCATGTCTCACCCGAAGGAGAGACAGGCGAGCGTAAAGGAGACAACGGTTAGAGAGAGGTTAGGGAAGATGGTGAAAGGTTAATGAAAGTATGTAAGGTGAAAAATGGCGAGAGATAGTGTCGAATCAATAAGATGCGTGGGCTCTAAAAGAAGTAGGAGCATTGACCGTGAGAGGAACTCCGAATGTTAGGTTTTCACTCTTAAATGTATCGAAACGTTAAACTCCGAGGGTTCGCACGTACTATCACGACGATGGTTCGCGTTCGACCCCTTCTGCTATCTATAGTGTAGATTTTGCTGAAGAGAAGTGTAAGGAGCTTGGCATTACAACGCAACCTCAGCGACGCATTCGGAAAAAGAAGAAGATGCCTGGTGGAAACTGCGACGATGCTGGCCTTGCTTTTAAAGAAGAGCTACGTCGCGAAATACTCTCTTCACTTGATCGCATCAACCAGGAAGTAAAACACGATTCCAGCAGCTGCATGAACTTACAAACAGTTTCGAGTTCCTGATTCTAAGGAATTTTTTGGACCTCAGAATCAGCATCGATTCAAGCAAGCTGGATGCTGACGAAATCAATGAGAATGAGTTTCTCCTGGAACGCACAAGATTGATTCAATTCATTGAAGCTTCTTCAAAACCTGAACATCTTGCATCACTAAAGACGGAAGGGCCCTTACAGCTTCTGCGCTTTATTTAAGCGTTCAGCCTAGCCGATTCAGTCCCGAATGTGGTTATCATGCTTCAAATCTTCCTTACCGTGGCCATCAACGTAGCGACTTGCGAGAGTAGTTTCTCCAAGTTGAAACTTATGAAGAATTTTCTACGGTCCACGATGGGTGAGGCTAGATTAAGCAATCTGAAGATTTTGCCCATCGAGCGAGATATAACTGACTCAATCGGCTTCAAGAGTGTGATAGACGACTTTGCTCGTCAGAAAGCTTGCAAAATAGCTTTGTGTATATTAATAACTTTATTCTTTTAGTCTATTTCAAAATACAGATTTTCGTTGAAATTTGCGTTGAAATCCCGTGTTGAAATTTTTTATAGCACTGTAAAAATTGGGGCACCATTTTCACGAACCGCCTTAGGTCTCAAAAGCCCATGCTACACCACTGACTACCAGGAAAAAAGCTTTTGTCAAATGCAAGAAAATAACATTAAATTTGAAAAACAACACAGTCATCATTTAAAATTGGATAAAAAACAATGAAAGTTGAACCCGTAGCTACTGATACTTTATAAGTTTCAAGTAAAAAATCCATCATTTACTGTTGTAATCCTGTACAAAACTACAGACAATATTTTATGAACGTTATGTTGTGATAGTGAATGAATTGATTGCAATTGTTTGATTCGGATAAACATACTTTATAGTCGGGTTCTACGGGCACACGGGTGCCATTGGCTCCATCAATGTAGGACTTGTTCTATCCAATTGATAATATTTCTAATGCAAAGGGAGTATATTTCATGTTATTGAAATCCAATATTTTTTTCTTCGACAGTAACTCGCGGAAGGTATTAAAATGCCGTTCGTCCTGAAAAAAACTCGTGGTCGCAAGCCGTACAAAAGTCTGTCCTTTCGGCAGCGCCGAGCAATTAAAAGGGAGATTTTGAACAATTTGTTGCGCCAATCAGGAGTTCGTTTGGATGAGGGCCCTTGCCCACGTTGGCACGATACGACACGGAGACGTGACATATCGCTGCAGCACGAGACAAATCCACTGAAAAGCAACGCGCATACACAGCACGATTACACACCACGAGTAGAAACAACGAAATCCTACAACATACCCCAATACTACCACAATACAAGTCCGAAAAACGTCAACACGGCGTTAACGTGCCTCAAAGTAACGGAACACCTCTGCGTTATAACACGACTCCGCCGCAAGAGAACACCACGGTCACGACAACACGAAATACGAGTGCAACAACAAATACAAATTGCAACACTAAATGCTCGTGTACCCTCATATAATCGACCTGAACAAGAAGTATCACAATTCCTACAGAACCCATCATCCACCAATCAGTCGCTGCAGGCTCCCCAGCCTTAATTGCTGCAAGGCATTGCTTGGGAAGGCTATGGAACAATGGCAACGCCAAAACACGATGTCACTAGCTATCAACGAATCAATCAATCACTTGACAAACAAATTTACATAAGTGTGCACCTTACGTTACCGCTTTTTCGCGCGTTCCTCGCTGTCGACACAATAATCATTGCTATTATTTTTTTTTTCTGCGATGAACTCATTGAGAAAGAACATCCGATGCGTATGAAAAAAAATATAAACGTCCTCCGTTATTAGTATTAATGATCCGTGTCCGACATGGAGCATGATTTGGTCCATTGGGTTTTTCAAATATCTCTTTCTCTCTATCTCCCTCCCCTCCCCTCCCTTCCCCTCTCGTCGCCACACTAAAACCATTTCGAGCTAAGATTGTACTGTTAATTTAATAAATATGTAGCCAATGGAAGAGTTTCTTGGAGAGAGAACTGTCAACTGACTTTCTCACGAAGCCCGAGTCCCTGCCGTTATCAAGTTCACAAGAGATGAAGGCGGTTGAGCACACTTCGGATGAAGAATACCGAAATATCGTAAGAATAATACGCAACGATTGATTGGAATTAAAATATTTTTGCCTCCTGGAAAATTTAATTACGACTTTTTGTATTTCAGACAAGGTATCTCGGTTCACTCGGAGAACACACACTCGTGCAGACATGAAACAACGTTTGGAAAACTGCCGTCAGAGATGCAGTAACCCACGATGTAACTTGGCATGGCCGCAATGAAAGCAGGATCGCACTTGGCGAAACTACTGTCCATGGAGTGAAACACCCTCAGCGACGTGTCAGACCCCATGCGAGTTAATTAAGGAAAAATTAATCTCTCACCTTCTCTTTATCGTTTTAATTAAGTATTTTGCTCGGTGGGCGCTGGTCTAAAAATCCGTTTTACATGAAAAAACAAAATAAATCAGTTCTGACTGATTTAGTTATTCATGGGTACTCGCAGTGTCCAATAACTTTTTTGGGCGTTACGACTTTTGGCCACGCGAATTTGGAGGCAGTGCCTGACCACTAGTAGGCTCTTCTTAATGTCTCACCTAATGTTAGGAGTGAAATTTACCAAGCTTTGCCCTTTTTCGATTGTACCAGTTTTTCCAATCTTATTTCCACGGATCAACATTCCAAAATTTATGAACTTAACGGACGTAGCCTTTCTTTCAATTCAAACTTTAGGAGGTTATCGTATCTATTTTTATATAAAGAAAAATATCAGTTACAAGTGCATCATTTTTTACGGTGTCGGACGTTGTCGGAAATAAATATTTTTTAGTTGTCGATGAATTATGTGGAATAAGTTTTTTGTCCCATTACGAGAGGGTAACAGGGTAAACTTTTTATACCGCTAATTTTTAAACTTGTAATAGATCCATCCTCTTTGCCCTATTTGTTTCCGCAATATAGACTAAACTCACAAAATACCCAACTTGGTACGTTTTGGCTCATAACTATTTTGTAATCAAGTGCATGGACTAACATTTACTGTTTCAATGGAATTTACCTAAGCGCATAGTTTTTAAGGAAGTATTACATTACACGTGTGATAGTGCTGAATGCAATGAGTGAATAAGTGGTTTGGTTTCCACTTAAAAACAGCGGTCCCCCAACGCACGGGTGTGTCGTTTAAGACATCAAAGTTTTCGTGGTATTGTTAAGCAACTGTAAATTCAAAAAGTGCCTAGAAATTTCGCAAAGCTTTGGTCCTTCTACTTCACGCCCATATTCAACATATGTACAACGGAAACTTGCAATCTGGAAATGCTTCTCAACTACTCATTTGACATGCCCGTTTATATATGTATACTTATATAAACCGCATAATGAAATATATAAATATACGCGAGCTGGAAATGCTTCTAAACTTTTCATTTGACATGCCCGTTTAGATATGTATACTTATATAAACCGCACAATGAAATATATAAATATACGCACAACTGTATATGCATTAACAGTGCAATAAAAAACGAGCCGATCGCTATCGCTACAAGGTATCTAACTTATTTTTGTTTTGTTAAACACGCAATTGAAAGGTTATTATTTTCCTGAGCAAAATATAATCTAGCCACCTTTGAAACATATGTTACGGCATTAAGTGTGAAGTTTTTTTTCGAATCGTTGAGAGATATTTGATTATGTACTGTGTGTGTGCATGCATATACAGAGTAAACGTAAGACTGTATAGTACGGACGGAATTACGTCCACGGTGGGTGCGGTTACTTTATCCTACATAAATTATTTTCATTATGTATCTCAATGCCATACGGACGATAAAACGAAAACGTTCTCGTCACTTTTCCGGATTCCGACTCGAGACTGGCGAGCAAAGTCCACTTTTCTTTTGCGTTCTTTTTTGGAACCAATAACACGATAAGAGGTGACTGGGTGTTGCATTTTTCATGTTTTACTCACTTTGAAGTCACGCTTAAACCGCTTTCAGATCTTTCAGATGGCTTCTCGAGTCAAAGACGTAGAAACAAGTCATTAAATATCATATTTATTTTACTTTATTGTACGTAGATGGTAAATAATAAAAACGAATTTTATTATCGAAGATGTATATTATAGATATATTCATGTGCAAATTCGTTAATTTGCATTCATTTATATGCTCGTGGGAATAAGCACTCGATGGTGCCCAATATGCGGATCAAATGAAGATTACATAAAGAAAGATCAGCGTTTGTGGTTCTACGTAAGATGTGTGGCTTGTAAATTTTGTTTGGCCTTAATAGGTACGTATTCGCTATACACTTCGAAGTAATAAATTGGCACGGAAAGCAACGTTAGCGAGGGGAAAAAAGTTTGATAAATCACTCAAGAGTAAGGCTTGTAGACCGGTAATATCAGATAATGTTTGTTCACAAAATCACATTGAATTCAATAAACCGAATGGTATTTATATATAATATACATACACACACACATATATATATATATATATATATATATATATATATATATATATATATATATATATATACACACTTATATATGCATCCATATAAGTTTATGAATACATATACTCGTACTTTATTTTTTCCATATCCGGGCCTTAATTCTATACTGAACGTACAGTGTGGAAAAAGAATGAATGACGTGTCAGCAATTTGTGATGCCGTGTTTCTTCATGTATTTTTCTCTCGCATTGGCTATCATCTTGGCTTTTCTCTCCTCGAATGACAGATTCTCCCGTGTGTTTTCCTGGCTCGAAGATTGCACGTTGTCCGACGTACCCGATGTTCCGGTAGTGGAGCTCCTCTGTTCGGGGGTGTAGGTTACAATACCGTCCAGCAAATTTGCGACCGTGACGTCGACGTTGCCTGTTTTTACTGAAATGAGAAGAACAAACGAGACGCATCAAGCTCATGAAAACATTGCAGAAACTATTTTTCAGAAGTATGATCGCGTATGGCGAAATGGGGTGTTTGAAAAAGAAAAAGTGCTCCTTCAAGCGATCATCACAGAGTAAAATTTTCAAAAAATCGATTTTTTTGCATTATCCAATAGTATAGACGATTATAAACATGCTGTTCATTTTTTGGGGCGGAAATCGAATATCTTTGATCACTACAATCTTACTTAGAAAAAGTTATTCGAGCAGCGGCGTGCGCACTTGAAACTTTGAACGCGTTTTTCTCGATTTTTTTTTCAAAACGGTGTACACTCTCAAAGGAAGAGTTTTCAAGCTACCGGTCTCAAATTTTAACACAACATTCTTCATGCCATTCTTTATCTTTCTATGAGAGTTTTTTTTTTAATCCATATTTTTTTTTAACGAAAAGCTGCTGAAAATAGGCTAAATTCGATGCTTTTTTTTTCAAACCACCGCCATTTTGTCAATTTTAATTTTTTTAACCTCCATAATAAGATATTGGCTTTCGTACTCGTTAATAAGCTTTTTACGAATTTGGCTGTAAATAATATTTACCGTCACAACCGTGTATACCGTGAAGAATCCTTTTTTCGAGGACATTTTCAACCGTTAAAAAATGTAAACAAAATCAAAATAAACGTTTATTTTACATTATAATAAACGTAATTTTACATTTTAAAAATCACGAAAATCCGCTATTTTTCGACCCGCTACACTGTGATGGATCCCTTAAGCCTACGGAGTTGCAAATATTATATATGGTTGTTACGTATGGTGAATCAGAAATTTCCTGATTTTTCCAAGTTTTCCGCACAGGTTTTGCAAATATTCCAGGGAGATTGGGGTTGAATCGAGAACATAATTGTTCTCTAAGATCATATATATGAAAATGTTAAATATAAAAATGAATTTAGAAAAAAACTGAAAATCGAAAAATAAATTAAAGACTTTAAAGTGCAAAAAATTTAAAGAAAATACAGAACCTTTTATTTATTATAAACAGAAATTTTTTTTCAACAATAATTGTGTGGTTGAAAAAATTCGAAAGAAAATTAGTTGTTAGTTTTTGCGATTTTTAATGTTTGGCACTGACATAACTTTTTTGTATATAATTGAGCATAATATAATTATTAAAAATCTACCAAAATGTTTATTGTTATACTTTTCAGTTTTTTAAAGACGGTTCCATTTTCGTAATTTTTGCCAAAAGTAAATGCTGTAAAAATTCTCAGAAATCTTTCAAAATTCCCTGACTTTTCTCTGATAATTCCAGAAGAAGAGAAACTCCCTGAGTTTCCCGGCTTTTTCCTATTTTCCCTATGTATAACTTTTCTGTATATAATGAAGAATAATATAAATATTAAAAATATGCAAAAATATTTATTCTTATACTTTTTAGTTTTTTTGAAATCGGCTTTATTTTTCGTAATTCTTGCAAAAAGTAAATTCTGTAAAAATTCCAGAGAATTTTCGAAATTTCCTGACCTTTCCCGATTCCCCCTGTTTTCCATATGCCATGAACTATTATGGACACTGTATTTTAACAAAATGATCGTGAGCGAAACCACTGTTTTTACCAGACCCCCCCCCCCCCCAACTAGAAGAAAGGGGGCTATGCTATGTTTCACTGTGAATAAACGTGAAAGCGATGGGTTCATAACACCCTGAAAGGCCATACGCGGGAACATTAGGAATGAAAATAATGATAATAATAATAATAGTAATAAGGAAATGCAACAGTTCTTATCAGGCATACATACACAAATCTCGTTGAATAACGTATCCAGGAACGAAGGGAAGAACATCTCGTACTTGTCGCACCATTCGCTGCATCTCGACTGTCACAGCAGCATGATTGGTCGACCGTCTAGGGCGCGATCTACCCTGCGTCGTCTCGACGATGTAACGTTTCTCGTACTCGAACTTGTCCGTTACCGTGTAATTGCTCGTTCTTATGTCCAGAAGTTTGGCAATGTCGCGCTCGACTTCCCGCGCAAGAGTCTCGTGCTCGCTGTTGCTCTTGACTTTTAAGTATCTCAGCGAGAATATCGTGTAAGGAACGAACATGAACCAGAAAATATCGGTCCACCATGTCGACGAGACGGACGTTAAATTGACACCCAAAATATCTGGTCTACGGGCTTGCAGGACGACCGGTTGGACGCGACTTTCGACGCTGAATGGCCAAGAATTGAATTTCAAGAGAGCCACGCGACTGTTGGTCGAACTGAATTCCGGCTGTATCGCTATGTTCGAGCTCGTCGACGATATGCACTTTTGTATGTTTCTTATCAGAACGTCTTTGCCGCTCATGTCCATCCTGCAAAGTCCCAGAGAATGACTCACGACCGCCGGCAATTCCCACATGCTCGGGGTGAAAGCGCCAGATGCTCTGTGCAAAACAAAGTGATCCACATCCGAGATACTGTTAGCTATAATCATGCGGATATTCTCGTCCCTGCTCTCGGAATCTGGGTGTTGCTTGACAAAGACCCCAAGGCACAAGCCAAATCCGTGATGTAGAAACTGGCGAACGGGCTGACTGTCCGGCAACACATGGCCGAGAAGCCAAAGAACAAAACCGATCGCGAGGCGAAGGAAAAACAAGGCCAGGCCCAATGGAGAGTACAGAATTAAACAGAGGATCCTCCAACCACCGGATACTCTGTGCAAACATTACAAAAGGCATTCAATCATTCTCGTGTTGTAGTCAATCATTCAGTCGTGTTGTAATGGAGGCAAAAATAGTTATCGACCTTTTTCTCTCAGGATTATTAATGAAAATAATACTTTAATGTTGCTTTTGCTTAAAATTTTTCACTCTTGGAAAACTCTGTAAATTGTCTGTTTAGGCTCTTTTTATGCTGTTTGCTCAATATCTTTGCAATCTGGTTTTTCAATCCAGAATTCATTTTTGCCGCTACACAATTTCATATTGGTACAGGTACACTGTGTTGCAATGACATTGAATAATGTTATCGTCAAGTATCTTTGATTGCCTGCATAGCGGTACCTTATTAAACTTTAATTAAATGATCTTTAAGTTCTCATAGTTGGAATACAACTAAAGTAAATTTTCTTTCCATTGCTCACATCAATTTCACTGATTTGTAATACAAAAATCACACAAACGGTTTTTCTTATCCTCATATCATTCTTATCACTCTTATCATTATAGAGATCCAAGATCTTAATCTATAAAACCTATTATAGAATGTAATAAAATTAATGAAATAAAAGAAAATAGAAAAGAACTGTTGTTACATTTCAACTATGCATTCAATGCTACGTAACTAAGCATTACATGTTTCAACCCCGTAGTTGCAACTTACTTTTCGTACAAGTTGGACTTCTACCGATCATTTTTGAAATGCAATTCAACATGTAGACCATTAAAAAAATAAATATTTTCTAGTACAATGTTAATACTATCACAGAATTATTAAAAGGACCTTATTTTTTATTCGGACAAATTTTAACATGAAATAAACTAAACTTTTATACGTCCAAAGAAAAAAAATTAATGCCTCAACACGAGCTTTTTTTTTCGTGTCATAGAAAATCTTAATTTTGAAAAAGAGTAGTATGGCAATACTTTTTTCATCTGTGACCCTCTCCCACATTAGTTATTCTATTCAAGAAATTTCACAGGTTAATAATAATCCATTGCTGATTTGTTAATGTCAATTTTTGCATAACAAAAACTGCCATACAATTTATTGCGATCAGATTGAGAAGTGTAAAAAAAAATCTATAAATTGAATTTACGAGTAATTTTTATATTACGGCTAAACCTTGCGATAGTTTTCTAGAAATGGGAAAGTCGCTTAGGTCACGTTAGAAGAGAGTAATGGAAATTCTTCATTAGTGACCTGGATTAAAAATGGACAAAGCCGCATGCACCAGCTGTTGATGATTGGTATTGAGATTGTCCGTGACAAAGTAATTAAAAACTGGTGAATAAAGTTGATCGTACAATCGCAGGGTTGAATCAACAGGGTCCCCTTCCAAGCAAAAGGAGGACATTGTTCAATGAAAACCTCAAAGTTGTATGGAGTAACCTATATTGCAAATTGCGTTTGTTAAATGGCTTCAAAATTGCACGAGCATATGGTAATTTTTGCGCAAAAATACGCTCCAACAAAACAACAGTCTCTCAATGAACAATATTTTTGTACACTTTTTCACTTCTACTTTGCTGGAAAAAAACTTTTTTTCAAACATAATTTGAGGTTATGTGGGACAAATTCGTCGAAAGGTCATAAAACATCTTGTAAACAATTAAACTTTGATAAACTAGAAGAACAATTCAAGGTTAAACTGCACGGTTTAGCATGTCGGGACGGCTGTTTTTCCGCGACCAATGGCAAACAACAAGGGCGAAGGGAACCTTCGTATCGCCAAGGCCAATTAACTTTACCTGTTCGTGTCAAATATATCCTTGATATCGATCTCTGACATTTCTCACTTTCGATTCACATTTAATTTCAACGGAACAAAAATAATCTCGGACACTCGTTTCTTTTTTTTATAGCGCACACTTTTGGCAATATTTTATCGCGCAAAACTGTTTCCTTGTTCAACTCAACATATCGTCGCGAGTCGCGAGCGCATCATTCCCCACCGCGTAAAGAAAAAAAAATCCTTTCGAATCCTTTTTTTTTTCTAGACTTGGCGCCCGATGTAGCGTACGTGAGATTGGCTTGCCTTCCTTCTACGACGGGACTATCAGCTATCGAGCCGACGTCACTCGACCCGAAACGAAATGACGAAGCAATTCGTTTTCGAAATCCGATTACGTACAAGAATACGCAGGTGAAAATTCATTTTTTTTCACCTGCAATTCTCTATCGGCGTGTATAAATTCATTAAAAGTGGTGAGATATAAGAAGAAAAGTTACCAACGATCTGAAGTATGCTGCACACTGTGTCGACCACAGTGGTCCGAATCACGAAAAAGCGGACAAAAGCAAAAAAAACATTTTTCTAGGGGCTTTTAATGCTTAGAATAGTAGTAGTGGCAGCCCTACTATGTGTTATGACCGTTAAGAAAGGGGGAGCGTTAGCGATCCCAAAAACCCCCGATTATATACAGACTCTCACTCGAATTCGAAATTATGTCCGCTTTTTCGGGATTTCGGCCCACTGTGCGCGACGTCATGCTGATACGCATCATGTCGACACATAATAAATACGAACGTTGGAGCATTGCGTGAACAGGAGCGCTATAATCAAATTGATTGATAAAAATTTCGCGAACAAGAAAAATAAATATGTACGGACGGCGAGAGTTCAACCCACTACGGAATCAATCAATTTGATTTCCCACAAAAACAAATATCAAGCTTACAACTGAGTAGCTCGTGAACGCGTCAAGTCCCTAGAACGAACATGAGCCTTAGAATCTCCAAAAATAAAAAAAAACCCTATCCTTATCTCCTACTGATCTCTGAAAAATATGTAAACCAGGGAGACTAGAGGTAAGGTGGACACACAGTGCTTACGCAACGTCCGCAAAAACGCGGCAAATAATCAGGCGCTGCGATCGTATGTGTCCGATCGGTTAGCTCCGCCTACTAGCCTCGTGCTCTTGGCGTGCTCTCGGTTGCTGTTGACACATTCGTGGTGGGGGACCTAACTGGTGCATCTACCTCTCCTATTTCGCTGTCTTTCTCACTGTTGCAAACTCATAATAGTAACTAATAATTAATGAAATCAAGCGGTGAACCAACTAAATAAACCAACTAAGAAAACAACACAACACAAATGTAGCCTTGACTGTCGTGGATTGGAAATATGTTTCAAAAAAGGGTATTCAGTTGATTTATTTTTTTCACCGATGCGAATGAAAGTTTGAAAAAAATTGCCCGATGCAAACAATCTTACCTTTATGTGGCTTGTAAATGCAACTGCACTGGAGAAAAAAAGGAACTTGTCAAAAAATTGCATTTGTATTTGGAAGAAAAATAACTTATAAATTATGCTCCATTTTATGCTTATTACTCGAGGGAAAATGAAGCGTAAAAGTTATGTTTCTCATGAACTGAACTACATCCATGAAAAAAGAAACTGAAGGCTAACACTAATGACGATTGATTGGGAGCAATATTGAAAATAATTCTACCTTGGGCTTTGAAGAAAACAATTTCGTAAAGATTTTCTCAATATTACAAAACACAATAATATTAAAGATGAGCCTCAAAGCGGAGCACAAAGGCACATCGAAATCAAATTCTTTTATTATTTGTGCACATGCGTTAAGTTTGGAATATTGAAATTATTTGAGACGTTATCGTCAGGAGAGCTGCTAGTGGCACGATCTGGAACTACTGCGAGGCGGATTTTTTAAGACGCTGGAACTACGTATTGGCCTATGTTGTGTCCACTCCTTCTCTCTAGTCTCCCTGATGTAAACGAAGCAGACGAAATAAAGATGGCGTGTACCATTGTTTAGTGTTTGTTTAGTAACACGCAAGGAATTCTTCGAGTTTCGCCAAATTATAAACCTTTCAACTCCGCGATACGAAAGCATTGGAATTCTGTGCCGCATCCTCCGAACGATCTCAATCTATGCCTGTTATGTGTAACTTTCGTATCGAAAATGGGAAAGGAATCATGAATATTCGCTATCACGAGGCAACAACCACGAAAGTTGACGAAATCGTTTGGCCCTGAGACGGATCGATTGGGAAACAATATTCCATTCATTTCTTTGTAATAAAAAAAACCGACGACTCCGTATCGAATGATCGATGCAATAAAATGCCAGGAGGTCGGAGAAATCCCAGTGGACGCGGCGGTTCCGGGGGACGAATGCAGTTCAACGCGTGCCCTGGCTCGCAATCCGGTAACGTCGTTACCAATGGCGCTCCCAGCAGCGCCAACGACGAGAAGAGACTGTGCGAACCTGCGGGCGGCAGGCCGCTAGCTCCGAAACATGTACCGATTCCAGCGGTGCCTGTAGACGGTCAACTGATGTTCGAAGCGCTGTCTTTGGGCGTTTCGATAATCGCCGCCTGTCTTCAACTGCTCAATCTTTACAGAACAGTTTGGTGGCTGCCGCAGTCGTACAACGAGTATAGTATGGTGAGCCTCTCTGACCCAAGATACAAATATTTCAAGATAGACTCTGTCGATCTTAATGAATAGGCTACTTACTGAGTAGGCTACGAAACAAAAATCGGGGTTTGAGAAATCAATTTTGGCGGAATAAATGAGATGAGTGAAAAATCGTTTAGACTTTTATTTATACATAGTAATGGATTGTAATGAATGCAATGGATTATTGATAAATAAGTAAAGAAAATGTCAAGAAGAAACACGTCGGTCAAGGCTAAACTATTATTACACTGAATAAGTGTGTAAAATTTTACGTCAATCTGTTCATTAGATGTCGAGAAATCGTGTACACCGTTTTGAAAAACATAATTCCAAGAAAAACGCGTTTAAAGGTTTATTCTCCGTACTATCGTTGTAATCATAAGTTAACCTTCAATCTGTGATTCCTGCACCTCGTGTTAGACATTCTTCCTCAATTTACGTTGCCACAAGCACCGAACGATAATTTTTTTTTTTTCACTGTAGCCTAATCCCTCCATCAGCGTAATGTTTTGTTCGTTTTTCAGAATTTCTATCTGATAGATCCGTATCTGCTGGTATTCATCGTTACGATGGTAGCGAGAAGATTCATTTATGCCCTACTGAGACGATTCATTGACGCTGTATCGCCAGCCAGATGGTTACCCGCCGCTCAAAGAGTCATGAGGTAGCACTGAATTTCGGTGAATTCGAAAGGAAAAGATCCATTTTAAAATATGCATACGTATATACGAAGGCGGTTAGCCGGAAAAGAGTGTTCTGGCACGCGACGATTGCGTATATTTTGTTTTAGTATCGGGGATTTATGTTTGAATGATATTCAGGATCGTTCTACTGATACTGGTAGTATCCGTACTCTTGTGGTGCCTGTATTACATGAGTGAGAGGCACAATTCCATGAAAGTCTTTTATCTCTGCTATCCGTACGTACGAATTCTCGTTGTATTCATTTCGAGGTAAACGCAGTGTTAAACAACCGAAGAACCAAGAACTGAACAATAAACCTTGGTAAATGCACAGAATTGAGGCTGCAGCTCAAAAGCGGTCGAATTTTGTTTTGCCTGTTACCACTTGAAAATGTTCCAATAATAAATATTACGGTCAGAGTAACCCTAAATCCCGAGTAAACTTTAGTTTTTTACATATTGAGCCAATTTTAAAGTTACACAACTTAAAACTTTACATTTATCGCATATTAGTAGTGATCTTTGTTGATTTTTTGCACTTCCCCTCCATAATATTCACTACTGTACGATTTTCCAGCGATAAGAACCGTTTAAAAATAGCCCTACCTATTTTACGATGAAGTTTACTTTACATTCGATCCATGCAACAAATGTAAAGTTTAAACATATGTAACTTTAAAATTTACTTAATACGTGAAAAATAAAGTTTACTTACATGAATGAGGTTTACTCAACATTTGAAATACCCTTGTGGGTATTTGACGCGTCAATTATTTGCAAGCAAAAATTGACAACAATAGTACGGAATTTTGGTTAGTTCTTGGAACGGCTTACGCGTTCGACACTGCGGGCCATGTATTACCTCGGCACCGTTAAACGGATCTACCGGTTGACCCGCGTATTTTTTTTCCACCCAGAAGCATATCCGTGTATTTCTTAATGTTCGGCGTGAGCATCGGACCGTTTTTCGACATATCCACGGCTCCGCTCTACGTTAAGGAGGATCGAAAGACAAAGTTTTTGCTCGGTAGGTTGACCCTTTATTCTTTCTAGTATGCCGATCGAAACGAGAAGTGTGCGTTTATAAACCAACGCTTTTTTTTGTGCTTTCAAGACAAACCACTTCACAACTGCTCGTTGAGCGCGCCGGCGATCAGGGCCGAAGTATCCAGTCTCAGATCGGACTTCAATCGGCGACTGAAACGAGCTCTGTTCGCATCGTCGGGAAGTGCATATGTGTGCGGAATAGCGCCAGTTATTTTCGTACCACCGCATCTTCATTTTAACATAACGTGGGTCGTACAGCACATTGTGCTGTTCTGGCTGGGCCGTTTGAGCGCTCATTTCGCTCAAGCTTATCCGGTGAGGTAAAATCAGCGACGAGTCGCTTCTCTAAGTCAACTCTCTGAAGGATCTACGGGAGTACAAAAATAATACCGTGGCGGGAAAAATAAGATGCATTGTTACTTCGTCGGTTCGCAAACTTGTATGCAAAGTTTTCATGACACGTTGCTTTGCTCTCAGCTAAGACGAAAAAATGGGTACAGATTGTTTTAGATTTTTGTTTGGATCATTAATGTATGAGAGAACGTTTTTGGAAATCTGCAACATTATTTATTGCTCAGTTGGAGTGTAATTAATTATAATCTACTCAAGTTCTTTTCATTCTCTTGATCGACCTCCCGCAGAGCTGCAAACAGTTGAGCGGCTCGGAAATTACGACTTTCTTTAATCGTACTATGACTAATTTGAAAAAAAAAAAAATTGTGGACAAACAAAATGATCGAAGTATCGTTTGGACGTTTATTTGTATGTACATTGATAAAGTAGTCTACTAAATTGCATAAAAAAATATTAATAACTAAAGACGTTCTGACGAATCTCGTTGATTTTGACGACTAAATGTACTCTGCATCGCGAACATATATTTCACAATTCCAAATTTCGTCTGCTTTTGCCTGAGACTGTATCCCCCTGACGTCTTTGAAAATCTACAAGGCATCGAATAGTTTCTCCTCTCTCGAATTGCGGATAAAAAAAAATGAAACTCGATTTGTTACTTCTGTCTCCAGATACTGCGACGTTCTGCACAGAGCTGCGCTCCACTTAGGCAGATGGTCGAAGGTCGAGGGCCGCAACGTGCACATACCCACGCAAACGTGGAGCGATGCGGTTTTGTGGCCTCACGGATCTCTCGTTAAACACAACAAGGAGTTGTACCGTTCCGAGGGACTCTGCACAGCGGCCGAGCCGGGAAACTCGAGTCACTATAGGTTTCATGTAAATATTATATCGACGT
The DNA here is from genome assembly GCA_951751655.1 of Ophion costatus. Classification (NCBI taxonomy): domain Eukaryota; kingdom Metazoa; phylum Arthropoda; class Insecta; order Hymenoptera; family Ichneumonidae; genus Ophion; species Ophion costatus. Next base: position 13,687,672 of record OX632357.1, on the reverse strand, counting down.
GCAACCAATATCCGCGGGATTCAGAGAGAAAGGGAGACGGAGACAAAACAAATAACGCATTTTTCCTCGTGTTATATCTGAAAACAGGCTTTATTCAGCAATCCAACGATGTTGCTGTGTTCCCTGCTGGGTCTTCAATTGTTGCTCGTTGTCGTACAATTAATAATACTCGTACGAACGATAGAGTGGTATCAGGTGTTATCGATGGCGTTACTTCTCGTAACGAATTACTATACCCTCTTTAAACTCGCCAGGGACTATCTCGTCTGTTGGAAAGTGTACAGAGCTGAGCAAATAGTGCAAGAACGTACGCAAGCTGCCATAACGACTGTAACTCAATAACAACAGTCGTGATGATCATTATCATAAGGATTCACTTTTAAGGAATGATATCGATAGTTTTCTGTGATCGCTTTGTTTTCTTGTTTCTAATAAATAAACGATAACTTATTGTTTGTAATTCTCGTTATTGGACTATACGACGATCGTCGGGATTGAGGGGATAAAACACGCGGTCCTTGGCATCGTATATGTGCAAAGAAAGAATCTTTATGTAAATAGAATACATGTAACGTAATACTTGCTTGTATAAATTCTATAAAAAAGGTACAAAAAGTCTAAACGATATCGCCGTATAAGTGAGAGCGTGACTTGTTACACGTGCAACGAAAGACGGCATATTCCGAAATTAAAGGTCAACGGACAAATCCGCGCATTGCGTTAGAGTCTTACTGGCATATTCGCTGTTTGAGACACACTTTATATTACAATACTCCATAGCGAACGACTTTACGCTGTTACAAGAATAAAACGCTTCCGAAATTTGTACACTATGGTCCAGGAGGTGACTTTATTTTGCTGCACTTCATTTCTACGGGCGGAGAAACGTTCAGATGCAATCGTCGCAAATTTGGAATGTTCGATATTGTCGAAATTTCACAGTTCAAGTACGATCACCATTAGTGGCAGAAATTTTCGCCAGATTTTTGAGAATGTGATTACTTCGCGACAACTACCGACCGTAATGAAAATATCCGTCGTAACATTCGTGCAATAATATTATATCTTTCCACACCAGTTGCATAAACTATTAAATGCGAAAATGAATAATGTGTAGCGATCAACGAACGAGTTTAACAATGATTTTTCAAACAACGCGGTACGACATTTGGAATTTGCACTTGCTGTGAAGAAACGTCTTCGTGCATAACGATGAGCATCGCGAAAATATTTCTTCGCGGTTGAGAATTGACGAACGTTGCGGTTCGCCATGGACTTCCATAAAGAAACTTTGGTTTCTCTTATTTTGATTAAAAAAAAGTTCCGCACGACGCTAACGCACAACGTTCAATGGTATCGTCATATTTCGGGGTAGCCGCGAGGCGAGAGAATCCGCTAGGGTCGTCGCCAGTTCGTGCCAAACGTATTTCCCAACGATCGGAACTTCCTCGAGGGGGGGCCGAAACGATACGAGAAGAGTGAAGCACAAGCCATCGCCGCCCTGGCCGCCGCTGAATTCTACGGATAAAAGACCGTGCGGTCTGTGCTGGGCTACTCCGTCCCCGAACACTTCCTAAAATCGTCGAATCAATTTAAAAGCAGCTGCTCGTAGGTTTTAATTTGCGTAAGGGATAACACCATTCTAAGATTTTGGAAAAATCGTTATTTGCTTCAAAAATACTTTGGGGTCATAAAAACAATATGCAGTTGGTCCTGTAGCGAACATTTTTTTTATAAGGTTTAATTATCGATTGAAAACTTTTTTCAAACTAGGAGGACGGATTACTCGAACACCTTGGCATGGATCGATTCGAAATTTTGATAATAGTTTCATAAATAGATTCTCTACTGGAGTACGTAGTCGTTTTTTTAAATATTAAATGTAACCTTTTTTTGTAAACAATTCACTGCTTATTTTTTGGGCAAAAAATCGATTAGTTTCTTTCAAAGTGCGCCAATTTTTTTTTTATTTGATAAAAAATCCCTACCTGGTCCCTTAGCTCATAATATATAGATAATAATTTTGTTTGGTTTTTGTTCGAGGTTTTATACTTTACAAGAAAAGCGTCCACCCGTTAAGATATTTGTAAAAAACACGTTTTTCAATATGGGCTCTGTCGCCGCCATTTTTTATGAAAATTATAATAACATTTTTTTAATACTTTCAAATGTGTTAAATAAACCCTTTCAAAAAAATTCTATTCCTTTTTTCATACTCCCAAAATAAATTGTCAAAGTTAGGCCTCATTTTTTGCCGCTAGACCGGTGTTATCTCTTAATCTGATTAATGCAATTGATGATTGTTCATTGATTGGCGAACCAATGAAGTCGTCGCTGTATAACTTTTACACTAGCCAGAATTATATATTTCTTATTTGTATATCTGTGAATTTAACTTTTGAGAATGTTGATTGAGAATGAATGAGATTATTCTGAGTATTAAGCTGTGATTCAGTTACGTATCGACTTTGGAAAAAAAAACTCATTTGCGGGACGGAGGGGGGAGGCTACTGTGAAAATTTCAAAGTCGCCCGTCGCTTGACGCAACTCAAGTTCCAGCGTAAGGTTCACCATATGGTGCTGGAATCGCAGATGGAAGGTAAACTTATGATTACAACGATCGAACTGTTAGCAAAACTTTAAACGCGTTTTTCTCGAAACTGTTTTTCAGAACGCGTGTACACGATTACAACATTAAATTTACACGATTACAAAGTTAAATTTGATTCATTCGTTCAATGTAACCGTCGTTTAGTTTTGATCGATCTTTTTCTTATCAATTTTTTCTCTCTTTACTTCTTGACAATGTCATTTTTCCTCGAAAAATCAAAAATGCGATTTTTATGTGATGACTGAAACGTGATAGTAAAAAAAGCTCGGTCAAGTCTTAGCCAATATTACCTATTGTATCGATTGTATATAAAAAAAACTTTTATTACGAGCCCCTTACATTCAAAGGCCCTTCACGAGATTGTTCATAACTTCTCTAATCATTAATATTTCAAAATGAAATTTGGCACACAACTTTGTTATCATACATACAAATAAGTGACTAAAAGATTTTTCAATCATCTTACTTATTCCTCCCAAATCCATTTGTTTCAATAACCCTGATTTTCGTGTCGTCACAATAGCCCAACCTCTTAAATAACAATAGTGCTTTTTACTAACTAATAATCAAAGCAAAGCCTTATTGGTTAATCTTCCATCATCAGTCTTGATGACTGAGTTAAAATTGGAATTATAATATTCAAGAACACAATGAAATATAAAATTTTCCATGAACAAACAGTAGTGGCCATGCGATCGTTGTGCGGCTTTTGCGATATTCCATGTTAGGCAGCGTTGGCCTGGACCAACACTCGGATTGGTAACAGCCCAGCGGCGCACCAGTTTGCGTGCCGAACAGTGCTGGGCAAAATTGTAATAAAAAATTAACAATTACAAATTACTAAAGGTAATTTGTAATTAAATCGAATTCCATTAAAATTACTTTTAGAAATACTAATTGAATCGGAGTTCATGTAAATTACTTTCGATAATTGTAATAGAATTAGAGTCCATTGAAATTATTTCCAGTAATTGTAATTGAATTGGAGCTAATTATAATTACATTGAGTCATTTTAATTAAATCCAAGTTCATTAAAATTACTTTCAGTGATTGTAATTGAATCAGAAATCATCACAATTATTTTCAGTGATTGTAATTAAATCAGAAATTATTAAAATTACTTTCAGTAATAGTAAACCACGCAATGTGGTTTCATTAGATTTTTTTTGCTTGAGAGAATTCTAAGCATCGAGACGAATATCTCGTTTTTTTTCTTGCAAAAACGAAGCCTTAAGGATTGAATTAAGAGAGGGCATTTTTTTTTAACGCTATCTACTAGAAATAATACCCGTATCATAATTATATCAGTAAGTCAATTTCGTAAAATAATTTTTGTTGCAAAATTAATTTGCTTAAACAAATTGTTTGAACAGTGAACGTGACTATGTGAACGGCACATAGTTTCCTATGTTTTTTGAGCCGCTTGTCGAGAATCGGACATTATTTTTACATAATAAATTTGTTTCAACAATTTTTTTTATGACAAAAATTATTTTCCAGAATTGACTTACTAATAAAATTATGATACGGGTATTATTTCTAGTAGATTGTGTTTAAAAAATGTTTAAATTGTTTTTCATAATTTGTTTTAAAAAATGGCTTAGACAAATTAGTTTTGGAAAAGTTATGTCAAATTCTCAACAAGCGACCCAGAAAACATCGAAACTATATGCAGCTTACATAGTCACTTTGACTGGTCAAGCAAATTGTTTGAACAAATTAATTTTTCAAAAATAATGTCAAATTCTTGATTAGCTACCCGAAAAACTTTGGTAACCATAGCCAATTTACATATTGACTATAAAAGACTCGTTCCGATCACATTTGAATACTCCAAAAACGGAGAAAATTCGTTCGTCTATTTGTTGTTATTTTGCAGGTATAACGTCAGAGAAAAAAATGTATGCGTATTTCGAAATTGCAACTATCGAGGACACCTTTAGAGCACTTTATTGTGCGAAAATAATCCGATAAGACTTGCGAAATTCAAAATGAAAAAAAAAAATGCCACTTAAAATTTCGTGTTTTTTCAAATTATTTTGCAAAAATATTGGATAAAAAATTATTTTAGCCAAATTTAAGTTACGCCATTCCAAAGAGCGGCCTTGAAAATAGTCGACAAGATACTTAGGAATTTTCTCCCCGACAATTTCATGGTAAATAATCACGTCGAAAAGAAGACTTGTGAAAAGTGTCTTTGTGACGTTAAAGGGTTAATCGTAAGAAAATTGTAATTGATATGAAAAAGTAACAATTTTCCCAAGTAATTGTAATGAATAGTATAATAAATACTATTTTTTCCAGTAATTGTAATTGATAACGGAAAAATTACAATTCTTTCGAGTAATTGTAATTAGCAGCAAAAAATTACAATTTTTTCAAGTAATTTTATTTGGCAACAAAAAAATTACAATTATTTCGAGTGATTGTAGTCGATAATCACAAACTTACAATTGTTTATAGTAACTGTAATTGATAAAAAAAAATTTATAATTGTTTCCCGTAATTGTAATTAGTGACTAAATATTGCAGTTATTTACAGTAATTGTAATTTACGGGTAATTAAATTACAAAAGTAATGTCTGCTGCCCAATTCTGGTGCCGACTACCGAACGAGAGATTGTTTAATTGAGTTCACGATGAAACTGACAAATAAAGCCGCCCGTATTGGCACATGATTTCCACAGTTTACCTGTGCCCTCGTGCAAATGCTATACATCAGGAAAGTCGCCAGTGTGGCGTAAGCGTGAAATAGATGGGATGCTTAACCCTTCGATTGCACACTGGGTCATTTTTCGCGACCCTTTTTTTTTAAACTGACTATCGCATTTTTCTTTCAACTAACTTTATCGATACTGTCAGTTTCCGTATCTATAAACCTTCCTATTCAAATACCTCAAACGACTTTCTTTTGTATTTTGAAGGAAAAAAATATGATCTTTTTCGTGCAAGTACGTATTTTTCAACGTCCCACTTTGAACGAATGTTTCGGCACGTAATTTTTGTTATTCTTAAAAAACAAATGTTGGTTCATAACATAAGGATCATTGCATACAAAAAAACGTCTCTACAAAAGAAAAATGCATATTTACCGAAATACAACGATCGGAAAAACGGCTGGGGTCGGATCGACTCCATGTGCAGTCGAAGGTGACCCTTCGACTGCACATGGTTGATGGCCCGCAAGGGTATAACGTAGGAACATTAGAAATAATAATATAAAAGGATCCTTGACCTCAGCTCTTTTCGCCGAGTATCGCCCACTCTCCCGAGTACTAACAATTGTTACAGTTACGGACGAAACAATTGTGCATTATCCATAGAGTACACACTTACCACCATAAATTTGTGTAGCGTCGAGTGCAAATTTCTATTCGGATTTATCTCACAAATGGGCAAGTGGAGCGACGTTTTTTCCGACACGAGGACGTGCATCCTGTTGCTATGAAAGAGAAAACAACAACGCAAAGATTGTGTAAATATGTAGGGTCTCAGAAACACAAACGCGAGGCTTATCAGACGCAACTGAATTCATGATTACTTACGACGCTTTTTTCCTCACGCAAACGATCAATCTCAAATAGAGTTTAGCGCGTGGTTTCACGACCGGTAATATCGGCGCGTGCCAAGGTGAATTGACACCCTTGACGTAGTCCCTTCCTCTCTGTATCAAGGGCAAAATGTCGCTCGATCTCAGCGACAATTCACCGACATTTTTCACCCAGCAAGCTTGCAATGATTCTTCATTCGCGTGATCCGGCGTTTTCAATATACCACCGGTCACTTTGCCAGCCATTACGAAACGAAACCACGAGCCACTCGCGCATTCTATCATTATCAGAGTTTCGGGTATCATGGTTAGGCCCGTTTCCTCCAGGACTTCCCGCTTCACAGCGTCCAACAAGTTCTCGTTGGGCTCTACGCGACCTGCCGGCAAGTACCATTTCCCTGCGCACGACGCCTTCGCCTCTTGTATCACCAGTACTTCGTCATTGTCGTTGAACAGGACCGCCGCTACTATGTAGGTCACAGTCTTTTGGCATACGGGAATGTAACTGGAACTCGCCGTTGGTTGGATTCCTTTAGCTTCTGTAAATGCCGAAAGTTCGCAGCTGTAGCATGTATATTATTTATAGGCGAATTGTTGATTTTCGATAAAACAAAACACAACCCTTGGGGCAGATAAGGCGTGTGGCTAGTGTAAATATATCGAAACTCGCTTTCGTCGCTTAAGGCACTCAAATTGAAGAGGAAAGTCCAACACATGGCACAGGAATCGCAGAAAGAAGGTAAACTTATGATGACAACGATAGAACTGCTGGTAAAACTTTAACGTGTTTTTTTTCGAAATTATTTGGTACACTTATTCATTGAGCACATAGAAGTTTAGTGCACGTACTTCGCGAAATACCAGTTTAGTCTTGGCCGACATTTATTTTTCTTAATTATTTTTTTGCTTCATTAGTAGTTAACAACAATGTGGATGTTCCTTGAAAAATTGAAAGAAAATTATCAAATTTTTCTTTGACGATTGAAAGACGGTACTATAAAAAAGCTTGTCAAATCTTAGCCGGTACTATTCTTCGAAAAATTGTCACTTCTGTTTCAACCGGGTGGCCAAAATCAATTACTTTAATTATTTATATCTGTTTATAAAATTTGGTGAACAACTTTGTTAGTGGACGGACAAATAAATGTCCAAACGATTTTCTTATCATCTTACTTATTCCGTCAAATTAATTTTTATTCTCAAAGTAAATTTTTTCAAATAGCTCTGATTTTTGGATCGTCACAGTATCCTAACTTCTTAAGTTTGATCGGCCTCGTCCTACTATGATGAAAGTGCATTGTAAATCGTTCTATAAAATCGGCAAAACAGGAATTCCTTTGGTACCTTGCGTCCAGCTCTACACCTCTGATTAGAACAAGTTTAGAGGGTTTAATCTTCAGTGGTGGAACTGGGCTACAGTGAAGAAGTTCAATTGGTACTGCAGGTAGACAACTAGCAAGTTTTTTTATTTATTATGATCGGTGGAATTTGGAGCTATAATCCAAACAAACAAAAATCCGTAAATCTTCTGATCTAGGCCACTCAAAAATAAATATTCTTTTTTAATGCGATCAGTGTGGGGCGAAGTCAATTTGACCATCCCCCCCTATACTTAATTATCTCAGGCGCTACACTAATCAGGTTAATTGCTCAAATATATTTTGCCAGGTCTTAGGTATTGAAATTTCTTGACAATCTTTTAAGTTGCCTATTCAGAGATCTACGATCTATACCTTCAAACATTGTTTTGTATAATAATCAAAATGAGGAAATGAAAATATAACAAACGTACGTTCGTTACATATCAGTGATGGAAATTTCACCACCACAGGCATGTGATATTAGTTTTTTTTTTTTAATATTGTATTTCGTTCGAAAATGTCTTTTTAATTTGCAACAAACAAGCCTAATCGAAAAGTTATTGATAAAAAACTATTCCTTACCACATTTTGTATGCGAACTGTGGTAAATTCAATGCTAAGCATTCTCTACCCATTTATTTCACCCCACATTAGAACTGACATGATACAGGTATTGATTACAGTTATTAAAAAAATATCAATTGCTTTTCGGACTGGAGCAGCCACAGAAATTTGGTTATAGTCGTACAATAAACTTTAGTCGTCGAAACAACTATTTAATTCTATCAGCTTGAATTGTTATTTATCGCCTTCCATTTTTTTTTACATTTTCAGCATGGCGCAACTTCCGGCAGGCCTATTTTCTGACCTCCTTAAAGAATGACCGATAGAGGTTAGAGTGACCTATGAAATATTGACGAAGAATACGTTTTTATCCAACGGCTTGGAAAAAAGTGAATTTTCCGAAAGGTTCTCTCATTATTGTGAAAACCTACGACGGTAACGGAAATATTCAATATAGTTCGAAAATCGGAAATACTGCTATGATCATGTTCTAATTGGAACAAAAATGTTTAAAAAATGATATTTTTCCATTACCGATAGCTTCGTTCTGTGCGACGAGGGTGAAATCGCAGAGTTCGTCATCCTCGTTGACACTTTGGCCGGCAAGAACGCGGCTTATCTTATCCTCGATAACATCTGGCATCTTGTGTGTGTGTGTGTGTGTGTGTGTGTGTGTGTGTGACACTTCGGTCAAATCGCGTACAACTTTATTTCTACGACTATAATAATGATGATTTGGAATGACGTTGCGGAGAAAAAGTTTAAAAAAAAATGTATACGCGCTTCGGGTTCTAACAGTCGCGAGGTTTGCGCCTGCAACGTCGAGACGCTTTGCAATTAAGACTCATAATAACTGTAAACTATTAGTCACGAAGCTGCGTTTCGCGTTCGTCTCTCGTTACCGCGAACGTCATCCAATCGTATCGCGTGTACCCTTTTGGAACGCGCGTCAAAATATTCATAACGCGTTTGATGGCCTTTTCCTCTCTGCATTCTAGGTCATTGACAACAGGCACACACTATGCGCAATGCTGCGCTTACGGCGCTGCTCTGGAGCGGTTAGATCCTGTTTTTTTGCCCCTCCCCAACCCCACATTGAGGTGTGTAGTTCTAAGCGGACGATGTTCACGCAAGTTGTGCTGGACAATCGATACATCTTTACGCTATGAACCGATCGGCATGAGTTAGTCCTTGATATCAGAAAATCTATTTTGAATACGGGTCTAAAGATACTTCAATAGGCCGCATCTTTGGAAAAACTTCTTAAGGGCTATTGTGACGACGCGAAACGCGGGGTTAATAAAAAACAAATTTGAAGGAATAAGCGAATTGACAAATTGTTTGGACATTTATTTACATGTATATCAACAAAATTGGGAGCCAAATTTCAGTAAAAAAAAATTACTAACTAAAGAAGTTCTAAACAATCTCGTTAAGGCTTTTTGAACGTGTACTTGACTTTTTCTACCTGGTTGATTTGAAATTAAAAAGAGACCGAGTTATTTTCTTAAAATAAATAATATTGGCTGAAACGTGAGTCTTACAATTAGTCAATATCATCAAACGATCACAATTTTTTTTTAATTGAATTTATTTTCAATTTTCCCAGGAGAAAAGAAATCATTATTTTTAATAACTAATAAAAAGGGTTAAAAACGTTGTCAAGGCTAAATTACTGTTACTAGCAGTTCTATGGTCGTAATAATAAATTTACCTTCAACCTGCGACTTCTGCAGCAAATTTTGGGCTTTCCTTTTCAATTAGAGTTACCACTTGAGCAGGTTGAATGACCGGACTCATTTCTACGAACTTAATGATTTACCAACAATCAAATCAATATGTCTGCCTCATCTCACATTGTTGATCTTGAAGACTTTCCCTTAGTATTGAAATGATTAAAAAATAGCGAAAGTAAGTACAAACATTATAATACCTTGTCGTCTACCATCGTAATCATAATTCAAACTAATATCCATGTTTTTTGTTTCGAAACATCGATATATGCGACATGAAATAATAAAATACGTGGAATAGGTTTTTCCTTGCTTTTCTTCATGCGTCGACGAAACTCAATCAGATGTCGGATTGCATGGCTCTTGAGTGGGGCATAAATACCAGTGCTGTTTTTTCCAGCGCTAAGGGATAACATCACGATACGACAAGGGACAAGGGATCTTAGATGAGGTGCGTAGAAATGGACAAAAAAGCCATTCACACGTCGAAGAGAACGGTCGTGATCGTCATCGTAACGAGCATTCTGTTTGCTAAATCCACCAGTAAACTAACGTATCATAGAATTCTGACCATCTGAAAGAATATTAATTAAGGGGCTACATCTACCTAGACGCCCGAAAAAATGGCCAAAGTCGATTTTTTTTTTGGGAAAATGAAGCGGCATGCGGAAGCCCAAAAGCAGATTTTTTTTTTTCAAACAATAACAAAGCCCACAATGTCGCAAACCGTAAGACGTTCACTGAACTGAATTTTCAGCGTATAGTAGGACATGATCTGACAATGAGCTATCGACAGTTGCAGGATTATCCATTCATAACAGGACACCTTGTATATAAATAAATAAATAAATAAATAAATAAATATATATATATATATATAAATTGATAAAAAAGGTTGATAAAAAAGTTTTGTCGCAATAATTTAAATATAATTTATTTATTTATATATCTTATACAAAACATTTCTAATCAACAATATATACGCCATCGGTTCCTATGACACTCGACCATCTAGTTGGCAACTCATTTATTCTCTTTGCCCAAAACTGCGGCGGCTGGGACTCAAAGAAATTTGAAACACCCTTTCTGAGATCGTTGACGTTTTTGATAGTTTTGTTCCTCAAATATGCCTTCAAATGTCTGAACAAATGGTAGTCAGATGGCGCGATGTCGGTAGAGTATGGTGGATGAGGAACGGTATTCCAGTGAAGCTCAGTGATTGTTTTGTGGGTTTCCTTTGCGCCATGGGGTTTCGCGTTGTCGTGGAGAAGGTGCACAGTCGCGCGTCTTGGTCGGTTTTCTCTTATAGCTTTTGCCAATTCCTGGAGATTCTCGATGTATCGTGTAGAGGAGATCGTCTTGCCTACAGGGAGAAAATTGTGAAACAGCATTCCCTTTGCGTCCCAGAAATAGCACAACAAAATCTTTTGTGAGTGACGATCAGGTTTCGGCTGGTGTGGCGGTTTTTCGCGTTCTGTTTCAAGTCTTCGCGTTTTTTTTCAAGTTCTGTTACCATACAAGACCCAGCTTTCATCTGCCGTCACAAGATCTTCTAAAAACTCCTTGCGATGATGGCGAAGCAGGAGAGACTGGCAGATGGTCACGCGGCAGTGCTTATGGGCGTCGGTGAGACAGCGTGGTATCCATTGAGCTAGAACCTTCCTGTATCCTAAGTTGTGTAAGTGATTTACTATTGACGGTTGGGTGCAGCCAAGTTCTCTTGCTAGCTCGTGCGTACTTGCTTTCGGTTTTTCTTTGCTGCAGCGGAGTAATGCATCTTCATCGATGGTCGACCGTCGTCCGGAACGTTCCTTATCTTCAAGGCTTGTGACTCCAGATTTACAACGATTGAACCAACGCTGCACTATTCGATGAGAAACTACGTTCTTGCTGAATGCATCCTGAATATTTTTAGCAGTTGTGCTTGCGTTCGTGCCGCGCCGCAACTCGTAAAATATGATCGCTCGAAGTTGCTCCTGCGAGATCGAAGCCATTTCTGTCCATTAGAACGCGCGCTCGTCCTTTTATACCCTGTCACGCGGAAGACTAGAAAACATTCTAGAATATTCTCGACATAGCTCGATGTCATATTGCGTCAATACGTAAAAAAACATTTTTAAAATTTTTGCGACACCTTTTTATCAACCTAATATATATATATAGTTAAGTTGCGGGACACCTCCATAGTCGTATTTATAAATTAATGTACTACGATAGGTTGAATATCATTGTCACGCGACTCTCGGCTACCGGAATGTGAGATAACAAATTAGCGTCAGCAAGATCATGCTGTGGGATGGGACAATCCGTTGGGCCCGTGAGAAGGAACAACCAAAGTTGCTTCCACGATGTCAGTAGTTTTGCCTCACCCACGAAGCAGTGGTCAAAGGGCCCAGTCCCGCAAAGTAACAATCAATAATTTGCGGGCTCACGAGCACGGTCGAGCTTCCTCCAACTCAAGTCTCCGTGGAGATTTGAGATCTTGCGGCAGTGAAAAATCTAAATTTTCTACATGCTAAGTTATAATCCACAAAAGTTTAAACCATTTTGTATCAAGTTAAAAGAAAAAGAATAAAAAGTGTAATTCATTGTTATCGCCGATTTATAAATCAATCCTATAGTGTTTCATTGTTAATGATTGCTAACGATGCTTTCTCTAAAGCAATTACGGAAACGAATCTCTGTAAATTGCAAGAGTTCCGACGGAATTTCCGGAGCGTCGGCACTACGCATCAAAAGAAAGTGAAGTGTATTAAAAATAATAATCGCCACGACACGAGGCTCCTCTCCCGTAGCTCCGCTCCCCGTGATTACGGGCCTAAACATGGGGCATAAATAACGCAACTCGTTCAAAACGAGGTTACATCCTGTGCTGTGCGTAATACTCGGAGGACTTAAAAATAAGCACAAGCGGGAACGTAACACACGCACACACACACGCGCCCACGCACACGCGCGCGCGCACACACACACACACTTATTTAGATATCTAAGTGAGCGTTTCTCGTAATTTGATTAAAGTAGTGAGAAACGGGGCAGTTGCTATGGTAAAATCGATCGGACTTCAAAATCACAACAATGCGCGTTCCCGAGCTGTTCTTTCATTCACGTGTGTCGAGAATGACGTATGTACAACAGTTGACTGTTCGCACTAGGGCATCTTTTTTCTGCCGCGTATTAATTACGAGTCAATAGTTGATAACATAAAAATCGATAAAATGTAATTATCAAATGCATCGTTACTAAAATTGTTTCCCTTTGTGGACATGAAAACTAAATACTACATCAGGTATTCAGCGCAACCGGTATAGTGTGCTCCGCGGTGTTTTTAGTGCAGGATAATGAGTGAATGAAGAGCGCCTAAAACTACTTGCTCATGCTGCGCGTGAATTTGCGAATATGCGTGCACAACGTCAAGGATTGAGCTGTCATTATCGTTTTACGTAGCGACAATGGTCGTTTCGTGATTATTTTTTTTGCTGGCAAAAGAAGAATAAATGTCGCTGGTTTTGTCGCGCGTCGATTACGCGACGGTTGGCGTAACGTCGCGAGGTACGACGAGGATTTTGCCCTCGGCGGATCCGAGACAGACGCAAAAGTTTGCGGTTGCCGATCACGACGGAGTTCTTCACATATACGGTAATTGATTTCTCGTGTATCGGGAAGGCTGTTCAATTTATCGTTCGATCCCGATGACCTCTAATGTCCGAATGGTCCTCTACGCGTATTCTGCAAGAACGAGGAAAAACATTGAATAAATAAATATAATAATAAACTGTAAATGAAGAGGATAAAAAGTTATCAATATTCCATTTCATTGAGCTTATTGACGTTTTTGACAGGAATGAAAAAGGGAGAATTGCAGCTTTCGTTCAAATCACTTCCGGGCCCGAAAATACGGAGAGTGGCACTGGGGGGCACGCTCGGAACTCTTCGGGATAAAATCTTCATTGCCTATGGAAATTCCGTAAAGGGCTTCACCCGCAAAGGCAAAATGTTTCTTGAATTCGACACGAGCCTCATAGACCCGATATCAGCAATGTAAGTATTATTACGCAGTAAGAACAAAATCGAGGCTTTATTGGTTAGGTTGGAAAAAATGCGTCGACTCTCAAGAGCTTATAATTTCGTACGGTTTTGTTCCAAGGTACATCCTGGGACCCGATCTGGCAGCTTGCGCTCGCGACCTTTACCATCGTTATCAAAATTGCAAGGATGCCGATTCTTATCTGGCCGGTGAGACTCTTTACGACGTCGTTCTTCTGCCCACCGATGGTTCGTCCGTTCTGACTGTCCTTGCTTGCGGCGATCGTGCCGTACGTGCAACTCGATCCTATATTAATTTCATTCAATTTGTTATTAAAGAGGTCCTCGCTAATTGTATTTTGATACTTGCATTCCGACAGCGTGTTTTTCGTTGCAATCATTTTGTTGTCTTTTCGTGTTTTTAGGTACGTGTGCTTTATGGCACGAAGAGCCCAACGGTTTTGAGACTTCCAAGCGTCCCAACGGTACTCGCTTTGTACAGGTCTCCGAGTAATTACTGTTATATTTATAGTTAACTAGCCTTTCGCCCGCGTAGACTTGTACCGAATGCTCTTCAATGAAATATACTTCCGAAATCGTTCATTAAGGAACACGTCGAATTGTGTTGAAGATCATTGATACTAAGTTTCAAGTAAATCTGACCAGATATTTCATTTTCCACACAAACTTTGCTACCCTCGTTTCCCCTTAAAAATTGAATTTCCAAAACCCCTTGAATTTCACTAATTGTGCCCAGCAGCAGTTACGCAAAGTTTCAAGTAATTTTGACCTGTTTGTTTTTATTTTCCGTACGAACTTCGTCACCCCCTGTCGTTTAGGGGTTGCATTTCGCAAAACGCTAAAATACGTATTCTATTAATTGTGTCTATGGTCCAAGTTTCCTTTTCTCTATTTTCGAACTGATTTTTTTACACGCAGGGAAAGGGATCGAGAGTCAATGGACAAAGTACTCGTAGGCACGGTAGACGGCAGAATCGGCCTCCTCATACTCGAGGGTAGCAAGACTCTGAGAATTACTTGGCTGATAAACGCGACCGGCTCGGAGATCACTTGCCTGGATACCTACGAGCTCGACGATGGTCTCGACATTCTGGTTGGGCGACAAGACGGGACTGTCGACGTTTATGGGTTTCCGGACGACGAGGACGCGGCGCCGATCCTCAAATTTCGATATGTGCGTTTCCGCGATGGAAGAAAAATGTCGGTGATGTAATTCGAAGAGTATGTTTAAGTAGCAATTTTGTTAGACGCTTGGACGCTGACGTCCAAGAGTCATGAACATTTGAGTTAAAAACTATTCGCGAATTTTTTTCGGCCAGTTTGTTTCTTCTACAATAAATGGTTATTGCCACTCTTCCTGCAAATACACACCTTTTTGGGGGAAACATATAATCTTCCGTTCCGCATTGGCGATTGTGAAAACTTTTCGATCCTCAGACTTCCGGTGAAAGCATAAGCAGCATCTGCGGTGGTTTGATCGGATCGGTGGATCATCCCGAAGTTCTCGTCACCACCTATTCCGGTCGTATATTCGGTCTTACGACGAAACCGCCGGGTTCCCTCGAGGCTGAGTCCAACGACAGCGGCGTCGCGAAACTGAAAGCCGAGATACAGCAATTGGAGCGGAATTTACTCGAAGATATAGAAACACTGGATCAAAACAACGATTCATTGGCACCCTTGATACTGTCGGTCAGCCACAGGTAACTCGAAATACTCCATTCTATTTTTCATAATAATCAAATAATCTTAAGGCGTCTTCTCATTATAGACGGAAGGGCTCTTTTCATGAATTTTTTTGATAGGTTTATATTTTAGATATTGATATAAGAGTTGTTAAATTTAATAAATACACTTTCGAAATACATGTAAACATTTTTTTTCATGTATTTATGTAACCTAAACAAACTTTAAACGCGCTTTTCTCGAAACAACGTTTTTTGTCGGCTTGTTGATAAAATCTTCGGAACTATTGAACCCATCCTTATGAAATTTAAACCACATATTCTTTTCAACTATATGTATAGCGCATATCAAGGATTATTCAAAATGTCTATATTTACTTTTTTTTTGCTAAAAAGGGTGAAAAAAACGTTTTTTTTTTTAATGTCTGCCATTTTGTTATTTTTGCATACATCACAAATCGCATGATATGCGCTATACTCATTCGTACTGAATCTAAAACAATTTGAATTTTGTTGTTTTGGATGATCCAGCTCCGAGATTGCATCAACGCAGGCTTACAATTTTTTTAGGGCATTTTTTTAATTACCATTTTCGTCTATAAATAGTGACTTGAATAAATACATTTTTTAAATGTATTTCGAAAGTGTATTCATTACGTGTAACACTTTTTATGTCAATATCTATAATATAAACCTATCAAAAAATTCATCGAAATAGCCTTTTTAGTGTCTATAGTGAGACGATCTCGTAAAAGGTTGCATCAACTTAGACGCCCGAAAAAAATCCAAGTTCTTTTCCAAATTCCGAGTTCTTTTCCTGGGAAACGGTTGGTGAAAGAGAAACGTATTTTTTTTAGCACAAAGGTAGATATAGCCTTTAAAAAAAAAAATTTAATACAGAAAAACAAGAAAAACATGGCCGCCGGCAGATGAAATGGTTTCGCGACGTTTTATGAAACGGGTTATTCTAGTCGACAATAAATACAAGTCGTTGATGATCGCATCGATTTTTTAAATCATTTTTTTTATAACGCGGCGATCAATTGATACTCGAGCATACAAAATCTATGAAAAAAGTAGTCACTTTTACGTGACTATTAAAAAGTAAATATCCATTTTGGAAAAGTAAGAACGCCAACGACCTTTGAATGTTTCTCATTGTATCTCGAGTAAATTTGGAAGCAACTCGTCAAGTGGTTCTCGAGCCATCGTGTCCGTCGACTTTGAAAATAGTGTTTCGAGAAAAACTCGAGAAGTTTGAAATATGGTGGTGCTGCCGCTCGCCCGACTGACTGTTAGAAGCCGTAGCTCATTCCATTTTAGGAATATATCCAAAAGGTGATACTATCGAATAAAAATATTTTTGGAAAATGCGGTTTTTCGACCAACGGGATAGCTATAGCCCGTTAAGTTTCCATGACAAAGCTCTGCTGTCTCAAAAACCTCCGCTTCTTTCCGGCTTTTCGTGCATCTTTCGTCGAAAAAGTATATTGATTCGCAAGCAACACTTGTTTTTTGCGTTCTTGCCAGGATGATTCTCGATCGAGATTCGGCCTCGTACTCGTTGTCGGTGGAATTGGACACGTCCATCGATAATGTTCTCATACAATCGGATACTCCGATCGAATTGGTGGATGAAAGTAACAATGCGGTTGTTAGTCTCTCGGCCTGCAATCCCGAGGAGGGAAATTACGTACTGGCTACTTTTCGATGCCAGGTAAGCAAAAGTCAAACGGGTTGTAAATACCCAATCGAAACGTCCGTGATGTTTCGTCGCAAAAAAAAACTTCACGAAACTTTCATTTCCAACGCCAAGTCAAATACGAATCGTTTGGAAACTCGCTTACGACCGGTTGAGGGGCAGTCCGGTATACTGCAAGTCTACGTCACTTCCCAGGCAAGAATTTCCTATCAGTACAATTGAACTGGAGACAACGAAGTTGTCGAAACTTACATTGGTGGATTTCATAGGTGACAGTCTACATTGAAACGGTAACCCGTATTTTTTTCCAGATACAACCAAAGTGTTGTCGTAGAATTCGATTGCCCATTTATGCGCTCTCGCTTCACGCTAGACTCCACGAGGACGAGGGCGAACAGCTTTCCGGGGGACCTTACAACGAGCTCAGACTCATCGGTGCTTTTACCGTTGCCGAGGTACCTAGAACAACGTAATTCCTTTGTAATTATTCTTATTCACGATTGAATAAACTAAAATCGTAATTAACAACAAAAATGGTGAGAACACCCAAGCAAAATCGTGTCAAAAAATTTAAGAATGATTCTTCGTGTCATTTCGCGTCCACGTAAAGGAAGCTACGATATACCGGGAATTTGTTTTTCCGGCAATTCTTTAGACGCGACTTTTTCGAAAAATGGGTTTGTTTGGGTTAAGCCCGAACAAAAAATCTCAAACAAACCGAAACGAACTCATTTTTCGAAAAACTCATTTCCCTAAAGAATTACCGTATTTTCGCATGACACAGCATTGGGGACACGTTTAGGATGATCCAAAACGTCGAAAAATTACACTGGAAAAAAAATTCCCAAATATGTGTACGAATTTTTTGTAGACGCAAAACCTACACAACCTATAACTTGCTCGTATAGTCAGAATCAGGACCAAAATGAATAAGAACGTTTTCAACTTCTTTTGTAAATTTTTCGCTCACAGATGCACGCGTGGTTATCCCTCGCTCTGCCTGATATCCCGGAGAGGTCTCACCTGGTAGAGGGCGAAGCTTGTCTCAACTACGTCTCAACTTTCGTAGGGACGATTCTCAAATGCAAGTACAAGTAAGTGTACAGTCTGGTGTGCAGCTTTCAGATGACAATTAAGGGGCTACGGCTACCTAGAGGCCCGAAAAAAATGGCCGAATTTCGATTTTTTCTTCTGAGAAACGATTGGCGAAAAAGAAACGCGTTTTTTTAACACCAAGGAATATTAGGAATATTTCAATAAAATTTTCAGGGAATATAGCTGAAAGGTGATACTATAGAATCAAAATGTTTTTCTAACCCAACTAGGTAGGAGTAGTCCGTTAACTGTACTTAATTTCGTAGGAAAGGAAGCGCGACATTTCTCGGGGAGAACATTTCCACCGTTATTATCCTTCGTGACATCTTGACCAGGGAAGCTACAAAGAGAAAGATCAAGTTGGAAGTTTTCTGCGGTAAGAAAATACCAGCCAACCGTGTTGGCATTGGTTTTAGTTGCGCAAAAATCACACTGCGTCGCAGTAGACTTCCTAGCCATAGTATTTATTAAATTCCGAGTGGAATATTTCCTTGCTTTATTTCGTTGAAGAATGTTTCAACGTTTCTCGTGTATTGCCAATTGTTTGACTCACGCGCAGTCGTGGCTGAGGGAAGCGTCGCACGAGTTCTCGAATTGCTGATTCCCCGACTGGACGACGCCCACGCGTTCAACGAGAAGATCAAAATTCTGGACGCTCTCCAGGACCTGGAGATGCGCTCGAATCCGGAGAAAAACTTGTCGACCGAGTGGCAAGAGCTCATCAGAGACGAGCACTCGATAAGATCGAAGACTGCCCGGGGTGCTGAAACTTTGGAGAGATTGCACGGTGTCGTCACGGATTTGTACGTCGACTGGGAACGTGCCAAGGGCTCTCGCAGGTGAATTCCCTTTTTTTTCGTCACGAAACGACTGTCCTATCCTTTTCGCTCGGCGTGTCTGCAAAAGTTGAAAAATTCTCGAACGAATTTATCCGCACGTTATTGAGTATGAGACTTGCAAATATGCAAATTAACACGGTGGAGTAATAAAACAATAATCACTGTTGCGAAACATTCCGCACTCGTTATTTGCAGAATCAGCAGCAAAGTGGCTGCCGCGACGCTCAGCTCGGCCCTCGAATCGAGGGATTTGACTCTGCTGCTGCAAGTCTTGCTCAGAAAAGAGGAAAAACCTGTCGTCAGCTCGCCGCCAACGACTTCGGCAGACCACGAATGAATGTATCGTGCGGAAAATGACGGGCCGTGAAAACTTGTGAGGCTGTTTGTGAGCGTGACGTGAAAGGCAGAGAAAAGCGAACGGGGGACGAGTGTTCCAATTGCGCTTCAATAATTGGGAAAACGATGGCGTATTTCTGTAAACTCGTTCGTGTAAAAAATATATTTTTCAACATCGATCGCGCGATGTACAAATCGCCGAAATTGCCTAGTATAATGATCCGTACATTTATCCTTAACGCAACGATTATCGCAACGTTTTACCACATCGTGTATGTACATTTGTGCTGTACACACACACACACGCGCACGTGTGTATATGTACTTGTGTTTCTAACGTTTTCAAGGTTTTTTTTCGTCCACTCAACAAGCCTTATTGAGCTCATCAGCTTTTATCGCCCCTTCATTGCAATTGGGCTTCATATTTTTCTCCTTTTTTCATCTCAAATCGAAAATATTTTGTTCCAAGGTACGCTCTGTTTCTCGGACGTCGTTTCGATTTTTCTACCTTTCTTTTTTCCCCACAGGTTGCTGTTTACTTCTAATTGCCATTATCACTTATCTCTTCGTTCGCCTTTGGAGTAACGGAAGCGAGAGAAACAGAGAAAGAAAAAAATAAACTTTGCTGTTGCTTGGTTACAATCACATCGGTTTCGGCTCACATCGCGAAGCCGACTTCTTTATACTATATAACTATTCTAGGTGGTACGTACTCTCATACGTAGGCAGGGTCCTATTTTTGTTCAGTCGTAAGGTATATCGCATTACCCTTTTCTTTTTTACTAACGAATCGCGAGTTTTTCGGCCCCTTTCCTTTTGTCTCGCTGCGCTACATTCGTACGAACTTCGTCTTTCTTTCGTGCGTCGGACTGCCGCCGTAAGCCGACACGTCGAACGTTGTTTCCATGTGATCCGTATAGAGGTCGAAGTTACATGAAGAAATACTGCCTACAACAAGGGAATCCGTGTTATTGAGCGGTTAGGCTACTGTGGAAATTTTAAAAGGGCGGGCGCCTGAGGCAACTCGAATTCAAGATTCAATTCCTGTCCACACGTGGTGCAGTAATCGCGGATCGAAGGTAAACTTTTTGATACGATAGAACTGCTCGTCAAACTTTAAACGCGTTTTTTTTCTCAAAACTATGTCTTCCGAAACGGTGTACACGATTTCTCGGCATCGAATGAACTAATTGATTTGAAATTGGGTACACTTGGTCGGTGTAATAGTAGTTTAGTCGCGAATGACCTTTTTCCTTAAGAGAGGGGGGGGGGGTGGTATCTTTGGGCAAGGGAAAATTTGTTGTTTTTCATGATTTTCTTTTGAAAGGAGAGATTACTTCACCATTTTTAAGACTTAGGGTAGGTTTTATTACTGCTTTTGGCTATTTCATGGTATTTTTTGAGTCTATTAATCTTTTACAAATTTGAGCACGTTCGAAGGTCTTTCATGAGATTGTTCATAACTTCCTTAATCTTTTTTTTTGGGAAATTTGGTACACAACTTTGTTAATAAACCTAGAAGTAAATGTTCAAACGATTCTTTCAAACATATTACTTATTCCTTCAAAATTGTTTTTTTTTTAATAACCCTGATTCGTCCGAGTAGCGTAACTCCTCAACGGTTACAGATAATACGTGAACGTTATCCAAACTTAAGGCCTTAGGCCACAGTAACGGGCATAAAATCATGTGCGAATTTAACAATTTTTTTCTTCGTATGAAAAAGTGATTCACTCATAAAATCAATTACACATCTATTTAGTATGAATATTAAGCTGTTAGAATTTTTTTTTTTTTCGGTGTATAAAATGGCCGACTACTCGAAACTTCTCGAAACAGCTTTTTTCCAATTGGCGTGACAAATAACATCAACAATTTTCACTCGATTTGCTTCAAATTCAAATGTTATATTCCCAATTGCATTTCGCAGAGAAGTACGTACGGAATTTCCGATTAATCGAAAACTTTTCATTTTATGAGCAGTTTATAAACAGTTATAACGAAATATTTGACTGAAAATTCATTTCTCAAGTTCAAATACCTACAACTTTCGAATGAAACAATATTTTTTAAATTCCGCACGTACTTCTCTAGGTATTCTAATGTAGATTGACGAGAATTTTTGTTTTTTGTTTTAGGTAAAAAATTGTGGACGCTAAATGTCACGCCGCGGAGCGCCCAAAAAAGATAACAAAAGAAGATATAAGTAGTCGGCCATTTGGTACATCCAAAGAAGAAAAAAAATTCCAACAGCTTGATATTCATACTAAATAGATGTGTAATTAATTTTATGAGCGAATCACTTTTTCGTGCGAAAAAAATGGTTAAATTCGCGCATGATTTTGTACCCGTTACTGTGGCCTAAGGCCTTACTGAAATTGCAGGTTTCGCAATCCGTAAAATTCGACATGCAAACTACGATTTCGTATGAAAGAATCGATCTTGTGTAAAACGTGCAAAAGATTAATGCATTTTTTCCCCTCCTTTTCGTTTGATATATACGTACAGTGAATCGGACGTACGATCGACCGCCTCGAGAGGATCTCTGTCGGTGTTGCTGTCGTTATTACCGTCAACGTCGTAATCCAAATTTTGTCCGCCCTCGTGTGGTAGTATGCTCTCGGGATTATCGTCCGGTGACACGATTCCGACAACAAGATCGTGTATCCTTCTCGCCTGGCAACCCTTGTCGTCGCTGTCCTCGTTCACCGTTTTCACTGTCATTATCCTCGCCGCTGTCGGCCTGTCCGCTCTTCCACGTGTATGGGTGTGCATGTGGCGTTTCATGTCGCTCCTAACGCGAAAAGGCTTGCCGCACACCGTGCACGGATGTGGCTTTTCACCGGTGTGTATGCGTCGATGATTTTGCAGATAACTGCTGGCGCGGAAAGTCTTGTTGCAATACTCGCAACGATAATTCTTCTCACCCGTGTGTATTCTACGATGAACGATGAGCGAGTACTTCCGGGCGAAGTCCTTGCCGCAATATTCGCACTGAAATTGTCGTTGTTCCGAGTGTATGCTCATCGAGTGATACCTAAGATCGCCCCACTGGCGAAAGTGACGACCGCAATCCTCGCACTTGTAAGGCTTGTCACCGCTGTGCAAACGTTTGTGGACCTGGAACGAGTATCGCGATTAGAGACGTACGCGCGAAACGATAGCACCAAAAAGTTTTTGGAATCCGCAAATATATTGAGACGTTGAATAAGTGTTCGGCGTTTTTTTTTTTCGTGAAGAGAATAACAGGGTTGTCACGCATTGTTGACTCAGAAATGGTGATTATTCCGGGAGGAAAGAAACTCCCTGAGTTTTTCCTGTTTTCCATATGCGTAACAAACCTGAATAATTAAAAAAAAGTCGTTCCTAATGCTTTCAAACCGTTCGAAACCCTTGTGTGATCAACTCCCTACGTTCTGAAAGAATTATTTCAATAAACAATACGCCATTTCTTGTTATATTCATCGTTATTATCAAGAACGTCTAGTAGCCGAAGAATACAACATTTTTTCCTTTGACCTTTTACACGTTATAGAACGAAAAAAGTGTTTAAGGGTGCGTTTGACCCCTTAAAAGTGCCGTTCTGCCAAAACGAGAAAATTCGTACAGAATATTTTGTCTCCTTGTACTTTCATTGTAACCCACTCTAACTGTACAAATTTCTGTCCATGTCGGAAGAACCTCAAGGGTTTTCCTTGTGAGAGGGCGGCAGGAGGGGTGGAGAAAGCGAAATTTACACAAATATGCAATCCCTTCAAGAACGAACGAATTTGACGCGTATGTAACCCGGAATCCCAAAGGGTTAGCTGATTATACGATACTCTTGGCTCATCATCGAAGGGCTTTCAATAATTGTGAGATCCTTGAAAAAAAACAAAAAACACGTATCCGCTACTTTTCCCCCCCTTCACATTTATGCAAATGTACATCCCAATCGGTTAAAAAACTCGAAAATACGCATGAAAAATTGCATTCTTGCAATAAACAATATGAGATTTGCTATTATCTGCACCTTTTCCATCTCCAATATATGGTACTCGGAAAATTGGATCTCGATGCAGTTTGAGTTTTTTTCGTATCTCGTTCCGTTAAAAATCTATCGCCGAAAAACACCCCCATTTTCATGGGTGCGTTTAAAAATGTGTCGCCTATTTTGACCCATTCGAGAAAAATGCCAAATTTCATCGAAATTGGAGGGTGACACCTCGCGACCTTTCCTTGTTACACGTGAACTAAATGCGGTTATCTAATATTTGAGAACAGGCACGCCCCCGGGAAGGGCTGACGAAGAATGAGACTTGAAACTTCGTGACCACCTAACGATTGTGCATCAACACGCCATATCCATTTGAGCGAGGAACAAATAACGGTCATGTTTCGGCTGTCTGATATACTGCAAATGGGAAGTGTTAAAATTCTTCAACGGGCCAGTGGGTAGGTCCCAACTTTGCAAACAAGCTTGGAACGAACGCAGTAGCGTGCCATGCAATTTTTATCGTCATAGCACTAATGCAAGACTCTCATGTATTCCTCAAGATAAAATAAAGAGAAGAAAAACGTTAAAGTACGAATTCGAACGAGTAGTTACCTTTAACGCACTCGCTGCGAAAAAACTTTTGCCGCAGACCTCACACTGATGAGGTCTCTCGCCGCTGTGCGATCGCATGTGATACACTAAACTATTTTTATGATGAAACGATCTATCGCATTGTGGACACGTCAATTCGCCATCTGTCGCGCAAAAAACAAACAGAGAAGAAAAAGTCACTCGTTAGTTTTGTTTCTTCTTATCAACGCAAAGAAAGTACAAATATTCGGTGTCAAATGTCCGGTTGATTCGCGGCTAGACGTACTTTGAACTTTTCTCGCTTTCAGCGACTTTTTTTTCTTCGCCGTTTCCGGTATATCAGTGTCATATTTGTCCTGCAGGTCGTGTTCGTTTATGGTCGACATATTCTCCTGCTTCTGACCCACCGTCACGGTCACGTCGGTCATCGACCATAGCGTTTGACTGTTTACATCCGATAACGGAATTTCCGACTCCTCGTCTATGTGCGCGCCCGTCTCCTCGACTGGAAAGAAATTGCCATAGTTCACCGAGTGAGCTCGCCATCGATTCGACTCTCGGCGAATTTTCTCTTCCTCTTCGTAATTGTAGAAAAATTATATCGACCGAATATACAAAAAATGATATTTCCTCGAAACATACAGCGCCGAGATTGTTTCACTGTTCTTACCTACGTTACGGATTCCCTCCATGAGATCTTCGGGTTCGCTGAATTCTTCGATAACTGTATTTTCCAATCCTCGAACGCTTTCAGGCACAGAAATAGTCATATTCGTGTTCGTTGCTTGAGCTATCCTCGTTTCTTGCTTCACGGGCTCGTAATGCGTCTGTCCGGGGGAAAAAACGCCGATCGTTCAATTGGAGGAAATGAAGGCACTCGTAGGCAAAACGAAGGAAAAAAACGCAATTCGTTCGTATGCTGTAGAGGGTTCGTAGATGGGTATTTAAGACTTATCTGGGAGAATATCCAAAGAGGACGAGGAAAGGATCGTCACGAAGGACTCCGCAAGAGCTCATCGCGAAATTTCGAAATGGAAACGGGAATGGAGCAAGTAAGAACTAAAATAGCGAAGAACGTTAATTATTGGCGACTGATACGAATCTGTTTCGACTTTGAACAACTCCAATATGATCCTTTTGTTTTCGCGTACGAATTATATGGATTAAAGGGACGAGAAAAAAAATCAATTCTTACCCCTTCTGAAAACATATCGAGTCAAAAATGCATGCTAAATTTGAGCTCTCTAATGCAAGGAAGAGCGCTTCATTTGATCTACCCGAAAGATTCGTTCTTCACTTTCGAACGGGAATAATGCAACAACTAATTAATAGTGCTTAAACTCGGTTGTTTTTTTTTCAACCTGATCTTTAGAGTTTTGAAAAGCTTTTGATAAAATATCGATGTCACTATTTGTTACAAAAACTACAGCCATTCGAAAAATGCATATATTCGCGACGAAAAAAAGGTGTTTTTCGAATAGCTTTGAGAAGGGAGATAACGTTAGGCGAGAAAAACATTTACTGGTTTTCATTATTTTTTTTAGGAAAGATTTCTTGACCATTTTGGAAACTTAGGGTATGTTTCAGTACTACATTTGGCTGTGACATGATTTTTTTTATTAATCTTTAAAAATGGCGGTTATATAGCATGGTTTTCTAAACTGGATTGTCACAACTGGCGTGGCAATTTGATATACATCTTTGTAACCTGATTGTCTAAAACATCATCCTAAATGGTGTTGAAAATAAAACAAAAAAGCACTTTTCATTGCAAAATGTAGCCATTTTTCGCAAAATCCAATCTTTTTGTTTTAAAGTGTTCGATTTTATCGGTTTTCAACATTTCTCACTTTTTCTTAGATCATATTCTCGTATGAGTGCGTATGAGTGTTAATGATAGAAAAATCTTCGTTGGCTTTTGACATACCTACGCCATTTTTAGAGATTAATAAATTCAAAAAACCAAGCAGCAGCCAAACGTAGTGACAAAATATACCCTAAGTCTCAAAAAGAAAGTCCGGTAAAGAAATCTTTCCTATAAAAAACAGATCATGGTTATCAGCAATTTGTTCTTCGTCTAAAGATATCTCAACGCTTGATAGATGTAAAGAAACGGATTTCAAGACTTACCTGAAGGAGTGAGATGCAGTCAGAGGCGTGAAAAAAACGAGCATTTTCAACAATTAAAAAAAAAATAGTAATCAAGCTTGGTTTACAAAAGTGGTTACACAGACTTTGTATGTTATATTTCAACTTGACTTGTATAAATGTTCAAAGCAAAATATTGATTATTTATAAAAAATATAGCCATATTTGTCGGGCCCCTTTCGGCATGTAGTGCTTTGCGGTGACCGCTATAATTCAAAAACCACTCGATGGATTTTGACGAACCTTGGTGTGCTTATTGATAGCATTAAAAACTAGTCCTTAATTGGAGAATTTTCATTTTTGATGAAAATTTCAATTTTTTTGAAACAACAAACGAGCGATTTTTTGGTCGAAAACCGAAAGTTATGTGTTAGAAGCCGTGATGTTGTTAATTTTGAAAAAAAAGCTTCGATTTAGGACTAGTTTTTAAAGATGTTGAGTCCCTATGAAACATGTTAATGTTAATTGCTCAATAAATAGCTTTTTAATAGTCATGAAATTTTTACACGACCTCCTGAATACTTCATGTAAAAACATCCCGAATTTTCAGAATTTTATCATCATTACTTTAACCTCCTTAGGGGTTGAAATAAAAAATGATGAGAAAATTCTGAACGTTTGGTATGTTTTTGTATGAAGTATTTAAGAGGTTCTGTTAAAATTTCACGACGATTAGGAAGCTCGTTATTAAAAAATGAACACTTTGTTAAGAACAATGTTTAAAAGAAAAAAAAAAAAAAATTATCAATAAACTTCGTTTTGTTTCCGTTGCTTTCAGTATATTGTAGATATTACAAAATTGAGAGGTCAAAAAAAAACTTATTGCAAAGTTACATCAGTTTCCATAAGACGACATTTAATTTGTAAATGTTAATTGTTCAATAACGAGCTTCCTAATTGTCGTGAAATTTTTACACGACCTCTGAAATACTTCATGCAAAAACGTACTAAATTTTCAGGATTTTTATTATCATTTGTGATTTGGGACTCAACATCCTTAATTCTATCAATAAGCACACCAAATTTCATGAAAATCCATCGAGTGGTTTTTGAATTATAGTGGTCACCGCAAAGCACTACATGCCGAAGGGGGTCTGACAAAGATGGCGATATTGTTATAAATAATCAATATTTTTCTTTGAAAATTCGTACAAGTCAAGTTGAAATATAACATAAAAAGTATGTGTAATCACTTTGGTAAAACAAACTTAATTACTATAAAAAAAAATTATCGAATATGCTCGTTTTTTCACACCTCTGATTGCATCTCACTCGTTAACGCTACCACTTGCGCTTGGGAGCTCAAATTCGACACGAATTTTCTTTACCCCTAACAATGATGTTTCAAGGTATAAGAGTCGAAATTTGTTGTTTGTTATGATATATTTGCCATTGATCTCTACCTTGAGATGTTCGAAGAACTTGAGCTGTCTTTCGAATCTACAGCCGCACAACTCGCACCTGAAGCCTTGAATCTCGGTATGAACTACGCCGCCAAGGGACAGAATGTCGTGAGTGATTTTCCCGACGTCGCGTTTCGACGAGTGTCTCTTGGTCTGTTGCTTGAGTTTTCGCGGTATACGCTTCTTGTGCGGCAGGGACCGTTTGGGTCCCGAGTTGGATGCGGTCGCGTCCTCGCTGCTGTCGGCAGACACATCGATGTCGTATTCGCTCTTTACGTTTATGAACTCTTGCTTGACGCTCTGTGAACGCTTGAACTGCAGAATAGGATAGACGGAGGGTTGTTCCTCCTGCTGCATCGTCTGTATAGTGTAAGCGTTTACGGATGACAAGGTCGCCAAGTGACCGACGTCCGACAGGGTCGGGTCGTCGTGCTGCGTTTGATTCTGGAGCTGCTGTTGCTTCTGGTGCTGTTGCAGTTGCACGGCGACCAGCGCGGCCGCTAATTTCTTGTCCTCCTGTAAAATTGACAGATTATTTTTCACCTGCCCAATCTCCATCGAATGTTCCATTTCGATCTTGTTTATAATCTGAATAATACTGCCACTGAACTGCGGCATCGTTTAAATTTACACAAGTCCATAATTACTACGATAAAACGGGCTGAATGCGTTACTCAATTTGATCGTAATGTATGAGCAAGTATTTCACCAAACGCGATTATGATCAAAGCTGCAATTAACGCTTCAATGTCTCTTCAATGTCAATTAACGCTTCAAGTCATGTCGATTTTCGACACACTTTCTTATGTGTATGATTGGTTTGTAAAATTTTCATTCCAACGGCCGGGCAACCGAGTTATGAGAAGATTAAAGCCGCTAATAATCCGCTATTAGTGTAGCGAGCAGCTGTGGCGTCCAAATGACATTAAATATCAACATTGCATGTGATTACTTTCCTGAAGGGAGGGAAGCAGCCGTTATACCTGAGATAATTCTTCCCTGTGGTAATCCTCACCCAATGTTTCTACTCGTTATGAACTCAAAAAACGAATTCTATGAAACAGCTCTATAAATCCAATTATTTGAATTTTATAATTCATTATATTTGTTTCATCGAAGCAGGCATAAAAAAGAATCTCATAAAACTTTAACTCTTCTCTTCGCCGTAATTTCGTAACTTGTATAAACATTAGCTATTTCATTACGAAAATTAAATAGATGTTCAAGTTACACAATTAAGTGAGCTGTGGGTAAATTAAATACATTAGATTTGCTGACCGATGTACAACCAGCAGAACTCTGGAAGATCAAGATTTGCCACTAAGTAACAATATTATTGTAAATCTAAAACGTCGATTTGTGAATTTATCACTATTTGACGAATTTTTGCAATTGAAATTGAAGAAACGAGAGAATGTCATTAAAAATAATGTTCAATTGTAAATAATTGACATGGCAGCCTTAGAAACTGAAGTGATGGTCATGAAAAACGTACTTTCATTGAAAAATGATTAAACACATGTTGGGAATTCAAGAAAGCATATTACAAAGGAGTACTGCTCTAACTTATATAAACTTTTCCAGGCAGCAACAGTACTGCCGGAAGCCTGGCTCCGGCTGTGAGCGGAGTTTTTCTGCCACAAGGTGGATAAACGTATGGCTTACAAGCACAATGCTTCAGGAACGATTCTCTCATATGTCACTAATGAACGTAAATGATAACATTGTTAGAAACAACTCCAACTAAAACTATATTGGGCCAAATTGCAACAAAAAAAGGAAAACGAAGACTTAATTAATTGAGTACCTACTGAAAGTAGAGTTTAAAGGCTGATGAAAAATTAGTTGATTATTGTTTAAGGTATTGCAAGAGTTTTATATTAAGGAATTTCGCGACAATTAGTGAAGTGTTGCCATTTGATTCAAAATTATCCAGTAAATTCCTTGTCCTATACCGAATGGACACCTCAAATTTCAAATCGATCGTCTACACCGTTTCTATAAGACCTACACTTGGATAACTGCTTTTAACATAGGGAGATGTTTATGCTCATCGCTAATGGCAATTTTATAAACGAAACAGTGTGAAAGAATATTTAAAATGTTATGAAATACTTTCACGTGATCCAGTGGATTATCATAATATCGTTATCAGTGTCATAATGTTAAGTGCCCTGTGTAAAAGGGTGTTTTTTCAATTGTAAAATTTATAGAAGCGGTGTAGGCGATCGTTTTAAAATTTGGAGGGCGCATTCTCTACATAACGAAGAATTTACTGTATAAGGTTGAATCAAATGGTACAATTTCGTCAATCGTTCCAAAACTCCTCAATGTTTACGTGAATGTGTGATTGAATCTTCATATTTTATGTATCACGTGATGATCGACTATTGTGTAAATTTTTCGCACAAAGAAAAGATTATGAACGAAACCACTTTTTGTCTCAGGCCAGCCTGTGGAAAAAAATGCTGGCTACGCAAATGATCGTAGCATGGAAGTGAATAGTGTAGAGTCCGGAGGCATCGTAAAATGTAAAGTTGTAACTCGTTTCTCCGGCATTTAGTATCTGAGCAAGCGGGCCGCAACATACGTGTTATCTCAATGATTTTGTCAGTTTGAAAAATACCGATTGTTACATAACAGTATTATAAGTGCGCAGGTTCCTTTAGTTCTTCACCTCTGTCAGTTCGTCGGGCAAGAGATCGTCCGTCTCGTAATACTGCGTGGCGCCGGTGTACTCCGAAGTGACACCGGCGTTGATCATGTCGACAACCATGCCTTCCGATATGAGTTCGCCATTGAGAGTGAGAAGAGGTACGCCTTTGCCCAGCGGTTCTCCGTCAGATCTCTGTATCGTTATGTACTGTGTACCCTCCATACCTTCGAGGAGAACCGCTTGGGCCTCCTCGTCCGCCGACACTTCCATCAGTTCGCTTCTACTCTATCGCCGTCTCTCGTGGTCTTGACTCGTTGCTCAAAAACTCGCAACAACCCAAGCGACAATGAGGGCTATCTATAGCGCATCTGAAAAATGGATCAACTGGGAATAGCTTCTTCCTGACCAGCGAAAAGTGCTCCGAATACTCTCGATATCGCGATCCCTCTCAGATCGCAAGAAAAATCCATCGAAACGAAACGATCAATTTTGTACTCACTCGTGCAGCGCAAGTTCCTTTGTTGCTTTAAAAATTTAAATTACGCGCCTCTCGTGTAGCACGCGAAAAAACAAGAGATGTGACAGCCCCGGAGCCCAAGGTCACTGCTCTCCCCCTTCAGCCGCCTCTAGGACTGACGAAATATTTGTCCGTTTTTTTCTCGACTCTTTCGCATCCCACGTCAATAGTAAAACGTCTGTCTGAAACCTCCTGCGCTCTCACGATTTTTTGCAATTATATCACACTCGCGAAACACTCGCGATGTAAACAAAGCGAGATATTGAAACACTGTATGACAAAATGTGACAACAGTGCTTGGCTCCGGACGCCATTACACCGGATGTTGACTCACCCCCTCTCGAGGCCTATCGTCTATCGTCGTTGAGTACGTCGCGCCGGTCGCGCCTTCATTCGTAGTCCCGTGGTCAAATGACCGGCTAAATTCGTCGCCTATCGGCGCTCGAAGTATTCCTCGAACACTTGAATGTGTATGATTCTCCGCTTTCTTACGGATCTTTTTCTTTTACGGATAATATTTTTTAGGGCACAATTTTGGGGTTTCGAGCGTATTGGCCGTAACCAAATCAGCGGATGGAGGGTGTAACTTATTTCTGGTGGAAATGCGTTTAGCCTTTCGAAGGAAACTGTTATTTGACGGTCAAATGACTGGCACGTGTGTAACAGTGTGGCTGATGGGTAGATTGGACAAAAAGTCTGGTATCACACTATATCAAGACGCGGCAGCTTCGCACACTCAGAAAAGCACCACTGCAATGGAGACTAGAGTAAAGGAGCCCAAACGCAATGCTGGCAAAATGGTTGTGAAAGTGATGAACGATCCACGGATTTTACCCGCCTGGCGGCGCTACCACTGCGGGCTCCGTCCGCGCGGTGATTTTGAATCGTTGATCCGCAATTTGTCGTATATTTGTTTCTTATTAGCGCAGCTTGTAATACTGAAGAGTAATATTGATATGCTTTTGTTTAAATTATGAAATGATAATATGTCAGTAATTTTTCGACTTGGAGGTGATGTATACTGTAAATGTTTTATTTTTATACGGTGACATGTACGATTAAACAGCCATAATGTGAATATTGCATACTGGATTTCCAAGAAAAATATTTTTTTCAAATCGTACATTATAACGAAATGGGAGCGAGGGGTATTTATATTAAAGGATTCACATATTTAACCTAAAAAAGGTTTTTTTGTCCAAGCATCATGCATTACATTTTTGCTGTATATCGAAAAAATCTCTAACAGCATTAAAATTAATGGCAATTATAATTAAATTCGGCGACGATAGCATGCAATAAAAAAAATACAAACGCTTTGACAAAATGAATCAACATGTGGTTGTACTTGCCGATCTCAATATGTGTCAATATTTTCGCTAATTCGAGGATTAAGTGCATAAACATAATATTAAGGTTCAGTTCTTACCTTTATTGGGTGGTTTTTTTCTGTTTTGCTTTTATAAATACTTTTAATACCGAAATATCACTCACCGATGCGTAACAGCGTAAACTGCGTGAACTATATGTAACTGAACATATGTAATACTCACATATATAGTAACTGGCAGTAATACGTATATATGTCACAAATACTGTTAAGCCGGTCCTTACGTACCTATCCTATCCGCCTATCCTATCCTCCATGGAGACTAGATACCAGGAGACCAAACTCCCGTGCAAAGCCACTGAAAAAAGCGTCCCCGAAAATGGCTTCAACAAAGACGGCGCTGGAGCGCCGCGGATGCTATGTATAATAATATATTGGTCGACGAGGTGAAAGTCGACGATGAGACTCACCTTACGACAGACCGAGCGTGACAGCAAACATCAAAACTTCGGGTGATCACGGCTCGGTAATTTCCCCATGTTCATTTGAAGAAAAACTTTTTTGAAAGCGAGAAAAGGTAAGTCTTCTGTTTAAGTATACTAAATATTCCGACTGAAAACTTTGTCGCCCGTACAGTAATTTATTCAATAATTGATGACAAAATTAATTTCCTTGTTCACTGATAGTCTGCACAGAAATTAGTATTTTTTTTCATGATAAATGTTACGAATATTATACCGTATTTGATAATTGAAAAATATTATTAGTTTTTCATTCTTGTAATTCAATTTCAGTGCGTGCAATATGGTGAAAGGGTGCACTCTAATTTGGTCGTACATACTCGTTTTGTACTCTGAAAAATGACACAAGAATTAAAAACTAAAGTGTTTGATTTTAAAGACTATGCTTTATCTGTACTGTATGCGTATTAATCAAATACCGTATCACTTTGTCTTAAATTTTATTACTCTGACACTTAAGAGGGAATGATACCTTATCGCGGTCGGTATGGTAGAACGATTATAGATTCCCACGAATCTCTGAAACGGCTCTTCAGATCCCGTCGAAACTTTGCCAAACGACGTCAAATAGATAGACGAACGGCTGTCTTCTCAAATTTTCCGAATTTGAGAAAAAAAATGTAGATTGGGCTATCATAAGCCAATCTACATTCTTTTTCTCAAAATCAGAAAATTTGAGAAGAAGAGAGCCGATCATCTATCTATTTGACGTCGTTTGCCATAGTTTCGACGGGATCTGAAGAGCCGTTTCAGAGATTCGTGGGAATCTATAATCGTTCTACCATACCGACCGCGATAAGGTATCATTCCCTCTTAAAGATGAATGAAGGTCAGGTACATCAGCTGTCAACCGTCTTCATCGGACCCATGTTTTGCGTATATCTATACATGTACTCTGGAGCACCCCAGCGCCGTCTATCTCGGATACCGTTTTGGGGAAGAGTTGAAAGGCCGAGTGTGGCCTCCTGTATCTAGTCTCCATGCTATCCACCACCTATCCTATTCCGTACCAGGCGCTGGTATCGCTTGCGGATATTTTTCGCACTACAAGATCTTTCATCACTTTCACGATCTACTTTTCGACGATTTCGCCATATGCGTTTGGGCTCCTTTACTTTAGTCTCCATGCACCACTGTCTCACTAAGGCTCCGCCGTAACTTCCTTACGCAGTAAGATGGGCTTTAGTAGACGACTTTTTAACTCAGAATCGACACTACGCACAAACGCGACGACCATCGAAAACCTAATGGAATTTTACCAATCAAATGTAATTTTTTCCTATCGATTTTGTTTGGGTCATTTTTCGATTCGTCTACTCAATCTTGAGGTCTCGTAATATTCGGCCGAACTTCCTTGCAACTTTCGTACCTCAAAAATGTTTCAACACTTCAGACATTCTCAGACTCGTCGGTTTTCTTAGAAGAATAAAGTTATCCGGTCGCATAGTAAGCATTACTAGATACGTCCTTTTCGAAAAGCGTTACATGGGTAACGCCCATCGGTACGGTGTGAAGTGCGACGATTTTCGACTCGTTTGCGTACCTCGCGTCACTGCCCGGGCAACGCTGCACCAAGCAAACGTTTGCACGCTAGTAGTGTCAAAACGGTCGTGTTCTACAAATGTACGGCTTTTGCCGGCTATTACCTTCAAGTAGGGCTAGGGCGTAAAAGTGAAATGGCAAAGTGAAATAAGTTTGTCATCGATCGCGGCGTTTCCTCTCCCCGTGTATCAACCGATTGAGGTTATACTTTGGCGCAGGCGGCTACGTCAAGACGAAAAACACAAGAACCCACAATGCTAACGAACGGTAACGTGTCTCGTTGTGATCTTCCGCGTCTTCACGTTCGAGCGAGGTAGCCACGTGAGCGGCAACCAATTGCTGCGCGTCCGAAGAGTACCGTTGTTCACGAGTTGACTGTACAATACGGAGCGCGATTTCGAGTACCTGGACGGCAGCAGGCTTATGGGGTTCGAACGGGTCAACGATGATTGCTGCAACTGTGGCGATGGCAGCGACCAGCCTGGTATGCCCACCTGTTTCGAACAGTGTCTTCTTCTGTGAAAACAACGGTCAAGTGTCAAGCTACCTGCACTTGAGCCTCATCAATGATGGCGTTCGCAACTGCTGTCTTGCAAACGACAAGTACGCTCGGACCGAGAAGAAGATGGTCAGGCTGACGAAAGAGGACAACGAAATAAAACAAGCAATGACGGCGGCAGGCAAGGGACTCAAAGCCAGACGGGTCAAGATAAGAGCCGACTTCGAGGAGGCTGCCCTTGCCAAGAAGGAGAAAGAAGCCGTAAAGCAGGTCGCTGCAAAGACTGAAGGCGTAGCAATAGAAAATGACAAACTGGCCAAACCAGTGAAGACCGCCCAACCCACCACCACTGAGCAGGAGGATTTGTCCCAACTGTTGGTTTCGGACCCCAGCGGCGTTCTCACCATCTATGAGCTCGAGAGTCGAGTGACTTTCATCGTTTTCGCGCATCGAAAAAGTCAGCCAGGCTGAGGCAC
This sequence comes from Ophion costatus, assembly GCA_951751655.1. Classification (NCBI taxonomy): domain Eukaryota; kingdom Metazoa; phylum Arthropoda; class Insecta; order Hymenoptera; family Ichneumonidae; genus Ophion; species Ophion costatus. Next base: position 13,652,489 of record OX632357.1, on the reverse strand, counting down.
TGTTCTTTTTGAACAACAAGAGGGAAGTCGGTAAGGTGTCTCGGTCTCTGGAAAGCTGCTTCTCATGGAGGAACAGGGTTGGTAGGGATTTCCAATTTTTGCGTGAACGAATCTGGTTCCGTTTGGTGCGTAGCGGATCAAACAGTAGCTGATGATTAAGCACGATGATTTTGATTCAGTATTACAATTCCAGGGAATGGGATCGAAAAGGATAACATCTGTTGTATCCCCAGTCACCGGTATCAACCGAGCGATGCTCTTCCCGGCATTATTGAACAGCCCGATTAACGTTAACATTCCTCCATTTCGAAGGATCCTTCAAGCTGTCATCGAGTTGCAGGCGGAAATTCGAAGCTTCGAGGAAAAAATCGGGCTGGTAATACGTCTCGTGAATCTTCGTTGCTGGACTGAGAGCCGCCTCAATTCCGTCTCCGAGCCGAACTCGTGCGAATACACGATGGAATTCATGACGCCCGCGGTCTTCCACCCAGTTACCGATAACCGCGACACTCACGACTAGTCTGGTCGGAATGTACAGAAATTCGACCGACTTCTATTCTTGGAGGCCAGTACGTCGCCAATATTTTTGTAGGTTTTTTGGGTTCCCAGGAATGTATCCTAAAGTTTCCTTAATAAAAATTGTGTTTTGCGACCGCCAGAGATTGTAAAAAAGAATAACACGGGTTTTTAATGTCTTTTATGGAGTTGGTTTTATCCAAAAATTCTTCGTGCGAATGTTGTGCGGAATAATGTCACCTATGAAATATGGCCTATGCAAAATTCACGTTGGATTTTTAGTTTAACGGCATGTTACCGGTGAACGAAAAAAAATGTTTTTTGCATGTACTTGTTTTATTTATAAACTTAGTGTTCTGAAACTCAAAGAGCATCTAGAGGAATCTATTCCCAAAAGATATCTTTAAATGTTATTGAGCTAGATTATACAGTTAAGGTTGTTAGGGGTTAAGTCGAAGTGTAACCATCGAGCTGAATTTTTTTCTGGCCCTTTATAACCTCTTTGCTGATTATCCTGTGCAGTTTGAATACGATCCCCAGTACCGTTTTTTAGAAAAAAAATCGGCAATTCGACGTATTTCGTGGGCTAATTACATTGCGCTTGTGGAAAGGTCCCGATCATTTTTTAATACATTATTAATATCTGCTAAGTGAATGTTACCACAGAGCTGAAAAAAGAGCTACAGTTTGACTAATTATCGGACTAACCGTTCGTACCGTGAAAATGAGGAATTACAGTACCGTTATAAAATTATTAATGCTTTTGGTAGCGAATTCGTGCGAAAATCAAGCACACAAAACATTAGACTGCAATCATGGCAACGTCGTAGACGGCACAAATGATACCTATTTTATCGGTATTCGGTAATTGTGCACGGGAACCTCAAAACTACCCGGTCAGGGTAACGAATATTATTGGTACTTAGTCTCTTAATTAGTAATAATTACGCAATATTAGTTTGATAACTACGCTCAGAAATTATACATTTCTAGACAATTCTAGGCAGAGACAAAATAACGCGGATTTTTTTTATACATACATTTTTTTTAGAATATTGGAAAATCGTTAAAGTTTTTCATTTCTTTGAGATTATCGACATCTTTAGTACACACTTTTTCTTTCCAGCGGATTTTTTTTACTCGCCCCAATATTATTTTGACAGCTCCCTGGGCTGATATTGAGGTGACGAACGGAGCGCATATGTCTCTCATTTCGATTTACCACGATTTACGACGCTGTCAATTCGTTTCGCGTTAATTAGGCAAGAAAAAGTTATGGAAAATAATTATACAAAGTAATGGAAACACTTAATGTAATCACCGAATGTTCAAAAATGCATATTTTTACAAATGGATGTAGAAACATAGCTCGACAACGCACGCTTAATATGATGATTATTTGAAAGCTAACAGTTGGTAACAGTCAATCGGGTCCGTCCATAAGCATAGGGCCGTAACAATCTTAAAGAGGTACGATCACTTCCACGGGGTAAAAAAGAGTGTAAATTTATTTTACCCACAGCGGCTGCTCTGATATATGTTTACTTATGTATTATTCGTATTATCGATTATTGTGTGCCAAATGTTGTGGTAAACGATGAATTTATTGCACGTGTACAAATAAAAACTGAAAAATTAGATTGTCAACGACTCGGTAGTAATCTTCGTAATACTAATATTAACATATCCGCCATAAAAACGGACTAAAAAGACTAAAAAATCAGCCGGAAACCTATTAAAATAATCTCGAATTGCCTCAGCGGAATTAACACGATAGGCAGAATATAATTATACATATTATTGATATGTGATAAATGATAAAACTCCCTAAATTATTGTTTGCATATTTTGTGGCGGTTTCTATTGAAATTGATTTCAAAACAAAGTTGGGTTATGTTCGCCAAACGCATCAGCTGTTACTCGCGACATTGCTAAGCCTGTGAGTGCTATTTCGTCGTTCTGACCATTTTCAACCGGAAATTGAAACTTTCTTGTAATTTAGTGCTTTAAGTACACGGTGAAGATTGATTTTCTTTTTTTTTACAATATCTATTATATCTAATCTAGCGAATTTCAGTTTACCAACGGGTTTAGTTGGATACGTGAGCAGAAAAACCACGATCACCGCACTTCCGGTTGACCGTCTCCATAAGATGACGTGCTTCGGTAACTCGCAGTCCTCGACTCTGCAGTTTTATTGCGAAAAAACTAAACGGTCAAAATAGCTCAAATAATAGCCGCATAAAGTATTCGTCAAAATCATATAAAAATTTCAAATCCGAAAGTGGGATTCGTAGTAATGATCGTACCTCCTTAAGAACGGTGAGTTTGACGTCAAAGCAAAGAACGTAGCGGACGGTCGAAAGTGCGAAAGGCCGAAGACGCGGAATTGGAAGCATTATTAGAAGGAGATTTGTCCCTCTAATAATGACCTCTAATGACAGAAATCTTGCCAAACGCAAGAGTTCCCGAATGACGCGAATTCGGCTCAAAACTCGACATTTTCGCACCAAAAAAATGGTGCGATGCTGATACAAAATCGCTAGTATTTTAAGGTTATGATCTTGCCAGATGTTCAACCTTACGATATGACGTTTTACATTTGACGATTTTTTTATTTTTTAAAAATTAAGAGTGTCCAACGTACACAACGTTAGATACAGAAATAAAGTAAAGGCCTTGGGACACATGTCCCATCTAGCCACTGGTACAAAAGTAAATGGTCGTTTACAAAAAAATACATAGATGTCACCCTATGAGAATAACCAAAGAGGTACAGTAATACAAGTGAGATCCTATGACTTAAACGCTATCTTAACTCTAACCTTACATTTCCATTTATGAAAATATATAGTATATAGTATAAAATACTCTTTTAAACATACAAACTTATTGATAAAGAGAATAAACTCTAACGAAACTGCGAGAGGCAGTTAACAACAGCAGGAAACTCGCAGATCTATAACCATATTACACTAAGATGTTGATCTTTGCAAAAAACTTTTCGATAGCTTGTAAGGAACTTGGCTCCATGGATTGTAGGAGGGACTCGACGGTGCACGGTAAGAAACCAGATACTTTTTTCCAATTTTTCAACATTTCTGACCTTTCCCGATTATACAAACCACACTCCCAAAGAACGTGGTTGGGGGTTTCATCGGCATTGCCGCAATCGCATCTTGGTGAGGGAACTATGAGAAACGGCTGAGACTGGATCTCAAAGACGTATGATTACTTCTCAAGCGACTGATGAAAACAATAGTCCTTCTCGGGAGCTTGCTATTATAAGACCAGGGCCGACGACCACGATTATAAAAGTTGTTAAAATAAAAAACTCCCTTATCCCTGCTACCTTCTAAGCACCATTCATGAAACCTTACTTCTAGCTTGGATTTCCATAGACTAGTAAAATCCGCTATCGACTGACCAAGCTGTGTATCACGCTCCGTAGTAGAGGCCTCTTTGGCCGTTTTATCTGCCAGCTCATTACCGACAATTCCTACATGAGCAGGGATCCAGAAGGGATCGATGATCTTACCCTCACCTTGGAGTTCTTTCAAAAATTTCTTTAAATACAAAACTAAGTACGACTTGCATCCTAAATTCGGCGGAAAGGAAATAGCTTGCAGAACACTCCTTGAATCCGAAAAAATGACAAAGCTTGACCCTCCGATTCGCGAGATCCACAACAAAGTCCCGGCAATAGCCATAGCTTCAGCCGTGAAAATCGAAGCAAATCCAGCTGCCCTAAAGCCCCGAGTCTCCTGAACAGGGGAGGTCCCAACCGAAGAGAAGCCAACAGAGGCGGTACCAGGTGTTTTCGAACCATCTGTAAAAAAACACGCTGATGTGCGCAGTCGATCCTTAAATATGATTTCAAAGATATTTCTCGGATTTTTGGATGTCTGAATGATCTGGCCCTCTTCAAATGAAACTAACGGTTGGAAGAAAATTGATTCATAGCTATATTAAAAACAAAGTGATATGTTCGAGGTATTTAAAAGATGAGCGACCAGACCAAGATCTCGGAAACATTCGATAATTGGAATATTTCCATCCCGATTGGTTATTATTGGATTATCTTCGATCTGCATTATCTCCTCGAGGATGGAAAATAACTTATGGTCACGATTATTGGCAAGTGCCTTAGTCAGGAAATTAGCGCCCAAATATCTAAAACGCAAGGGGAGAGGAGGAAATTTCGTTTCTGCAAGAATAACATTTGTCAGAGTGGAACTCCTGTAGCCTAGTGCCGTTCGTAAAGCCTTATACGGAATTTTTTCTAATTGGGACGACTGTTAAGGTGAAAGCTTGTGAAATAAAAACGCCCCGTACTCAATTCTCGATCGAATAAGTGCTGAATATAGCCTCAAAAGCAAAACAGGGTCAGTTCCCCACCACGTACCCCTCAAGCAACTGAGAATCTTCAAGGGATTTTGGCAGCTATCTGTAATTTTTTAAACTTGAGCACTCCAAGAGAGTGTAGACTGGAGTTGTAACCCGAGAAACCGCACCACTTTGCTTTCTTGAATGGTGGAATCCTTAAAGCTGAACCTATATGTATTTGTTGTTGTCGATTCTTTTTCTTATTGAAAACGACAAGCTTGGTTTTTTCAGGAGCTAGAGACAGACCTACTTGGTCTAGATGGTCGGCTACCTTGAGAAGAGAGCATTTAATATCGTTAATGCCAAGACGAATATGTGGAGTAGTAGTATAAATGACCACGTCATCCGCATATTGGATCATCTTGCAATCTAAATTGATCTTGGTTTCTAACTCCATTACATATATTGCGTACAAAAGCGGACTGAGCACGCTCCCTTGTGGGAGACCTCGATAGACCCACCGTACTTCATCGATATCCCCAAATTTGAAAGACAATGATCTAGCAGACCAGGGAGGCTAGAGTGGGAGGAGGCCGATCTGTGCATCTCAAAGTGGCTACAAAAAGTGGACTAACCGGGATGGCGCCACTATCTCTAAAACCTCGAGCGGAAGCTGAGTATCGATGTCGTGTAAGAGAAATGGAAGAGGATCGAATACGCACGGTGCAGCCAGATCGCGCGCGAAAGTTACCCTCTCTCTAGTCCCTCGCGCGCCCATCCACAATCATAGTAGCGCGTGTCCGTGAGCGAGCGACGCTCGGACATCTTCGGAAAGAGCCGAGTGCCGTCGAACTGTCCCGACCTCGCCTTCGGCAGCTCCACCAACACATAGACACGCTGAGCACGTTCATGTGCGGCCAAGCCGAACGAAGGCTTCGAGGGAAAAAGCAATCTGAGCACGGCCCGCGCGTGACGTCACGCGACGGCACGCGTGAGGCTTTTAGATGATTTCAATGCTTATTTAGCTCTTGATTCTCTGCGTTATTAATGTATACAAAAGAATTGTATCGCGCACTCTGAACGCTTATTTTTTTAGTTCATACGTTAATTTAAATATAATAATAAATCTAAATTACAACTCATTTATCTTCTAAAAAATTGTTTACGCTTTACTCACACCCGTCCTTATGCCAAATAAATTATAATTCAGAAAAGTAAGTGAAAATATATTTATATTCGTATTATTATATTAATTCTCATACTTTCATCAAGCGATAAAGTATTATCTTCAATAACAAATCAATCATCCATCCGGCCGCCAATCGTAAGTGCCAGAAAATGCATCTTTGACACAAGCGATAGGATGGTCCCGTTGGTAGCGTTCCTGGCTTCGGTCCGTAGGGTCGCAGGATCGTTCCTCGAGCTCAGCGCTTTTTTTTTTTAAATCATGGTTACTATTAAGGATGTTGAGTCCCTATAAAACATGTTAATGTTAATTGTTCAATAAATAGCTTCTTAATCGTCATGAAATTTTTACACGACCTCCTGAATACTTCATGTAAAAACATACCAAATTTTCAGAATTCTATCATCATTACTTCAACCTCCTTAAGGGTTGAAATAAAAAATGAGAAGAAAATTCTGAAAATTTGGTATGTTTTTGTATGAAGTATTTAAGAGGTCGTGTTAAAATTTCACGACGATTAGGAAGCTCGTTATTGAAAAATTAACATTTTGTTAAGAACAATTTTTAAAAGAAATAAAAAAAATGTATCAATAAACTTCGTTTTGTTTCCGTTGCTTTCAGTATATTGTAGATATTACAAAATTGAGAGGTCAAAAGAAAAACTTATTGCAAAGTTACATAAGTTTCCATAAGACAGCATTTAATTTGTGAATGTTAATTGTTCAATAACGAGCTTCCTAATTGTCGTGAAATTTTTACACGACCTCTGGAATACTCCATACAAAAACATACCAAATTTTCAGAATTTTATCATCATTTGCGATTTGGGACCCAACATCCTTAATTCTTATTTGATTAGTTACTTTTATTAGTTATCATATTTATTTTAATTAGTTATCTTTTAGTACCGAAAAATTTATCGCGCACTCTGACCGCTTATTTTATTAGTTTTTACGTTAATTTAAATATAATAAATCTAAAATACAACTTATTTATCTTCTAGCAAAATGTTTGCGCTTTACTCACACCTGACCCTATGCCAAATAAATTGTAATTCATAAAAGTAAGCGGAAATATATTTATCTTCGTATTATTATATTCATTCTCATATACTTTCATCAAGCGATAAAGTATTATCCCCAAAAACAATCATCCATCCGACCGCGAATCGTCAGTACCAGAAAGTGAACATACATTGATACAAAAAATTAAAGGAGCAAGAAAAGTTGAACTTTGTCAAAAGTGGTCGTACAAAAAAAAGGATTTTAAAGCTTCAAGTTTCTAGTTTCAGATCCGACAATGATTTTTTTTTTGAGAATCACTGATTGCGCGGTCGGAAGAAATATCACGGCAAAAAAAATTTTGCAAATTTTTACGTTTTTCAAAGTTCTGCACGTGTTTTGGAGATTTTTTTCTAACTTGACCAATATCAAGGTCATTGAGCCCATTCAATGCACTTCAATTTGCTTTTTTCTCTCCGTACGACCATTTTTCGCTGAGATATCTCAGGAACTAATGGTCGTACGGGAATTCGATCAGTAGTTTTGGAAACGTGAATACTCTACAAGCTCCGATTATTATTGTGGTGAAACTTTTATTTTTTATTTTTGCCATTAGTTTTAGAACAGTACAAAAAAACGATGTCTTCTTGGTTTTTATGGAATCCACCGCTACTTTGCAAATATTGCGATAAAGACTAATGTTTATGGACGGTCATTCAGCTCAATATGTCCCCAAGAGCCATGCAAAATTCCAAGTTGATCCGATTATCGGTCTTTCTTGCCCGATTAACCAAAATTTGAAAAAAAATTAAAGGAGCAAGTTTCCTCCTTTTCAGACATCATTTCATGATTACTAAGAGGAAAAAAAACTTTTCATTACTTTTCGTACAATTGGGTATTGAGTACGCATTGAATGTTGGAAAAAAACCGTGAAAATCATATTGACGAAAAATTTTCGAAAAACAACATTTTTCATAAAAAAAATATTGAAAATTTTTTTTTTTATAAAGAAATCAGTTTCGAATTTTTTTTTTTAATGTTGAAATTTTTTTTAAAATCAACATTGTACCGCCAGCATCAGAATTACCCAAAGCATACCACGGGGAGGTACGCTTTGGGTAATTCTACGTACACTTTGGGTAATTCTGATGCTGGCGGTACAATGTCGAATCGAAAAAAAATGTCAACATTAAAAAAATTTAAAAAATCGAAATAGATTTTTTTATAAACAAAAAAATTTCAACATTTTTGTTATTAAAAAAAAAAAAATCGAAAATTTTTAGTCAATATGATTTTCAGGGTTCTTTTCCAACATTTAATGCGTACTCAATACCCAATTGTACGAAAAGTAGTGAAAAGTTGTTTTTCCTCTTAATAATCATGAAATGATTTCTGAGAAGGAGGAAACTTGTTCCTTTAATTTTTTTTCATATTTTGGTCAATCGGGCAAGAAAGACCGATGAACGGATCAATTTGGAATTTTGCATATCTCTTGGGGACATATTGAGCCGAATGACCGTCCATAAACAATAGTGTTTATCGCAATATTTGCAAAGTAGCGGTGGATTTTATAAAAAACAAGAAAACATCGATTTTTTGTACTTTTTTAAAACTGATGGCAAAAATAATCTTTTTTAACCTACAATAATAATCAGAGCTTGTAGAGTATGCATTCACGTTTCCAAAATTGCCGGTCGAATTCCCGTACGACCATTAGTTCCCGAGATATCGATGACTGAAGACAAAAGGACGTTTTTTCATTCAGAGGCCGACGAGGAGGCCGATATCAGCGAAAAATGGTCGTAAGGAGATAAAAAAAGAAGCAAATTGAACTGAATTGAATGGGCTCAATGACCTTGATATTGGTCAAGTCCGAAAAAAATCTCCAAAACCCGTGCAGAACTTTGAAAAACGTAAAAATTTGCAACATTTTTTTTGCCGTGATATTTCTTCCTACCGCGCAATCAGTGATTCTAAAAAAAAAATCATTGTCGGAACTAAAACTAGAAACTTGAAGCTTTAACATCCTTTTTTTTTGTACGAACACTTTTGACGAAGTTCAACTTTTCTTGCTCCTTTAATTTTTTGTGTCAATGTATGTTTTCTTTCTGGTACTTACGATTCGCGGTCGGATGGATGGTTGTTTTTGGGGATAATACTTTTTTGCTTGATGAAAGTATATGAGAATGAATATAATAATACGAAGATAAATATATTTCCGCTTACTTTTATGAATTACAATTTATTTGGCATAGGGTCGGGTGTGAGTAAAGCGCAAACATTTTGCTAGAAGATAAATAAGTTGTATTTTAGATTTATTATATTTAAATTAACGTAAAAACTAATAAATTAAGCGGTCAGAGTGCGCGATAAATTTTTCGGTACTAAAAGATAACTAATTAAAATAAATATGATAACTAATAAAAATAACTAATCAAATAAAAATTAATAGTAACCATGATTAAAAAAAAAAGCGCTGAGCGTGAGGAACGATCCTGCTTTTTTTTTTTTTTTTTTTAAGAATTGTTTATTGTTTCCGCAGGTACCATCTTACATTTTGTGGTTACAACAAACAAATAACAACAAACCTTAAATCTGAATCCTAATACTCATGACTGTGTGCTTACAGTACTCGCAGTATTATAGCTAATATCACAACGTGTAAGGCGACTTGTTTATTACAACATATTATCTAGGATTATATTTTATACGTAACAAAAAAAAACTCAGGTGTGCACTGACTAGCACATTTACTTGGGATATGAGGAAAAGTACGGATTGTAATAAAAAAAAACCTCAGTCACTTCTGGGTGTGAGGAACGATCCTGCCTCCCTACGGACCGAAGCCAGGAACGCTACCAACGGGACCATCTTATCACTTGTGTTAAAGATGCACTTTCTGGCAGTTACGATTGGCGGCCGGATTGATGATTGACTTGTTTTTGGAGATAATACTTTATCGCTTGATGAAAGTATGAGAATTAATATAATAATACGAATATAAATATATTTTCACTTACTTTTCTGAATTATAATTTATTTGGCATAAGGACGGATGTGAGTAAAGCGTAAACAATTTTTTAGAAGATAAATAAGTTGTAATTTAGATTTATTATTATATTTAAATTAACGTATAAACTAAAAAAATAAGCGTTCAGAGTGCGCGATACATTTTTTTGTATACATTAATAACGCAGAGAATCAAGAGCTAAATAAGCATTGAAATCATCTAAAAGTCTCGCGCGTGCCGTCGCGTGACGTCACGCGCGGGCCGTGCTCAGATTGCTTTTTCCCTCGAAGCCTTCGTTCGGCTTGGCCGCACATGAACGTGCTCAGCGTGTCTATGTGTTGGTGTAGCTGCCGAAGGCGCGGTCGGGACAGTTCGACGGCACTCGGCTCTTTCCGAAGATGTCCGAGCTTCGCTCGCTCACGGACACGCGCTACTATGATTGTGTGATGGGCGCGCGAGGGACTAGAGAGAGGGTAACTTTCGCGCGCGATCTGGCTGCACTGTTATACATCTCTCTCGCACGCAGCCTACTTCTCAAGTTTCATTCTGCCTCATGCACAACTCACTTCTCATTATTTACTTGTTCCGTCTCTGTCACACCCAGCTCGTGTCTCGAGGTTTTAGCGATAGTGGCGCCATCCCGGAAAGTCCACATTTTTGTAGCCACTTTTTTCAAGTCTCTCCATAAGAGATCGGACTCCTCCACTCTAGCCTCCATGTAGCAGACACTAAATTGAAGATAAATGCCAAAAGATTACTAGGACAACCAATAACCTTGAGCTTGTCAATCAAAACATCCGCCAATACATTGTCATAAGCCGACCGGATGTCCAGGAAAACCGCCGGTACCACTTGGTCCGTCTTGAATGCTTTAACGATCTCTGAGTATAATAGGGAAAGATTATCCATACATGATCTTGTTTTCCGAAATCCGAACTGTGATATAGGACATTTTTGATAATACTCCACCCACCAGCAAAATCTATAGTTAATCATTTTCTCGAGAATTTTACATAGGCATGGAGCCAGTGAAATAGGTCGAAAATTAAAGCCATCCCCCTTGGGAATAAAAAAAATGCTGTACTTTCGCCATTCATCTGGGAATGAACGAGATGAAAAAAATGCATTAAACAAATCGAGTAGTAAAGTTTTAGCTTCTCTAGGTAGTAACGAAATAATAAAATAATCTATCCTGTCAACGCCTGGACTGGACGTCAATTTTAAATTAGAACTTGCACACTCTAGTTCCGTTTCCGTGAAGGGTAGATCCAATAATTCATCCTGACCCGGATTATGGAATGAAGGAGTGGAAACCTTTGCCCATGGTGGACACAGTTTCTCTATCATAGCTGCTACATTCTTCTGTTTCTCCTCATTGTACTCATTCGCATTATCCTTGAAGTTAAATCTGTTTTTGAAACATTTCATCTTCCTCCATAAGTAGGTCGGACTGGTATATCTAGTTAAACCCTCACAGAACTGTTTAAAATTTTCTCTTTTGATTCTCCGAAGGCCCTGTTTGGTCATGAACTCTGCTTTTTTAAAAGCTAGAAAGTTTGAGCGTGAAGGTAAAAATTTAAATTTCAGAAAAGCTGCTCTTCTAAGGCGGATCAATCTATCACACTCTTTAGTCCACCAGGGACATGGCGGACGTTCCTCCCGGGCACCCGGACGGCTCGCGACATTTCGCGCATTTACGTTTGGAGTGGCCTCAATTAAGCATTTTTCAACGAGGGCTACAAAAGACGAATATTTTGTCTGAGGGTCGTTATAGTCAACTTCCGAGTTAAAGTTCCTCCCAATCTCATACTTAAGGGTCTTTGAAAAAAAAACCAATCGGTTTTTCGCGTATAAAGTTTCTTCTGAGGTCTATATCTAACATTTGAGACCGCGCAACTGTTGAGCTCTAAGAAGATAGGGAAGTGGTCACTACCCCACGAGTCTTCTCCTACTGACCAGTTATACGCTAGCGTTGATCTGTCATCAACGAGAGTAATATCTAGGGCTGAATCGGTGTTGTACGCACCACTATAAAACGTATACTGTCCCTCATTCAATATAGAAATATCCATAGAATAAATGCTATCGACTATCCCAGTACCAAAAGCGCACTCATGAGACTCCCCCCAAAGGGTATGGTGGGCATTAAAGTCCCCACCAACAAGAAATCTATTTTTAAACTGAGCAAAAAAGTTGGTCCACTCCCGAACAGAAATAGGCCCACCCCTCGGCGGTCTGTAGCACGATGCCATCAATAGTTTCCCGTTCTTGAGATCCAGTTCTACAGCACATATCTCAACTTTATCGTTGCAATTTTCAAGGTCGTGAACTATTTTGTATCTCAGAGTATCTCTGATTAGGATCGCGACGCCTCCGCCTCTCTGACCCTGGCGATCCGTTCGCACCACATCGAATCCCTTCAAGTACAACATATCCTTTGGTTGAAGCCAAGTTTCTGACAACAAAAAATATCAACATTGCGTGAATTATATTGTAATTCAGGTACTTTTAGCCTAATGCTTTGAGCATTCCACTGAACGATACTACGTTTGGTTGCCTGCAGGTCCATTTTTAGGATGAATATGAAGACTGATTGTTTTCCGGATTCTCTCCAGTAACAGTGCCGCGTTATCATCATCTGCGAGTACTCGAGAAATGCCAAGTAATCCCTCAGCGATCTCCCCAGGTAGTTTCTCGAGTTCGTCTCCGATTACAGTGGCAAAAGGCCCCTTTCGTCGAGAATCTCGATTCCGCCCATCATGCCGACCCTTCGACGTCGAGGCCTGGTTCCAGGCATTTGCCTTGTCGAAGTCAGATTGTGTGCTTCTAGCTGACTGCGATGATCGAAACTGATCATTTGGTGCATCCTTCCCTCTTGAAAGCGGTGGAAAGTTTCCAACTGTTTTGGTCGGTACGTTCGGGCGTTGAATAAACCCTTCCTTAGTCCTTCTTGCAAGAAGATACGGCAAGTTGTCGTGAGCCATAATCCGATTGATCTCCCTTTCTTTGCAAAGTATTGGGCACGTTTTATCAATATACTGTGATTCTCATTGCAGTTAATGCATTTGGCGTCCAACGTACACTTTTGCCCCTCGTCGGTGTGATAGGGACCTCCGTACTTCAGGCAGAGTTGCGGCCTGGAACAATACTTTTTGGGGTGGCGTAGTTTTCCACAGTTATAGCAGATTGTGACCGATTCAATATATGGAACAACTTTGACTCGAGTTCTCCATATGAAGATGGCTTCAGGCAAGGCCTTGCCTCTGAACTCCACACAGACCGACTCACCATCCTGCCACACCGGCCGACCGTTAGCAATCACTCGTTTCGGCAGACGACGGATGTGCATGACGTCGAGCCCTTTATTGTCCTCTTTGATCGCATCCCTAAGCTCCTCGATTGTTATGTCTAATGGGACATCAAAGATCTCCCCCTTCCGAGAGAGAGCATACTGCGGTACGAAAGTCTTCAATCCCAATTCCGTTACGAATCTGTTCGATATAGACCTATTTGCTTCGTCGCGTGTCGTGAATGTGAGAATCCACTCGTTCTTACCATACACGTCCAACATGTCGTATTTAATGTTTGCTTTCCTTAATTTCTGTGAGATTTTAAGGATTGGGAGAGAAGGATCGTCTTTGTTATTAGAAATAAATTTTACATGAATCACGTAAGGACATTTGTCTTCCTGCTGATACAAACGGGAGGTGTGCGTATTATCTGCCGTCTCTTTATTACCTGATGCGTTTTGTGACTCCGGCGTCATCATGTCGACAGAATCCACAATCGGGATGTCTGTACGCTTTGATACAGGTCCGTTGGAATCTTTCATTCTTTTCGTGCTGTTTTCTTGGCTCATGCCCTTGATTTTCTCCTTGCTTTTAGCCATTGTAGACTTCTGGGTTTGCTGTGAGGAAGCTCGCGGTGTATGTACGTTGTTGCCCTCCTTTTCTTCGTCGTTGGACTCGTCGGAACTTACTCTTCTTCTCTTATCTTTCTTCTGAAGCCATTCTCGGTAATCTGTGACCGCGACGTGGTTCACGTCGTGCTCCTTTACATATGCAGCGAATTCATCAAAATCACATTCCTTCGTCCTCAGGCCGGGTAGCATCCCGCCAGAGGATGAGGTTATGTCCAGGTCTAAAAACTTCCTCCTTCGTTTCTTTATCGCGAAATTACTTTCTTAGAACTAAATAATAAAAGTGTCACTCCCTTTGCCTTGCTAAATAAGCCACTCCTTATAACTAGACAACCCTTTTTTTCCCTTTTTTTTCCAAATCCGTTCGTCCCTCAAGAACATCTGACAGTTTCAATCCCATTTGACGATTTAACCATAACCTCCTGGTGGGGCCATCTTTTGTCAAACGGCATAGGCTTGTGCTCCCAATGTCATATTCCGAGAGCAACGCTGTTCAATCAAGCTGGAAAATATGCAGAAGATATTACTGATCCGGAGCGTGGTAAAAAGCCAGTTTTTTACGGGATACGAGATGAGGAGTGTCCGTATTTACCCGAATGGCATTCGTTAATTACGGAAGTAAGGGTTTATTGTTTTTTAAATAACAATGCTCATTGATCAATTACAAATAATAACAAACGTTGATCTCATAAGTTAATGACCAAAGTTCAATAATTAATAAAAAGAGACTGATTCATACGAATATTTTGACTTTTATTGAAGGATTTCGTTAAGCGTCTGCAATTATCCCACTCTCCCCTGCCACTGCTAACAATGTTTTCGCAACACGTCACATGACTTGGAATACAACGATCGAACATTTGTCTCCACGTTCTTCTGTTATGTCCATTCTGAATGTGTCAAACGTCGAGCAATCCTTGGGAATTCCATTCTCTCAGTCGCTTCGTTATTCGCTGACGAAAACGATTTCCTCTATAGCCAGCAGAGACTTTGCCGCTGGTCTCGGGGTTCATGAGATCGCTAAGTATCACAACTTCCGTCTCGTCTAGGAGCACGAAGGGCAGCGTCAAAGATGAAAATATCACCTCCAGAATACGTCGATCCTGCACACTTTTGCGGAATGATTCCAGCGTTGGTGGTTTTGTTGTGCACCCGATTCTCGACATCGTGCTCGTGAGAGTCTTCAAGTATCCGTCGAGAAGTTCGTCGTAATGGTATTCCGTAACCTCTTCATTCGTACTCGTTGTTAGAAAATATATCAAATCGATGGCCGGCGAGCCACGAGCGGACACTTGAAAATCAACCTGAAGAAAAATCGATCATACAATTTAATCGCGATGTAAGCTTTTGATAAAATGTAAATTCGATATTGAAATTGATACAGGGGCGAGCGGGACACTGCTGTGACTGACAGACGGACAGCCCGAATTGTAATCGTTCCTATAGCGGCTCCAGAACCGCAAAAATGGATTCACCGCGCAATCGTAGTAGTTACCTGACAATTTGATATACGATATTCTGGGTGGGGGTCAAAATGTCGAATGACCAAATATAGAACGACAAAGATTTCGAAACGACGAATTATCATCTCCCAAAATAACGAAGGTTAAATTATTCGAAATTTTATCCGTTGACCGATGACAAAACCGAATAACTATTAGACCAATGGATTATTTATTTGAGAACTCATTTAGTCGAGAACATATATTCAGATAGTCTGCAGTTTGAGTCATACAAATACAGGTTCAAACAATCTACAACATTCATATCTCCGAAATAGAAAAAAGCGAGTATCTAATATTCGTAATACCGTATATAGCAAAAAGCCATAGATCGAGACTACGAACTTCGAATGTGTAGATCTCAGAAACGCAAATGATCAATGGTCCAAAATGGCGAATGCCTGAATCGCGAATATCTAAATGGCGAACATGGCATGCAGGGAGACTAGAGCACGGTCTTATATGCAGGTCAGACAACGGCGGTAGTGGGGGTAGGCACCCTGAGCGGTTCTGTTTTTTATTCCGATTTCTACCGCTTGGTGCGTGACGGCAAGGAGAAGCGTTGTGCGACGGAGACAGAAATAGCTCTTCTGTCCTTTTCCTTGCTGACCTCAACGCATGCGCCGTTTGCCTTAACTAAACTTAAAAAAAAAATACTTTCATCTAAAAAAAACTGAAAACTTTTTGAATACATTAATTCACACCAGCACATATCTGTTCATGTTGCGCTATATTTTATTTTAGGTGTTTATTGATGTAGGTAGCTTCCGCTGTAGGTGCACTTTTTTCCTTGTGAATTTAGGAATTTATATTAATATTTCGATGATTGCGTCATTCGGCTAAATTTTAATTCCAGCTCCGGCATTTTAGAGCTAATTCGTTATGGTGACGCAGTGATTGAACAAACCGTTTCTTAAAGCACGATAAAAAATGTATCACGGTAAATCGCGTAGAACCTTCTGGTATATGGTCGCAAATAAAGGTTATTTCGACAATCGCGCCATAAATTCATACGTAAACACCTTGGGCCCATTCGCCAGTAAGAGGCAAGGGGGACAGTACTTCCCCGTGCTAGTGACGACGCGTAGCGGCGCGTAGTGAATCGAAAAGTGGAGCTGATAAGGGTGCCATCCGGGGCTACATCCCCGGGGCCTCCACAAAAGAGGGAGAGGCTACAGCCCCGGGGCCCCCACAATAGAGACTTCGGAAAAAAAATCTTTCAAATTCCGACGAGTAAACTAGTAAACACTAGTAAACAACTTTTCCTTTGATATTTTTTTTCGCTGTTTTACCTTCACCTATAGTACTTTGTACAAACATGATTATATTGTTCTCAAATATAAAAAAAAACGATACATCTATATTTGTTCACTTCAATCAGGCAATCAGTAAAATATCAAAATCTCAAACGGCCTTGATAAGCTCTTGCAATTTACGCCCCATCTTGAGCGAGTATCCCAATGGCTCAATGCCTCAGTGGGGCGGTACTTGCCCGCAGCATCGGAGTTTGGGTGTTCGATTCCGTATCGCGACTTTTTTTTCCATAATATTATAAATATATATTAATTGCAATATGTGAACAATTAGTGTTATTGAATTATTAAACAACTCAATTATTATTGACTAATTGGTAGTTTTTCCATATTTTTTTATGCAGCAAGGTGTGCAGTGTGATAGGCAAAAAAAAGTATTAGGACAGAATTAAATGTCATCAATTATTCACGAACTTTACTCCGTTACTGCATGAAAGAAAATAAAAAAAAATCATAGTTGATCAATAATGACTCACTTCTATAATTATTGAAGGATATCAATTGTCATATAAAATCCACATCGTCGCGACGAGTCAATTTGTATGTTTGATCGACGTGTACAAAAAGAACTATGGAAAAGACCAATCTCCGGAGCTATTTTACTACCAAATTCTCGAAGACCAAAATTTCAGTGCTACATTCCCAAACCTCGAAATTGCATTGAGAATGTATTTGGTTTTGATGGTGTCGAATTGCACTGGAGAGCGCTCATTTTCAAAAAAGCAAATTATAAAAAATAGGCTGCGACCCACGATGGGACAAAACCGTCTATCAACGCTATTGCTCCTAAGCATTGAACGTGATTTCCTTCGGGAACTGGATTTTAGCGAAACTATCAGCGATTTTTTGGCGGAAAAAGCTTGGAAGGTTCCTTTCGTTAATACTAAAATTTGAATTCAGATAATTTTCGTTTTCGATTATATTTATATATATTTGTTAAATGCTAAGAGAATCTACTTGGTTTCACAATAAATTATTTATTGAATAACTTGAGTGAAAAAAATTGTTCACTTTATTTGGGAAATAATTTGGGGGGGGGAGGCTCCGCTCCTTTGTTGCCCCCAGGCCTCCGGACCTCTAAATTCGGCCCTGCACTACCTGTATGTAAGACCGTGGATTAGAGCTCGGTCCTACATACAGGTCTTGAACCTCTGGCGGTGGGGGTATGTCTTCGGATTGAAGCACCGGCTGTTTCGCCTAGTGACCACGAGTGTCGCTGCGATAGAGTGATGCAGGCTATGCGAGAGAGATGGAAATCGATTCTTGACTCATAGGAACCTAACCTAGCTGTACAATTGGCTGGCGTAGGCAAATTATGATATTCAATGTCAAAAATGCATGATGGACCGAAATACAATTAAAAGTAACTTTATCGTAAACCTGAAAAAAACCAAAAGACTATAGTTATCCAAGTGGGTACAATGAATATGAATGTTATTTATATAGGTGTCAATGTGAGCTCGTGTTGGTCGAGGGGTTCGTTTTTACAAGCTGACAAGTAGAGCACGTTGCGTGTGGTCGCGTGAATCAGCGGTTATCTTTGGGTTTTGTTTACTTTTGAAATATATTTCCGTCTCACTCCCACAGCCTGCATCACTCTATAGCAGCGATCCTCGTGGTCACGAGTTAAAACAGTCGGTGCTTCAATAATAGGCCATTCCCCACCACTGAAGTTTTGAGCGAGTTTCAAGAACTGTATGTAAGACCGTAGACTAGAGTGAAGGTGCGGCCTCATGCCGTCGCTCGACCATGGAGACTAAAGTAAAGGAGCCCAAACGCATATGGCTGAATCGTCGAAAAGTGGATCGTGAAAGTCAGGGAGACTAGAGTAAAGGAGTGGACACTCCATAGGAGATAAGCAGCGAAAGACGGCCCCAAAATCCCGACTTATAAGCGACCGCAAGATGCGCTGCGATCGCGATTCCCCTATGTATAGTAATAGTTATAGCTAAAGGTTCTAGGCATGCGCATGTAGCCGACGGAAAGCCTAGCAAGAGAGTATATCTATATATAAGGGAAAACCGATTGCAACGTCACCTATACAAACTCTTATTTTCCTTGATTTTGGAGCCACATCGTTAGCACACAGTGTCCACTCCTTTACTCTAGTCTCCCTGGTGAAAGTGATGAAAGATCTTGCAGTGCGAAAAATATCCGCAAGCGATACCAGCGCCTGGTACGGAATAGGATAGGCGGATAGGATCGGTACGTGAGGACTGGCTTAACAGGGTTCTGGCATACATACAGTGACGTATTACTGTCAGTAACTATATATGTGAGTATTACATATATGTCAGTTACATATAGTTTACGCAGTTTACGCTGTTGCGCATCGTTGAGTGATATTTCGTTATTAAAAATATTTATCAAAACAAAACAGAAAAAAACCATCCAATAAAGGTAAGAACTGAACCTTAATATTATGTTTATGCAATTAATTCTCGAATTAGCGAAAATATTGACACATATTGAGATCGGCAAGTACAACCATATGTTGATTAATTTTGTCAAAGCGTTTGTATTTTTGTTTTATTGCATTCTATCGTCGCCGAATTTAATGATAATTGCCATTAATTGGAATGCTGTTAGAGATTTCTTTGATACACAGCAAAAATGTAATGCATGATGCATGGACAAAAAAACGTTTTTTAGGTTAAATATGCGAATCCTTTAATATAAATACCCCTCGCTCCCGTTTTGTTATAATGTACGATTTGAAAAAAAAAATTTTCTTGGAAATCCAGTATGCAATATTCATATTATGGCTGTTTAATCATACATGTCACCGTATAAAAATAAAACATTTACAGTATAGATCACGTCCAAGTCAAAAAATTACTGAAATATTATCATTTCATAATTTAAACAAAAGCATATCAATATTACGCTTCAGTATTACAAGCTGCGCTAATAAGAAACAAGTATACGACAAATTGTGGATCGACAGTTCAAAATCACCGCGCGGACGGAGCCTGTAGGGATTCGGTCTGTGGCTCTCTACTCCCGTAGTTGTTTTGTCCGCGGCTTGTCCAGGTCTGTAATGTCGGTAAGGTAGGAAGAGGCAGGAAAAGATTGTGCGTTTCGTCTCGGGTACAGTGACAGACTCATCAGTAGGGCGGTATGTCACTGCACCCTGCCCCAGAAGCGCTGGGTGTTAGGATCTAGGGGGAAGACGGCTGTATATATTAGAACGCATGGCCCTGCGACCGCTTGTGAGAAACGCTGGAACGATATGTAGCCGCGTAGCGGTGAGATGGTGGAACTGCAGGACCGCCACAAGCCCGCAGTGGTAGCGCCGCCAGGCGGGTACAATCCGCGGATCGTTCATCACTTTCACCAGGGAGACTAGAGTAAAGGAGTGAACACTGTGTGCTAACGATGTGGCTCCAAAATCAAGGAAAATAAGACTTGGTATAGGTGGCGTTGCAATCGGTTTTCCCTTATATATAGATATACTCTCTTGCTAGGCTTTCCGTCGGCTACATGCGCATGCCTAGAACCTTTAGCTACAAGTATTACTATACATTGGGGAATCGCGATCGCAGCGCCTCTTGCGGTCGCTTATAAGTCGGGATTTTGGGGCCGTCTTTCGCTGCTTATTTCCTATGGAGTGTCTACTCCTTTACTCTAGTCTCCCTGACTTTCACAACCATTTCGCCAGCCAGGGAGACTAGAGTGAAGGAGTGAACACTCCATAGGAGATAAGCAGCGAAAGACGGCCCCAAAATCCTGACTTATAAGTGACCGCAAGAGGCGCTGCGATCGCGATTCCCCGATGTATAGTAATACCTGTAGCTAAAGGTTCTAGGCATGCGCATGTAGCCGACGGAAAGCCTAGCACGAGAGTATTGGCCGTATTCATAGTCTCTCCTTATCTCAAGGATAAAGGACGCCTTGATGAAGGCTTCCTTGAATCTCAAAGGCGTCCTTGTTTCATAGTCGCAACTCGACTCTCCCTTCCAGAGGGAAGACATATTGAGGGATATGTGATTGCTTATGGTGGTAAAACCGCTGATAGAAGCGCCACTCGGCTATATTTGAAACTAACTCAAGCCGCTTGGCTCTCGATTGTATAGCCTCGAGTGTATAACCTCAAAGTTCAAAATTAGAAATTGGGTTGCGACGAGTACAATTATCGATGAAGGAAAGAGTGTTCATTATACAGAGTGCGAAAGGCTGTTATTAGCTCAGCTTTTTTTTTAACTCCGTTCACTGCGATACGTTTCGAAACTTTTTACGTGCTCCACTTTGAACTATTTTTAAGGTTAACCTGTAGACTGGTCTGCGATACGGGTAAAAACTGCATAGACGCTAAGCGCAAGCGCAAGCGTTAGTCATATGAAACGAAACAGCCAATCACAGCGCCGAAGGTTTCCTCAAGGAAGCTCGAGACCTGCCTTGAAATAAGGAGGCCAATAAGGCTCCTTGTTCTGTCAAGGAAAATCTATGAAACGCGAAATGAGGAACAAGGAAGCCTTGTTCCTCAAGGAAGGACTATGAATACGGCCCTATATCTCTATATAAGGGAAAGCCGATTGCAACGCCACCTACAAACTCTTATTTTCCTTGATTTTGGAGCCACATCGTTAGCACACAGTGTCCACTCCTTTACTCTAATCTCCCTGTCGCCACCATTGCGTTTGGGCTCCTTTACTCGAGTCTCCATGGCATGGCTGCCCGACCCGACTAACTATGAAGACTGGATACCAGGAGACCAAACTTCCGTACAAAGCCGCCGAAAAAAGCGTCCCCAAAAATGGCTCCAGCATAGATGCCGCTCAGGTGCCGCAGGCCCTACGTATATTAATATCATGGAGGCTAGCCTCTCTGATCGGACCCATGTTTGCACATATCTCCATGCGACTAACCGCCAGCGTCATCTGCCAGCTTCACTCTGAAGCGCAATTAACGTACTTGTCGATTCATTGTTCCGTTGTATTCGCTGTTCAGACCGTTCGCCTTTTTAACCCCTTGCCATTTTAACTGATCGACTTTTTGGCCCTTCGCTTTAAGGGGTTACCCCCACGTGCGATTTTGAAAAAATTGATTGTTTTTATTGCATTTTGTTTGAAGTATAAGTATCTGAGAATATGTCCTGAAA
Organism: Ophion costatus; assembly: GCA_951751655.1. Lineage (NCBI taxonomy): Eukaryota > Metazoa > Arthropoda > Insecta > Hymenoptera > Ichneumonidae > Ophion > Ophion costatus. The sequence continues at coordinate 13,630,615 of OX632357.1, read as the reverse complement.
ATTTCAAGTCGATCCGAACAAAATTGACTGAGATATGAGCGTTGAAAGAGAAGGATCCGTTGTGTAAACGTCTGGCTAATTGAAACTTTAAACGCGTTTTTCTCAAAGTGGCATTTCTGAAGTCGGTGACCAAGATTACTCGAACACTAATGATCCGATCTTCTTGAAATTTTGCAGGCTTATTTAATACATAAAAATGTAGTCTTTAATCGTTCGATTTTTTTTTTCGAAAAAAAAAATGGCCGTTTTATAGCCAAAAAACGGCCGTTTTTTTCGTTTAAATCGAACCATTAACTTTGACTGTCCGCCATTTTGTGAAAAATGAATATTTTTTAAAATCCTTCGATTAAAGACTAGTTTATACTTATATTTGCCTAAATCCATCCGCATTTTTTTTTCAGATCCACTTCGCCGCAATGTTGGTCATCGCAAACCGTGTATATAAAAACATTATTTCATTGACGGCCATTTGCCACTAAACAATGTAATATTTTTCGATAAAAAATTTACTGGAAGTTCTTCAAGATGTGTTCTCTAAGATGGTATAGTGATCGATTAAAAAAGTTTTGTAATTTTCTTTAAAAAAATTTATGAAAAAGGCCTTTTTGCGCTACAAGTGGGGGTAACGCCTTAATGAAGTCGAAATTGTAAACTGTCGTAATATATACAATTCGACGATTTAACGTCTCGAATTATTTGGTGTATATATAAGGTGAGTCAATACTATATCTCTCGTTATTTTGTTAAATCTGATATTTGTTTTCGCTATAAATCAACTTCGAGATTTTTGTATTTACAATTTCGATTAACTATTTTACAGGCTATCATAAGATTGATCGATCTATATTGAAACGTTCGTCATTGCTGAATTCGACATTTCGGTCCTTCTGAATATTGATCGTTCGAATTTCCGATCCCCACCCGATATTCTATCGTCGACTGTGCGAAAATAATTTCGGTTTTAGTATCCCTTGGGCTGTCGAATATCCCATCAACTGCGCAGAAGCTTATCGTTTCCCTGTGTGTCTTGTATCACGGACTTACAAAAATATGATCGACAACTTCGCCCTTATCGTTGTATCGGAACAGCATGTTGTTGACCCAGCAATCAGAATGATTAATGACGTTCAATTCACCCTCCCGCACTGACGTACACTCGACTGCCTTGTCGAAGCAAACTTCCGCTAATTTGTACAATTTTTCGGAATAACTGTAACAGCGGAACAATCATCACATTATTATTGCCGTGATACGAGCTATGCCCCCGCGATAATCGTTGGTGAGATTCTTTTAAAAAACGGCTCGATTCACTGCGTTATCATTATTGCATACATCGAACGAAATTGCCCGATTATTGAGACTTACCTAGGGTCGAGTTCCTCCCATTTGGCTGATTCAATGGCGAGGCTCACCATTGATCCTCTGAATATCTTTTTTATTTTTTCTCCACCGCTATAAGCATAAATGCTCTCCGAATATATTTCAGTGATATCCGGATTCTGCGAAATTTGAAGAGTAGAAGAGGCGCAACGATACAAAGTGGGAGAGTTTTTGTTAGCAAGTTTGAGGAGTGCGCTTAAGGATTTTGAGTCCCTATGAAACATGTTAATGTTAATTGTTCAATAAATAGCTTCTTAATCGTCATGAAATTTTTACACGACCTCCTGAATACTTCATGTAAAAACATACCAAATTTTCAGAATTCTATCATCATTACTTCAACCTCCTTAAGGGTTGAAATAAAAAATGATAAGAAAATTCTGAAAATTTGGTATGTTTTTGTATGAAGTATTTAAGAGGTCGTGTTAAAATTTCACGACGATTAGGAAGCTCGTTATTAAAAAATTAACATTTTGTTAAGAACAATTTTAAAAAGAAATAAAAAAAAATGTATCAATAAACTTCGTTTTGTTTCCGTTGCTTTCAGTATATTGTAGATATTACAAAATTGAGAGGTCAAAAAAAAAACTTATTGCTAAGTTACATCAGTTTCCATAAGACAGCATTTAATTTGTGAATGTTAATTGTTCAGTAACGAGCTTCCTAATTGTCGTGAAATTTTTACACGACGTCTGAAATACTTCATACAAAAACATACCAAATTTTCAGAATTTTATCATCATTTCCGATTTGGGACTCAACATCCTTAAAGCTCAATAATTGCCCTGTATGGTGTAGTTGTCGTTACAGGAGACTAGCATTTCAGAGCCCGGAAAAGGTGAAATTCGACAACTTTTAATAAACACCAAGTTGATAAATGAAAATTTCGTTTACTTCATCGATAGAAACTTTGTGACTGATTACCCTGCATGACAATTTATGTTTGCAACGGTGTTGAGTCAGCAACAACAAGATACATGAACATTACGTTTTACGATTCTGAAACGACGCAAACAAGTCGAGGACACATTACACAGCTGGTGTGGCACACTGTGGCAGTCTATGGCACATCTTCCACTATAACTATATTTCAGTGACAACTTTTTTCCGGTTTGTCTTGATTGCCGCTATAATAGAGGCCCCATTATCAATTGAGCCAGCATTGAGCAATTTAGAATGAGACGCGTTGTGCTCTCATAGTCTGGTAATCGTTTATCTGGCATCTTCCATCTCTCTTCTACACAACTATGCAGAATGTTCCGTCCCTTCTGCCCTTATCCTGTCTCTCTCGAACTTTCAGGTCATCAATTTCTGTACGCGTGCGTCTTTCTCTTAATTCATATATAGGATGGCCCAAAAAGCGACGTTCGAAAGGAAAATCCAAATGCCTTGTATCGATACCTATCCGAATCACCCCCATGTATGTTCTATGGATTTTTTAATTTATCTCTTTCGTGTATGTACTTTTGTCACAATTTAAAAAAAATGTATTATCGTGATGAGGTGCACTGTTACAGCAATAAAAAAGACCGACTGAACATTATCGTCGATGCCTTGGATTTTTATCAAAAGTTTAAAAAAATCGGCTTCACAGGATCAGTCAGTAAAGTTCGAATGATAAAAAATATTCTTTCTAGTCCAAATGATAAAAAATATTTTTTCTAGTCCAAATGGCTCCCAAATTGCTTTTAAGAGCTTCTAGTGTAAGAAGAAGGTAGGTACAAAAAAGAGAAAAAGAACCTATGCAAAAGGAAAAGTCGAAAAATTAAAGAATGCCTTTTGCAAGAAGAAAGATCTGTCGGAAATGGGTAGAAGGGATCGATAAGTGGAGAAAGGGAAGGGAAGGAGATAGTCTCGAACACTGGTGGATTGAGACGTTGAAAAGAGGGGTAGTAAAGAAAGTCTGGCATAACACAACAGTTCGAAACAGTGCCGTAACTAGCCTTTTATGCGCCTGGTGCGAGCTTCTATAACTGCGCCCTAGAAAATTTTATAGTCTTACCCGGTTCTGACACTAAAATGGAACGTCTATAAAAATAAATCTATCATCAAAAAACGAATTCTTTGTATACTTAATTATAAGTACTTGGTAGAATTTGAATAAGGAAGTAGGTATATATAAATTAAGTTTCTGAATTACGTGAGAAAACGTTTATTCAAAAATATTTCTCAATATTCACAATTATGCAATACACAAATGACAATAAATACTCATCGGTACAGATAGTAGATTCAAGGCAACTTACTTAAAGATCTACATTACGCGCTTTTTTCATTGCGAAGTCCTTGATTACATTTTCATACGACAGGCGCCGTGCTATGTCGCGTTCGATCGACAAAACCGCTAGGCCAGGCAATCTTTCTTGGCCCATTGTCGAGCGCAGGTACGTCTTTATTAATTTAAGCTTGCTGAATAATCTTTCATAAGAAGCTACACTCACAGGCATTGTTAAAAAAATCTTTATAGCGATTGCTACATTGGCAAACATTTCCTTTAAGTTTAATTCTACCATAGCTTTAAGAAGACCCAGACTTGACTGACGTTCAAATTAATCAAATAATGGAGTGGCTTCAATTTATATCTTCAAAGTTTCTAATTCGGCCCAAAATTCAGTAGCATTTATATCTGCAGAATTTTGACACTCAAATCAGCGGCATGTTTTTTTAGTTCTTCAACTGGATAATTAGTGTTGTGTTCTATCGTCAAAAAATTAAAAAAGTTCTGAATATTGTGTAGTTTTTCGAATCGCCACGTGAATTCAGAAATTATTTTATCAATTGCTTCATTTATATGAATTTTAAAGCTTTGTTGCGGGGTAATATCGTAACCAGCATCTGAACTTTCTCTTAAGTCGTGTCTTTTTACTCGCTTTTCAGGAAAATCGTATTCAATATTACATTCGGCAAAAACTTTTTTTGCCTTTTCGAAAACATTATCTACAGTGTCGCGAATACTCTGAATCTATCTTGTTAATCCCTTGATCAATTCAGAGGCTTTGTCGATAGATATGGTTTTCGACTGTAAAGCTACATTCACCCTATCAACAGCCTCTAAAACGTGATACCAGATTTTCAGAGTACATATAAATTTGTAGTTTATTAGATCCATAATGCGCTTAGCTGTAGCTATTGTTTCAGCATTGTAATCGTTGGTAGTTAAAATCTTTAGATTACACCCATATGACTCAATAAATAATAAGTAGGTACTGTTTGCAGTCCTGGTCTGGTCATTTCTGCGCCCCTCCAGGGTCTGCGCCCTGTGCCTGGGCACCGCTGGCACCGCCCTAGTTACGGCACTGGTTCGAAAGGGTAAAAAGGGAAGAAACGTGACTGCGTGGATAGGCTCAAGATAAACTAGCAGTCACGGGAGATTCGGAGGAGTAGAGGTTTGAAGAAATTAGTAATAAGGAATAGTATTAAGGACCTACAGATAAGCGTGAAAAGTGTACGAAACTGGCGAGGGTAATGTAAAAAGCGCAAAGCGTTGTACAAGAGGAAGTGAAATAAAATACCATATAATGAAGGATGCTTATTTTCTCGACAACTGGATAAGATCGTAGAACATACATGGTGGTGATTTTGGATAAGTATTGATACATGAGATTGTCCTCTTGGACGTTACGTTTCGGGTGGCCTTGTGTAGACAAGCCCGCATAGAGATAAAGATTAGAGATGTACCTTTTCATGAACAGCTACAGAACTAGCGTGAAATTTGGCCAATCGTTCAATGGCCAGCCTGCAGTGCTGAAGATCGAGGCCGTTTTTTCGATCGGCCATACGAAAGCCTAAGGCTCCGAGATCTTCCATCGCGATAAACGAAGGGTCTCCAATTTTTGCGTAGTAAACGCGAGCACCAAAACGTACGTCCTTCTCGTTTAAAGCTTCCGTCATCTTGATCAGAGTGTTCGACATCATACGATTTTCCTTTTCAAAGAGTCCGCACAACTTGCCCTTTTTTGTTATTCGGATCGTGGTATGAATAGTGCATCATTATTTACCTCGTAGTATCGCTAATGTGTCAACAGTATTTATACATCGATATGATATGAAAAGTAGAATAGTATTTAGAACTACTTGAATCTTTGTCGTTTTAAGAACTCGTGGTTACTAAAATTCGATTTTTATTGCATAGTTGTATAGCGATCTTAACTTTAATTTGAAGGCAAGTCTGAAAATTCAAAAAATCGACCGAGTTATGACGTTTTTTTGTAAAGGGTCAGAATGCCCACTGCGCCACGTCACACCGATCTATTGCGATGTACCCTCTTCCTTTTGCGTTTTTCTCGAAACGATGTCTTATGAAACGACGTGAGGCATATCTTTAAACCGTTTCGTCCGATTCACTTCAAATTCGGATAGAGCATTTATAAGATTTTCTATCGTATAATCGAATGATTTTGTGATGTTTATCACTTTGTTAATAACAAATAATGAAAATTGTTTTGTTGGGTGAAAATCGAACGTTTTTCCCACAGTTTGCCATTCTCGTAATTTTCAAAATAAAATAGTATCTAGTCGTGCGAAAGTCTTATTATATACGGAAAGTATTTTTTTTATTTTTCATCACCGATCGTCCTAGTTGCCAGAACCCCTTCCGACTATTCACCACGCAACAAGGGCGGTACTTTGTTTAAATAATGATAAGATCATGGTCAATCGCTATCTTTGAATGGAAAAATTAAACTTGTCAAGAAAAGTCTATCAATTGTGTGCAAAAGGACAAAAAAATCATTTCAATAAGAATCTGTTTTTTGGGTTCCAAACTCGTGGTAAACATTTTTTCTCTTTACGGAAACTTTTTATTTCTTACGCATAATTAGTCAACCGACCGAAAATAGTTATTTTCAAACGTGTCATATATACTGTTACTTGGATGAAGGTATGGATGCAATTTTTTACCAGGCTACTGCTGAAACTTTCCCCAAGTGGTTCAACTTTGAAGATAATCGATTTATGATCGGTTAGTTCCTTGACCGACACGTTTCGCGTAAATTCCACACGTATGCGTATGATCTCGCTCATGTAATTATCGCCGTTTATCGTCGCCGTCTCGCCGCTCACGCTCTTCACTCTTATGGACTCGTCACTCTCCGAACCTTTCAACATGTTTTCCACAAACTCGCGGTCCAACCAGGGCGGCCTCAACTGGCACGAAACGTTTGAAGTCATGACTTATTGGGACGAGAGTCTGTCCAGTACTGATGTGGGCAGAATATGAGATGTCTCTCCTTCCTCGTCTTCCCCTTGAACGACGCAATAGATCACGGGAGATAAGCTATCGAAATCATTAGTGTCTTGGCAACAAATGATGGTGGAAGATTGAACAACGAGAAGTGAACTGTCGAGGCTTATTATCAACAGTTACCAAGATTTTTCAGTGGGTTTCTGCGACGCAGGTCTGCCCGCTTAGGGGGCGTACGCAAATTACGTAAGGCAATTTGGAGGGAGGGAGGTGTTCCGACCAGGCGTTACGGTCCTACGTAAGTGGGGGGAGGAAGAAGCCAAGGTTTGCGTTACGTCACGATTTTAGAACTGCCAGAAATAGCAACATTTCTGCATGTTCATGTTACGAATTTAAAACTCGCGCGTAATTTTAGCGCGGTAAGTTGACAGTTTTTAAGGGGGAAAGAGCCTGCGCAGGAATGTGCAATGGCTGGTGTTCATGCTGCTCAAGCGGAGGTTCAGTTCGGAACGTTCCTCGTTACTTTAGAACGGCTGTACGCATTCTTTTCACATTTGACTCATCGTTGGGACGTTTTTGTCACTGCAACATCAGTAAAACACATGGTAAATATTCGGAAGTGGGGCTTCTGCTAATTTCAGATTAATTTTCTTCCAGGGTTCAAACAAACCCAAACGAACCCAAACGGCCTCAAACGAACCTAAACAAAACCAAACAAAAATTAGCCTGATTCTATCAGGAGCCCCACTTCCGAATATTTACCAAACGCATCTCTGAGACCCGTTGGAGCGCACGCAGTAAAGCCGCAAAAATTGTTAAAGCCCACTTTTTGAAAATTTTGGAGGTCTTGGAATCACTAACTGGTCGAAACGAGAACTCTTACACCAGGACAGATGCTGGGATGTTTCCAAGTGCTACACAGTCTTTTACCTTTCTGTTTTTCCCGGATTTTGGACCCCCGTTTCAGCTGAAATGAACCACGCCCAAGCGTAGCTGCAAAAAGAGCCTACATATACATGATTGTGCTGGGAAGCTCAAAGCTTTGAGGATGTTACTAGAAGAAAAACGGAACGAATTCGTCGATGGTGAATTGAAATACGCAGCGGATTTATACGAAGAACTGGGAATAAGTACTGAGCGCAAGGAGCGTATTGGAAAGAAGAAAAAAATGGCCGGTGCGATAGCAGAAGACGCCGCATTTAAGGAGGTACGATCACTTCAACGGCATCAAAAAAGAGTCTAAATTTATTTTACCCACCGCTGCTCTGATCGATGCTTACTTATGTTGATTATTCGTATTATCGATTATAGTGTGCCGAATGTTGTGGTAAATGATGAATTTATTGCATGTGTACAAATTAAAGCTGAAAAATTAGATTGTCAACGACTCGGTAGTAATCTTCGTAATAATAATATTAATCAGCCGGAAACCTATTAAAGTAGGCTTGAATTACCTCAGCGGAATTAACACGATAGGCAGAATAAAATTATACATATTATTGATACGTGATAAATGATAAAACTCCATAAGTTGTTGTTTGCATATTTTGTGACGGCTTCTATTCAAATTAATTTCAAAACAAAGTTGGGTTATGTTCGCCAAACGCATCAGCTGTTACTCGCGACATTGCTAAGCCTGTGAGTGCTATTTCGTCGTTCTGACCATTTTCAACCGGAAATTGAAACTTTCTTGTAATTTAGTGTTTTAAGTACACGGTGAAGATTGATTTTCGTTTTCTTTACAATATCTATTATATCTAATCTAGCGAATTTCAGTTTACCAACGGGTTTAGTTGGATACGTGAGCAGAAAAACCACGATCACCGCACTTCCGGTTGACCGTCTCCATAAGATGGCGTGCTTCGGTAACTCGCAGTCCTGGACTCTGCAGTTTTATTGCGAAAAAACTAAACGGTCAAAATAGCCCAAATTTTGGCAATAGACGCATAAAGTATTCGTCAAAATCATATAAAAATTTCAAATCCGAAAGTTGGATGCGTAGTAATGATCGTACCTCCTTAAATCGCATCGGGGCATGTTTAAACTATATTCATGTTAAGTCAGAACGAGTGCGCTCTTGATTTCTATAGATTTTGTTCAAATTTTATCCAGGCATTGTTCATATCATTATGTATGTTTGAGTGAAATTTCAGAACAGTTGACTATTTAGATTGAGAGATAATAGGTTTCAAAATTTCAACTTTTAACACTACAGGGTCTGCATTGACCGGAAGCCAGGCCACATAATTCGTCGTACCATTCTATTGTGTTTATAATGTTTGAGGAAAAATTATTTTCACATAGCAAACTAGTTAATGAAAGAGTGAAAAAAGTTTGGACTGCCTTTACTATTTGGTTTTGCTAAAAACGTTCAGCAAAAACAGAATAATTTCGCGTACAAAATATTTGTCCTCTATAATAAGAAGAGATATCGCAACACCGCATCGTTCCACGTATCCAAGGACGTAAGTTCGCGCGGCATATCTAAAATAATACTACAACACAACGTTTTATTTGGAAGTAAATTTTAATCGAACAAAGTTTTTAATTAGTTATCAGTTAACTAACACTTTTATTTGTTAATGAAGATAACATAACCAATATAAAATATACATTTTTATAACGCAAATATTTTTTTTTCAACGATACGTCTCCCATCACGTAGCGTGCTTATCGAGTGTTCTTTTTCAACGACTCCAACACCTTCAACACTTTTTTATTCTTTTTGGCTTCGGCCATTGGTGTCAGACCTATTAGTTCACTGTCAACGACTTTTCCTTCCGCCACTTTCCTTTAAAACGAATTCAGTTTGACATTTTTATTTTTTTCCGATAATATAACCAACTAGCTTGGTCCACATTGAGCTGACAGAAAAGTCTGAGCATCACGGAAATTTTCCGTGATACTCAGATTTTTCTGTCAGCTCCGCGACAGCTCGTTACAGTGCCACGATCGTTCATCCGCCGAAATCTATAGTCGGGTTACTAGCTTGGTATAGCATTTCTCACTTGTAGAGTACAGTCAGAAGGAAAGGTTTTATTACGAAACTATAGATTTATGTATATTCTCTACTGCATGTAGCGCGTGATATTTTTGTTTCCGACGACCGCCTAGGTCTACCTTACAGCGTCATCATTTCCCTCTAAAAATCAGTACGTGTGATTTCGCTGAAGCGTAAACAACATACCTTCTTTGTGCTCTAACTATATCAACCCTTGTGCCAAGAAAACAAAATTTGCGGGAATCGTTGCTTTTTTGTGTTAATTTGAAGGAAAGTGCAGCTGATGGACATCGATTGCTGGGTGAAGCAGATGGGGAACATGCTCCATCAATAAAAACATGTGAGTACTGGTTCCGGCGTTTTAAAAGTGGAGATTTTGACACCAGCGACAAAGAACGCGAAGGGGGGCCAGTAAAAGTTTGAAGATGCCGAGTTGGAGGCGTTATTGGACTCCAGCCTAACGAAACCATCACCGGGGAACGTTACCAACAACAATTGATGCAATTGAGCCGAGCATTGAAGCTCAAACGCGCCCAATATGTCAAAAGACATGACAAAGTGATCTTTCGGCACGACAACACTCGGCCACATGTTGCGAAAGTCGTCAAGGAAACTTTGGACGCGCTTCAATGGGATTGCCTATCCCACCCGCCGTATTCACCAGATATGGCTCCTTCCGACTACCACTTGTTCCGGTCAATGACTCATGGCCTGGCCGAGCAGCACTTCACTTCTTACGATGAAGTCAAAAATTGGGTCGATTCTTGGATCGCGTCAAAAGACGAGGAATTTTTTCAACGCGGATTCGTATGCTGCCGGAAAGATGGGGAAAAGTCGTAGCTAACGATGGACAATACTTTGAATAAAATACATTGTACTAATTTCTCTGTATGAAGCTTTAAAGTTACAACAAAAACCCTCAAAACTTATTTGCCCCCCCCCCCATACATTACTAGGAGACACGGAAATAGGTACAGAGAAACTCGCAAAGGATGTCATCGGAGAAGAAGTGCAACTGGAACGGAAAAGGCTCCAAAGTTTCGTTGCTGCATGTGCTCACCCTAGCACCATTAAGGAACAAGGACCACTGGAATTTCTTGATTTCATTCAAAAGTTCAGTCTTGTAGATTCTGTTCTTAACATTGTGATGATGCTGCGCATTTCAATGACCATCGGTGTCAGCGTGGCAACTTGCGAACGAAGCTTCTCGAGGCTGAAGCTAATTAAAAATGATCTTCGTTCAACAATGAGACAAACAAGGTTGACAGACCTAGCTATACGTCCATCGAACGGGATGTATCCAATAAGATCGATTTTGAAGATGTCATTGCTGCTTTCGCAAATCAGAAAGCTCGTAAGATTAACATTGAATTCTAATTTTACTATGTATTGTGTGTTGTATCTTGTGTGTCTGTAGTTGACTTTCCAAACCCATCACAAATAAATAATATAGAATACAGCTTGCAGTTAGTCTTCGTTTTAATACGTCATCCCATTCATCAAAATTTTTACCACCACAAGAACATCATCGATGGATCACGTACTTTTCGGAGGAACCCATATTATCAGTTCCGCACCTGGCCCTATGAACCCTAGTTATCCCACTGCTGATATACGAAAGTACAAGGTAAATTGCGCGTCGTTGCGTTGTGACGCGAGACAAGCAGCTGGAAGATCGGCATTGCAATAATGAAAGCAAAAGCTACATTCGGCCGACGCACACGTCTGAGATTCTCACACGTGTAAGCTTGGTGTGCACACTAAACCGACGCGTGCCTTAGACGTGTGTCGTGTATTTCACGCTGGTTGTGGATCAAGTGAGTACTCCGTTATCAGTGCGATGATAAGTTACGAATCGGACAGTGATTTTCAAGATTTCCTTTTTTGAAGACTTTAAGGTAGTACTAGCGGATTGACTAATCAACAGAAAATCTATAAATGATCGAATCTGAAAAGGGTGAAATATAATACATTTGGGTATAATAATAAACATGATAAGGAAAATAATTATTTGAGAAGTATATGTGATAATTGTGTATCATATTGTGAAAATGAAGTATTAAAATAGCAATGAGATTTTCCTTGAGTTGTCACAGGCCGCCATTTCATAATTCTGGCAATATCCCTGGCAGCGATGTATTCAGGTGCTTTCGATAAATGTCAAGTGTATGTTTGTTTACCGTATGTGTAAGTGTGTGTTTGTAGTGTGTGTGAAATGTGCATATAGTAAAGGGAGAGATGACAGATGCGGCTAGCGGGCGTAAAAATTAGTCGATTCAACCGATAATATCTGCTCGAAATGTCCCGTAACCTATATTTTCCATGGAACATACGTGATCGCGACAGTTTTCTTGTAATTTATCGCTCTTCGCATAGCTCCGATTTAATCGCGAACTATTATTATTTCCGTTCCAATGTTTGATCCGCACGGATTCTCTATAAAGTGCGGGTTGACTGCATTGATTTCGTGAATTAATTACTATTGTATTTAGCCGGTAAGGCATGTAGAGTTTTCGCGGACGTCATTCTGTATGTCTATACTACAGCATATAAAAAAAACAATTTTCTTTCTAAAGAGGAGGTTCGTGCACATACTACCCTAAGACGGAATAACACTCCATCACGGTCGGTATGGTAGAACAGAATTATAGATACCCATAAAAATCTCTGAAACGGCTCTTCAGATCCCGTCGAAACTTTGCCAAACGACGTCAAATAGATAGACGAACGGCTGTCTACTCCTCAAATTTTCTGAATGTGAGGGAAAAAAGTAGATTGGCTTATCATGCCGAACTCGTGACCGAAAAGATGAAAAATCAGACGGTTGGCTAATTTCACGACTTGGAGATAGGCAGAGCCGGGTAGCCATATAAAAACGAACAATTTGAGCTCTCAATCACTTTAATTATTATATTAAAATCGGGTTTGTTTGGGTTTGCGTTTGTTGGGTTTGGTTTTGTTTGGGTTTGTTTGGGATTGTCTCGAGAAACGTTGATTCGAAGAATTGTTCATTCGGGAAATGGTTTATCCGAGAAATTGTCTATTGGGGGAACTGTCCATTCGGGATATCGTATTCGAGAAATATTTTATTTCGGTAATTGTTTATTCGATAAATTGTTTTCCTAGAATTGTTGTTTTGGGAAATTGTATTTAATAAATTGTTTATTCGGGGAATTGTTATCGAGAAATTGTATTCGGGAGATTGTTATTTGGGCAATTGTTTTTCGAGAAACTTTCCGCAAAGCGCACTGCGTATATCAGGGCTACGACTCGAGGCTGCACCGAGCGTCTAACATAAAACGCTCCTACTGCGCTTTGAGAGAAAGCGTTAAGTGATACTTAAAAAGACGTATGTAGTATGTTTACGAAACGACGAAATAACTTTATTCGCATCAACAAATCGACGAGTGCGGAATAATATTCGTGGTCAAAAAATTGTTCGGAAATTTGGCCGAATATTATGAGACCTCAAGATTGGGTTGACGGACCGAAAAATGACCCATACAAAATCGATAGGGAAAAATCACATTTCATTGAAAGATAGCCTGATCAAAGACAGGATAATAAGCGGCATTCAAAGCAACACGTTGAAAAATCGTTTACTAAGAGAGGACGAGCTGAAGCTGGACAGGTGTGTCACACTGTGCAAGGCTGCAGAATTGGCAGATCAACAACTAAAAACTCTCAACCCGGACGTACCAGAACAGGTTAATTACATCAGAGGAAACCAGCGAGACCCGAGATATCAGAGGCAGCCATCCAGGAAGGAAGAACCACAGCAGTCGCGAGGGAACTTTAAGCCGCGAAATGGAACCGGAAAACAACACGAAGCTCACGGTTCCGGGAAACAAGAAGGACAACAACGTCAGGGTGAGACACAGAGCTACTCGAAGTGCGGTTATTCCCATCAATATGGGAGATGTCCTGCGTACAACAAGACTGGCAACAACTGCAAGAAACTGCATCATTTCGCGCAAGTATGCCGGGGGAAAAAATATAATCTTAACGCAATAGACGCTAATTCGGACGAGAGTGATAACAAAGGTTACTTGTTGGGAATTATCAACACGATTGATAAAAATAAAAGCACTAAGATGTGGGGAGAGCCGGTAATATTTCGAGATTTTAAAACCGTTATCGAGTTCAATCTAGATACAGGAGCAGGGTGTAACGTAATAAGTAAAAAACAGCTCGAAGCGTCAAATATACGCGTACAACTCAAACCGTGCTCAGTCAAACTAAAGCGGTATGATGATTCTAATATTGAAGTACTGGGAAAGTCAACATTGTCGTGCCAAATAAACAATCAGATCGCAGATGTCCAGTTTATTGTGGTTAAGTGTGACGCGGTACCATTGTTAGGACTTCAGACCATTGACAAGTTGAAATTGGTCACGAGAAATAAGGTTCAAGTCAGGGATAATAAGCAAGTAAATGCGGTAAACATATCAGATAATATACTGGCAGAGTACAAAGACGTTTTCACGGGAATCGGCGAGATGCTCGGTTTCGAGTACAAGCTTAAATTGAAAGAAGGGTCTGTCGGCAGGGCGATGCCATGCAGAAACGTGCCATTTCAAGTCCAAGAAAAATACAAAATCGAGTTAACAAAAATGGAACAAGAGGGTATTATCCGTAAAATTAATGAACCAACAGAGTTTGAAAACGCGGTCGTTTTGGCGAAAAAACCGGACAACTCCATCAGAGTCTGTCTAGATCCTCATTACTTAAACACGTGTTTGAGAAGGGAGCATTTCAAGTTGCCCACGTTCGAGGACATCGCGTCAAAAATGGCAAATCCCAAGATATTCAGCATATTAGATGCAAGAAAAGCGTTCTACAGGGTGCGCCAGAGAAACTTACTTATTTGAAAGGTCAATAAAAACAAAAGTACTTCAATTATTGTTTAAAATTTTTTTTATTTGAGAATACAATGTCCCAATTTTTTTTTCATGTAGTCTTGAAAATGACATCGGATAAATGGCGACCCCCATTGCGCATACACTGATGTAGTCGATTTTTGAAATTCGTATCCACTCTTTGCAGCATATCAATCGGTATGTTGGCAATGGCGTCACGAATGTTGTTCTTGAGGTGTGCTATGGTCCGTGGTCGATCGACATAAACCAGAGATTTCAAATAACCCCATAAAAAGAAATCGCATGGAGTCAAATCTGGAGAGCGTGCCGGCCATTGGAGATCGCCTCTGAGAGTTACCGCGCAGTTACCGTGAATGGAGCTCGTTACAGGAACATGATCGAGGAATTTTTTCTTCCAAGACTCGAAGAAATGAACGATAGGAACGTGTGGTTTCAGCAAGATGGAGCCACAGCACACACAGCACGAGACTCAATGAATTTGTTGCGACAACATTTCCCCGACCGCCTCATCTCTCTCAGAGGCGATCTCCAATGGCCGGCACGCTCTCCAGATTTGACTCCATGCGATTTCTTTTTATGGGGTTATTTGAAATCTCTGGTTTATGTCGATCGACCACGGACCATAGCACACCTCAAGAACAACATTCGCGACGCCATTGCCAACATACCGATTGATATGCTGCAAAGAGTGGATACGAATTTAAAAAATCGACTTCATCAGTGTATGCGCAATGGGGGTCGCCATTTATCCGATGTCATTTTCAAGACTACATGAAAAAAAAATTGGGATATTGTATTCTCAAATTAAAAAAAATTTAAAACAATAATTGAAGTACTTTTGTTTTTATTGACCTTTCAAATAAGTAAGTTTCTCTGGCGCACCCTGTATGAAATCAGACTAGTGCAGGAGAGTACGAAACTGACAGCATTCCAGACGCCGTTTGGGAGAAATTATTTCCAAAGGTTACCATACGGAATTAAAACAGCACCGGAAGTTTTCCACAGACAGTTCTCAGAAATTTTTAAGGGAATAAAAAATGTAGCGATTTATATCGACGACATAATAATCTGGGCATCGGATGAAACTGAGCATAACACGACACTAAGAACAGTTTTGCAAAGGGCTAGGGACCATAATGTAAGATTGAATGCGGACAAATGTAACTTTCCTAAAAAAAGCGTTAAATTTCTGGGGCACGTTTTCACAGACAAAGGCATAACGATAGATGACGAGAAGGTACAGGCGATCAAAAAAATGAAACGACCGGGTAACGTAAAAGATCTGGAGGGTTTTTAGGCATGAAAAATTACGTGTCTAAATTCATTCCGATGTCGACGGTGTACACAGCACCTTTAAGAAAACTGATAAAGAAAGATGTAGCATTCGAGTGGACTGTAGAGCACGAGAAGGCGTTTGACGAACTAAAAAAGATGTTAAGCACTAGCCCAGTTCTGCAATATTATGACCCCGATAAAGATTGTGTATTAAGCGTCGACGCACGTAGCACGGGAGTAGGAGCAGTATTGCTGCAAAACGGACTGCCGATAGCGTATACGCTTCGCGAGCATTTACACGAACCCAGAAGGCCTGGGCCCAGATCGAAAAAGAGCTTTTCGCAATAGTTGTAGGGTGCGAGCGATACCGACAATACATTCTGGGCAGAGAGACGGTAGTGGAAAGCGACCATAAGCCGCTGTCTCCGATATTGTCCAGAGCGTTGTAGTCCAGTCATTTCGTCCGAAAAAAAGGCAAATAAAAGAAAATGAATTTGCGCTTCTAATTTTTTAATATGTTGTAGGGGATACCTAGAAAAGCTTAACTTGAGATTGTCGACCAAGCTTTCCTAGGAGCTTTCGCCGCCATCTTGGAAAACGCTTAAAATTTGTTTTTCGGCAATAACTCGGCTATCCGATGAGATTCGAAAATTTTTGTAAGACACTTTTTGTAGCTTTCTTTGTGCTCTACAATAACGCCTGAATCATTTTTAGCGTATCATGCATCGTTATCGAGATATCGATCGATAAAGTCAAAAATTTAGGACACAATTTTTGTTTTTTCCTTTTTTTTTCTTTGGGTCTTAATAAATATGAAAAATTGTGGAATTCAAACTTGTAGAGCATATTCAGACCTACAATTTCCTTCTTGGATTTTTTTATGTTGGACAAAAATTACGATCTCCAGCGCGCCGCAAAGTCGGTGAATCCACGCTCAGCGTCGAGCGCGCTCAAGTTAGTATATCGTATCGTGTTGAGTTTTTGCTGTGCGTAGTGTAAATCGAGGGTTCCGATATTCTGGGCAAAAATTTCGATATCTAGTTGGCTGTAAACTCGTTATAACGGAGTGCCCGCATAGAGCGTCCGTTGGAGTTGGAGGGGTCAGGTATAAAGGGACCCTTTTGTTAGGGTCTACGTGTTGAAACGTGTTCTTCTTTTCGTAGCATCTCGGTTAGTTGCCTCGAGCCTTTCGAAGTGAGCACACGTGTTTGAACAATTTTGTGACCATGGGAGACTGTTTTATTTGTAAAAAAGCGTTAATCGACGACATTTATGTTGCTAAAAAAAGAGCTGTTCGAACTCTCTTGACGGTGAGTGAGAAAAGAGGACATGTGGACCATCAACGCATGCTAGAAAGTGTCGAATCTGTGAGTGTGCATAGGGCGTGTTACAAGAATTATGCGAACGAAAGACTCGCGTCGTTTGTCGCTCGTCGAACAAAATCAGTCTCGGAAGAACAGGAACCTGAACCTGAACCGGAACCCGAACATCAACAGCAGCTCGAAGACCGTTTCGATTTTAAAAATAAATGTTTGTTTTGTGGAGTACCGTTTTCCGATCAAACAAAAACACCAATGCATCGACGACACGCAATTCGAACGGTTCGAGAAAAGTCTATGAAAGATAACGTCCTAAAATATCTGCTCGGACGTAACGATGAATTTGCCGCTTCTATCGTCAAGCGTGTCTGCTCGGTACCTGATCTCATCGCCGTAGAAGCTCGCTACCATCGCGAATGCATGCATCGTGTGTACAACCCGCTACCTGAGGAGGGTGCGAAAAGAGGACGACCGACAGGTAACAAAGTCGACGAGGCAATGGAGGGGATTTACTCATTTCTAAAAGAAAATTCCGACGAATGCCAGTTTTCGATGACTGAATTAATGAGTCACGTAAATGGAAATTTTGTTCCGCACATAAAAACGGTTAAAGCACATTTAGAAGCGAAATATGGCGAGGACATTCTAATTATCGAGAAACAAAAGCGAAATTGTGTCGTTTGTTTCCGAAACACCGGATTTAAAATTCTTGCGGATAAATGGTACCAGGAAAAGAAGCAGAACTCTCACGAGGAACGACTCCGAGTTATTCGCGAAGCTGCTGCTATAATTCGAGAGGACATAAGAGGCGTCGTTTACGACAAACAAAATTATCCTCCCTCGGATGAATTTGTACGGGATGTCGAAGCCGCTGTTCCGGAATCTCTACAAGTTTTTCTTTCAACAGCAATAATGAAAGATAAACGTGGCGCACTGGACTCGTGGAAAAAAAAGTGCACATCGATTGCTCACGCAATAATTACGGCTGTGCGTCCTCGTTCTTTTTTCTCTCCGCTGCAGATCGGTGTTGGAACTTATCTGTATAAGAAATTCGGTTCCAAGAGCCTCATCAACATTTTATCGGCAATGGGGTTCAGTGCACCGTATCGAGAAGTGACGATTTTCGAGAATTCGTGCATTCATCGACCTGAAAGTGAAATCCTGGAAAATTCATTCAGTCAATTCGTATTTGATAATGCGGATTTCAACATAAACACTCTCGACGGCCGTGGAACGTTTCATGCGATGGGGGGAATTCATGACGATGCTCTCATCGAATCAGCATCATTTCCAACGTTTCAACAGACACAACAACTCGAAGAGTTTACGGAGGACGAAGATCTTCAGCCTGGACCATCCAAGCGAAAAAAGACATGAAAAAAGTCCATCGTTCGTGTCTCGAGTGCAGAAAAAAATATTTTTCTTTCCGTTTATTTTGTTTTGTTTATTTTGTATTGTAAAAAAATAATATTTTTTACTGCACAAACAAATTATTTGTTTAATAAATTACTATTGTGTGATCCTTAATTTGTTGCTCTACGTACTTATTTTTTATCCCATCAATTTCCTGAACAATTTCCCATTCGATTCGACATCCAGACACAACCGAGCGAGCAGCTCGCTCGACGCTGAGTGTGGATTCACCGACTTTGCGGCGCGCTGGAGATCGTAATTTTTGTCCAACATAAAAAAATCCAAGAAGGAAATTGTAGGTCTGAATATGCTCTACAAGTTTGAATTCCACAATTTTTCATATTTATTAAGACCCAAAGAAAAAAAAAGCAAAAAACAAAAATTATGTCCTAAATTTTTGACTTTATCGATCGATATCTCGATAACGATGCATGAAACGCTAAAAATGATTCAAGCGTTATTGTAGAGCACAAAGAAAGCTACAAAAAGTGTCCTACAAAAATTTTCGAAATCTCATCGGATAGCCGAGTTATTGCCGAGAAACAAATTTTACCCCTTTTTTCAACATGGCGGCGAAAGCTCCTAGGAAAGCTTGGTCGACAATCTCAAGTTAAGCTTTTCTAGGTATCCCCTACAACATATTAAAAAATTAGAAGCGCAAATTCATTTTCTTTTTTGAATGTACGTAATGACTGGACTATTGTATGAAATTCCGATGAGATTTAAAAAAATGAGAATGTGTTTACAGCCTTTTGACATAAAAGTGTGCTACAAGCCTGGCAAGGAACTACTTCTGGCAGACGCATTGTCACGAGCGCATCTAGATGAAAAGGACGTCGTAGACAATAAGGAGAACAATACACACATAATGTTAGTAGATTATAAGGAGTACATGAGTACACGAAAGTTGACAGAATTGAGGAAAGCGACTGTTGAAGACCAGGAAATTCAGGCTGTATTGCGCTTAGTGAGACGTGGCTGGCCAGAACATAAGTCGGAGGTGCCGGAGTTGGCGTTGCCATACTTCACGCTTAATTGGGAAATGACCGAGCATGAGGGTTTGTGTTTCAAGGGCAATCAAGTAGCTATACCCAAAAGCATGCGTCGAGGAATGATAGAAAAATTGCATTACACACACCAGGGGGTAGAAAAGACAAAGGTCAAAGCGCGAGAAATACTGTTCTGGCCAGGCATGGACAAACAAATTCAGGATACGATATCAAATTGTCCGACTTGTTTGAACTTCAGGAAAAATAATGTCAAGGAACCGTTAATACCGCACGAAGTTCCAAAAGTCCCGTGGGCAAAAGTGGGGGTAGATCTTTTTCACTTGAACGGACAAGACTTTGTTTTGGTTATAGATTACTATTCGCAGTACGTCGAGATCGGAGTGTTGAATACGACGGTGAGTGAAGCTGTCATAAGGTTATTGAAAAAAATCTTCGCAAGATGGGGAATACCGAAAGTGGTGCATTCAGACGGAGGCCCACAGTTCGGTTCGTTTAAATTCAGAGAATTTGCGAAGGAGTGGGATTTCGAGCATGTGATGTCGTCAGCAGAGTATCCAAGAAGCAATGGCATGTTTGAGCGGTACATACAAACGATTAAAAAAATGCTAAAAAAAATAAGGCGTGACAAAAAAGACCAAAACATGGCACTTCTAGAGTATAAAAACACTCCCATCTCGACGGAACTCGGCTCCCCGAACCAGTTGATGCTGGGCAGAAATGTAAACGGGATATTGCCAAACTTTAACGTAACACAAGAAAAAAATGAAAACGGAGTTAGCACTTACGAAAAATTGAAAGCGCGACAAGCATCGCAGAAAAGGTACTATGATACAGGAGCTAGAGAACTCGAAAAGTTCGAGGTCGGAAACCATGTACGAATCAGAGACAACAACAAAAATTCTTTTGAAAGACAAGGTATTATTATTAGTACAGCGGAAAAGCCGAGGTCGTACAATGTTCTTTCTGAGACAGGGAGAACCATCAATCGTAACAGGTTCCATCTTATTCGTAGCAGAGTGGGTGAGAATTTTGAAATTAAAGGCGAACAAGATTTAAATGAGAATGGTTGTGAGACGTCAGAAATAGGGCAGGATGATATTGTCAATACTTCAGACGAAAGAAGAGAAGAGATAGAGGATAAGATCGTGAGGAAAAACATTCAGAAAGAACCGAGCGTGTCAAGTCTCGGAACGCCACAGCAAACGAGAAGTGGGCGCCAGGTCAAAAGACCGTATCACCTAAAGGATTTTGTGTAAATTGGCGGGATTCCAAAGAGATAAATTGTAACGGGTGTGACCACAACATGAGATGGTTGCAAGCTCACTGTAACATGATTACTAAATTTGAGTTTTATGTTTCTCCTTATGTCGCGTCAAATAGCGTGTAACATTGTTTAGTCATTGTTTATGGAAAAGAGAAAGATGTGATAGATGTGGCTACGTTCAGGTCGTTGAGCTGGGACGTGGTAGGTGTGCAAGTTGCCGGGTGGGCGTTGCGAGCGGGAGCAAGAGCCGGTCGTGCGCAAGCAGCCCTAGTAATGAATCATACTAAGTAATATGTACTGAGTCTTTATGTTTTACCCGAACCCACCTCATTACACCGACTACCGCCCATTCCACCCCCCCCCCCCACCTTGCGGCAGCAGCCAACTTTTCCCTCTGTATCGTATTCACTATGACATATCTGCCATGGGTATAGGGAAACTGCGGAAATGCATGTGCAATTTAATTATTTTTAATTTGAATTAAATATAATTTTTGTAGAGTCAACTATTTTTTTATTTGATTGAACTAATGGTCTGACTTTATTGCATCATGTACATCGTTGGTCGAGAGGGTGGAGGAGAGAGAGAATCACATATATATTTTTATATACGTAGGTTATGTTTCAAGAATCTATAGCGTGTTACTTGATTTAAGAAACTACAATTTTCACAATAATATTAACTAATCGATATCGTTTATATGATTCGACCGTAATTATAGAAATTCATTTGGTCTCTTATGCCTTACCTGCAACGTAAAGGTTACAAGCACTCGGTAGTATAGGGCCAGCGTGCGTAGCTATAGGTAGGTAGATTCTAGGTACAATTCCGTATATGCGAAAGAAATAATTTCAGAAGCCCAGGGAATGACGAATTACCATACAAAATCATTGTGGTAGAACTCTCAATTAAGGGGAGGGTAGGGGTTCGCACTTTTGAAAATTGACTTTTTTGGTCTTTTCTTATAGTTAAACATTTCAAGAATATAATCGCAAAATTTCAAGTCCATCAGAGCAAAACTCACGAAGTTATTGACTCTTTAGTCCCACTCCTCTAACACTGTAGCTCGCGTTTCAAACTGTAGCTAACACTTCAAACGCGTTTTTCTCGAAACCACTTTTTCAAAGTCCGTGTTCACTGCCATTTGAAAACTACATGACCAATTTATTTCCAACTTGGTACACACTTTCTATATATAAAATACCTCCCCCCAACGGTTGGTTTAAGATTTTTTTGTTGAGGGGGTTTTCCACCCCCACAATGGCGGAATTTTTCGTGAAAAATAGAGCTTTTCCTTTTACATGACCACCAAAAATTTAGAAATGAAAAAAAAATTATCACAGACCGTTGGGGGGAGGATTTGATGATACTTTGACTAAATTTTAATGGTACTTTATTTCAGATAATTTCTAGCTGAGATACAGTGAACGCCGCAAATCGTGTTTTTCCAAAGGCGTTTTTGGAAAAGCTTTGTCACCGGCTTGTTTGTCGATATTTTCGCAAACATATTTCACGGAATGTTCTTGAAATGACAGTTAACAATGTACAAAAGGTTTCAATAAATTTACTCTATCCATATAGATGAAAAAAATTCGCAAATAAGTGTTTTTCACGCTGAAACCCCTACTCTTCCCTTAAGTGTTTCATTCCATTTTAGACATATGAAGAGTGTATATTGTAAGCAAGTAAGCATTCATATGAGTCGAATCTTTATTTATTCAATTTGCATATGTTTAATATCCAAAAGTATAGCCGAAGCAAACAAAAATACATCTTTGAAACGAGTAAGATCGTAGTAGGCCGTGAGACAAGGAACTAAGCCTTTTCGATTTAAGGTAGTACTAGCGGATGGACTAATCAACAGAAAATCTATAAATGATCGAATCTGAAAAGGGTAAAATATAATACATTTGGGTATAATAATAAACATGATAAAAAAAATAATTATTTGAGAAGTGTATGTGATAACTGTGTATCATATTATGAAAATAAAGTACTAAAATAGCAATCAGATTTGACTTGAGTTGTCACAGGCCGCCATTTCATAATTCTAGCAATATCCGTGGCAACGATGTATTCAGGTGCTTTCGATAAATGTCAAGTGTGTGTTTGTTTACTGTATGTGTAAGCGTGTGTTTGTAGTGTGTGTGAAATATGCATATTGTAAAGGGAAAGATGACAGACGCGGCTAGCGAGCGCAAAAATTAGTCGATTCAATCGATAATATCAGCTCGAAATGTCCCGTAACCTATATTTTCCATGGAACATACGTGACCGCGACAATTTTCTTGTTATTTATCGGTTTTCGCATAACTCCGATCTAATCGCGAACTATTAGTATTTCTGTTCCAACGTTTGATCCGCACGGATTCTCTATAAGCTGCGAGTTGAATGCATTGGTTTCGTGAATTAATTACTATTGTATTTAGCCGGTAAGATATGCAGAATATTCGCGAACGTCATTCTGGATGTCTGTACTACAGCATATAAAAAAATCAATTTTCTTTCTAATGAGGAGGTTCGTGCACGTACTACCTTAAATAGATCCTATTTAGATTGAATATTTTTGTGGCAGTGTAAGGCGTTTATATGTCTAATATACGTTAGTACAATGTCGCCATCGACTACTGTAAGACGTATTTAGTATGTACAGTAAAGAGCTAAGGGTTCGGCTAATATCCGAATAATGTACATATATTCTACGTTTGTTAAACAACACGTTTGACTATTTTCGACGCTTTAGATACGTAAAATATACCGTTTAATAAAAGTAGAATATATATACATTATATGGTTATCAGTCGGACATTCAGTCAGTGTTGAACAATACATTTGACTATTTTCGACGCTTTAGATACGTAAAATATATTGTTTAATAAAAGTAGAATATATATACATTATATGGCTAGCAGTCGGACATTTAGCTCTTTAGTATACGTACTAATGCGTCGATGGCGACGTTGTATATATGTATATTATACGTTAATATTTCTTAGGGGATAAGCTTCCGAAAACCCTCCGCCACCGATCGAGCTGAAATGTTGCCCCGACCTTCTATTTAATATTTCAAGACAATCCCTAAAGGGATTTTTGGCGAACCGCCATAGTTTTCGAGATATTGAATTGTAAAGTTATTTATTATAACGCGCCCCGGCTATATCTATATCTGTCACGTCTCCGATCTGGCTATACCTATATACGTTATCGCGCTCTCCGTTTTCTGCGGTTCTTCTTTTAGTCGTCGCTGTAACCTTTCGCCTTTGCCCCTGCGTTTTTCGAAGTCGGTGTAATGCCGTATTTTTATTTTGATTTCCGATGGAGTATACATTGATGTGCAGGGAATGCGTTTATGGTGTATGTATGGAGAGTATGTTCATGCTATAATAACTGTGCTGTGCGTGCAATCTCGTTTGGGCACAGGCCACCTCGTATTTGCGTGTGGAATAGTCGGGTGCGTGCAATACTTGTTTGGGCACTGGGCACGTGGGATGTGCGTCTGGAATAGTGGGGTGCGTGGAATATCGGTGTGCGCGCAAGGCTCCTCGGATGTGCGCGTGAAATTGTGGGGTGCGTGGAACACTTATGACCGCTCGAAGGAAAAAAATGCATTTTTTTTATTTGTTCGGTGATAGCTCGGTAATAACGATGGGTAGGGATCGGAAATTTGAACGATCAATATTTAAAAGGACCGAAATGTCGAATTCAGTCATGATGAACGTGCCAATATAGAAAGATCAATCTTATGATAGCCTGTACAATAGTTAATGGAAATTGTGAATACAAAAATCTCGAAGTTGATTTATAGCGAAAACAAATACCAGATTTAATAAAAACGAAAGATTTAGAGAGATGTATCGACTCGCCTTATATATGCACCAAACAATTCGACACGTTAAACCGTCGAATTGTAAATATTACGACAATTTACAATTTCGAACTCATTAAAGCGAAGGGCCAAATAGTCGATCAGTCAAAATGGCGAGGGGTCAAAAAGGCGAACGATCCGGACAGCGAAAACAATGGAACAATGGATCGAGAAGTACGTTACTTGCGCTTCAGAGTGAAGTTGGCAGATGACGCCGGCAGCTAGTCGGGTTGGGCAGCCATGCTTTGTTCGTCATTTAGGTATTCACCATTTAGGCATTCGCTATTTCGGACCATCGATCATTTGCGTTTCTGAGTTCTAGACATTCAAAGTTCGTAGTCTCAATCTATGGCTTTTTGCTATAGACGGTAGTACAAATATTAGAAACTCGGTTTTTTTCTATTTCGGATATATGAATCTTGGAGATTGTTCAAATCTGTATTTGTATGACTCAAACTGCAGATTATCTGAATATATGTTCTCGAATAAATGCGCTCTCGAATAAATAATCGTTTGGTCTAATAGTTATTCGACTTTGTCATCGGTCAACAGATAAAATTTCGAATAATTTCCTTCGTTATTTTGGGAGTTCATAATTCTGTCGTTTCGAAATCTTTGTCTTTCTATATTTGCGGTCATTCGACATGTTGACCCCCACCCATAACGATCGCGCAAGAATAAAATTATGGGCGGTCCCAAAACCAAAAACATAGGAGAAGAAGGCTCTCAATACAAAACCATTTGGCTAAAACGAATCGCCATTAAAAAAATGTTCGTCCCCGAATTCTGTCCCGAATAGGGACAGTCACCGTGATCAAACGACAATTGGTACAAATTGTACGTTGCATTCATGGAGAAGAACGAAAGACGAACCAAAATCGTAGGGGCAGAAATAAAAAGTGCGCGCTGGGTCGAGCAGCGAAGGGCCTAGCCTTCGAGCCGGCCTCACAGCGTATGGCGAGAGAGAGCATCCACGTAGGGCGGTTTCAGACTGACGTTTTTTTCGCGCGTATAAGCTCCTTTTTTGTACGCTCGTAAACGCGCGTCTTTGCCGCACACGCGCGCATCGCGTACGACCGTAGACGCGCTTATTAAGACGGAATGACACCCGACGCGAAACTTTGATGCGGCCCCGGCTTCCGACCGGCAGAGCAGAATTCAATGGAGCTTCCGCGCCCCACCGGCGGATGTCACCGCGCGCGTGCGTCGCCGACGCGCGCGGACACATTGGGTCTGTTCGTTTTAGCTACACTTTTCTACACTTCTTACACCTCCAATGGACTTTCTATTACTGAATCTGGTCAAAGTGTAGAAAGTGTAGCTAGCGCGAACAAACCTATTGCGTCTCGCCTTCCACGGGCCTCGACACGCTCCGCAACGCATGCGTGCGTGCGTGTCGCTGCGCGTCGTCTGCAGACCACGCGGCGAGCGCCGCGCGCGGAATTCTCGGGAACTGAGCACGTCGAAGTTCGGGCGACATTTGCTCGCAATTATCAACAATTACACGACAAATCTAGATTACCACTTTTCTCCTAAGATATGCAACGAAGTGCAATGATTGAGAGTTCAAATTGTTCGTTTTTTATGTGGCTACCCGGTCTAACTTTTCTCTAAGTCGTGACATTATAGCCAAACATCTGATTTTTCATCTTTTCGGTCTCGAGTTCCGCATGATAAGCCAATCTACGTTTTTTTTCTCAAATTCAGAAAATTTGAGGGGCAGACAGCTGTTCGTCTATCTATTTGACGTCGTTTGGCAAAGTTTCGACGGGATCTGAAGAGCCGTTTCAGAGATTTTTGGGTATCTATAATTCTGTTCTACCATACCGACCGCGATGAGGTGTCATTCCGTCTGAAGATCGTATACGCGCGACCCGCACCGCGGGTTCATGTGAATACGCCGGAATACGCGCGCTCAGTTTCTGGGAGCGCGAAATGTAGTGCGCGTGCAAGTGCAAATTTTCTCGAAAACTACTGCGCGTCGCCAAAAATCCCTTTAGGGGTTGTCAGGTTGTGAGTCTGCGCAAAATTTCCGCTCAATCGGCGGGGGAGGTTTTCCGGAACCTTACCCATTTATTGCAGCGATACATTTTTATCCCAGAAGAAAAAAAACGTAGCGTGATCGGCGTGCGGAGCTTTATAATCGAATATGCGCCGTCACGAAATCTGGCATCGATATTATCGATGGCCAATAAAGTAGGATGGTTACCGATCGATCTTCTCTTGCAGCGTCGAGCCTGCGAAAATAACAGAGGGGGAAAAATAGTGATATGTTATCTTGATACACGAAGCGTCAAACGCGGAGAATAAGTTTTATCTTTTGAAAACAATTGGTTGGGCCCGTTCTCGCGTGCCTTCGAGCAATTGCCTGGCGTTGTTTCACAGCGGGAAAAACTATCGTTGCGCGCGGAACGGATAGATCACAGTGGAACGTTTTTTTTCCACTTTGTAGAATACCGTCGAGCCCACCAAAGTGCGTATCGGAATCTTGACAGCACACTCAAAGACGACAAAATACATAAAGACGCGCGGGCATCGCGATACCGAAAGGGGGGCAATAACTCTCGTGTAACTGCCATGACAGTCTCATTGTCAGCTGATTCATTATTCCGCTCGAGTATATTGACAAATCTTCGTACCAGCGACATCACAAAAGTCATAACGATACGGAATACTTCAATCGACGGATGCGAGTGAAAAAAAGGTGAAAGTCCGCGTGGATAAAACGCCGTAAATTCTTCGTCGCTGATAATGAGGTAATTATCTCTTTTTTTTTCCTATTTATAACTCTGTTTTCCGCGCTCGTTTTCCTCGGCTCTGAATTATTTTGTCTCCTTTCGCAATTTCGTTGCCATCACAAATGCGATAAACAGGTTCGAGGCGTAATACATTTTCTTTCGATGCATTGTTGTCGGAATCGTAATGCTGCTCTTATCCAATATTCATTTATTGTTGTGATATTGCGAATCGCGTCAGTGGGAAAAAAATGGACAGGTTTGCATATTTGCTGAATTCACGTCTTGTAACCTCGAAAACGCTCGAACAATTCTTTATCAGCCCTGCGCATTTGCCAGTTCTTGCATTGTAGAAATAAAAATGTCACAGGTGGACCCTTCTATCCTGATCGAGTTTAGAATCCCATTAAACGCAAAATACCGTAACAGAAGGCTACCCTTCGATGAAGCAGAGTTAATGTATCTTATACCGAGGCTATTGCTAAATGGGATGTTCATTTTAAGTGTGAGCAGTAAATTTTACCAAATGCGATTTAAGCCTGAGCAATAAATTTTACCTAACGCGATTACGATCACAGCTGCTGTTAATTCGTTAATGCCTTGCTGGAGGCATCCAACATGTATGCTGAACTATGCTATTATATTTTTAAAGCTCTAACATACGTTTGGAATGTTTGCGTTCCTGCTATGCTGACGAGCAATCGAGTCGTTAGCAGATTAGAGCCACAATAACCCTGTAATAGTATGGTGAGCAGCTGCAGCTTGCCAACTGAAGAGTTATGCTATTTAGTTCTCAGACGCTAGAGAAACATTCTATAATCGACCTTAAATATGATTATCAGTGAAGATGTCAAGTTGGAGCTCCAGCCCAAAATTAGTCGGAATATCTTGTCAGTAACTTTTATCTTGAGAAAATAATATACGAATATTATAGAGGAAGCTTGTAAAACTCAAACAAATTACGCCTTCTGCTAATGTAAAATAAATGTACATGCTTTCCTTGTTTGGGACGTTTATTTAGGTCAGTCGGTTTTCTTTTGTTCAGCCTGTTTGATTGGGTCGTTTGTTCAGAATGGTCTATAAGTGGTTGGGTTGGAGGGATAATGAAATTGAAGTTTGCGTCATTCGAATGCAATGATAATTTATTTTATTTTAACGAGTCACGTCCAATTCAAACCCAAAAAAGCATATTTTATCTATTTAAAAAAATATAATATATAAATTATTTTATTCAAAATGTTAAGCACACAAAAGAGCATACATTGCAACAATATTTTTTTTAAATTTCATCGGAAAATTTGGGCAAATTAAGTCGGTGGGACCTGGTTTCCAGAGACCCCTTAAAAAAAGTGTCCGTGTGGTGGTCAACATACCTCGTAATAGCTTTATCTGAAATTAGAGGACCAAATTTTTTCTGTTAGTAGATAAGTATAGCTCATGGATGAACTAGAGATTTGAAAAAAAATTGAAGTTTGAATTTTTGGCAGAGTTGTATGCAACATAGTTCAATTTTTGGTACAATTTGAACTATGCATAGCCATATAAAATTAGTTGTAATTGACAAAAAAAACTTCGTTCAACTACTAGTCAAGACTATTTTGAAAAAGTGTGCAAAATTTCAACAACATTGGTGCATTAGTTTTTGAGTAATGGTGTCTGCCGACTTCAAAAATAGTGTTTTGATACCTATGTCGCTCCCGGCTGGTCTTTTCCAATGGGGGGAATTCCCAAAGGCTGTCTCTCCTAGACTTTTACTCCGATTGACTTAAAACTTTGGGAGAATATTCTAGACATATTGCACTATTAGATAATAACATTTTTTTTAAATGGCTTCTTTGAAATTTTCCTCTTCAATGAAAGGTGAAGTAAAAACCCCTTAAAACCACAATATTTTTTTGCTAGATTTCGACTACGAAAATTTCTTAATCGTTCGTTGAGACGCCTATTTGGAAATTTCACTGTGGATCTGCATAAAATATTTTGTATCATGATAAATATGTTTTTTTGCAAATTTAGAAATATTTTGATATAGGAATTGAATTTTTGTATATAGGAAACATGAAATCTTTATTTTCTTATAGAACAAATATTTCTAGATATGCAAAATTTAAAAAAATGATTGTCCAACATTTTTTTGCTGGTATTGAAGAAATATATATTTTCATTGAATTCTGATGATGCAAACTTCAATTTTATTATTGCACACATTTATAGGCCATCAGCAGTAGACAAAACAAACTCATTCAAACAAGGTGATCAAAAGACTTGATTAAACTGAACATACAAACCAAACAAATAAGAATAATAAAAATCTTTTTTGCAAACTGAAAAATATTTTTGATATAATTTTTTCATATCTTCATTTCCTCTTAGAAAAAACATTTCGAGATCTGCAAAAGAAAATTTCTTTTATCATACAAAGTCCTAATAATATGAGTATTTGTTTATTTTAATTTTGTTTGTTGTAACATTATTCGTTTTGTTTGCTCTATTATACTCATAGAAGAACCCAATATTCGACAAACATCTATAAGTCTCTGCTAATACTGCACAGTGAATTATGAGGTTGAAGTTTCCATTGTTGGAACACAACGTAAGACCTTTTTGATTGCGTATTTTCATTATTATCCAAAATCAAAGTTTGCAAATGTATTCTAGATCGCTAAATAATAATGCTAAAAAATGTTTGCATGATTTTTGTACCTCGAAACTGCAAAAGAAAATTCATAATAAACGTTTGTTTTGGGTTTCAGGACACATCCATAATATTAGTCGCCATACCATTTTCAAGTGATAAGAATCATTAAAAAACCATTTCAATCGATTTTGGAGCAGAGTCCCGATTTATTTTTCTGAAAAACTCACCTGAGATAATGTACTAAATTTTCGATTCGATTGTATGAACTTCACCAAATAAATTATACCTGTGCATAACTGTGCTATATATAATGTATGTAAATTCGTTCGATGTTACAGCAATGCAACTAACATTTTTCTATTGTTTCTATATATATATTTTATTTTAATGAGTAACATGTCGCATTTTTTAATGAACTAAACGATATTGAAGTTTGACTCGTAGGAATGCAACAAAAATAAATTTTTTTTTCGTTGCCCCGTTGCCTTTTAAGCACATTTAGACTACGCCCCAGTCGAATAATTTTCGAGAATCCTTTTATTAAAAAATTATATTTAACAACAGCTAAAAAAAGATTTAAAATCGCAATGAAAATAAATAAATGAAAAAATCACGAGGATTTTTCGTTGCGTCGCAACTATGCAAATTTCAGCACCATTTAAAGAAAGTTCAGTTGCATGCCAATGATCCAAGCTTCGATATCATTTTTATTTATGAATCCATTACATGTAAAAATCTTTTCAACCCATGAACTGCAAATTCTACGAGTCACATCTCGCTATCAGTGCTACCAAAAAATCAGAGAGAAGTATAAATAGAAGTAATCTATTTGGATATGCGTACAACCCGTGGAAAAGCTTAACGTGTCTCTGTCCCCAGTTAAATTATCTTGCATGATTCATACAGAAAGTGCCATGGTACGAAGGTCGCACTAAAAGATAATACCTTCCAGGATAATGCCCTGCATTTCTTCTGTACAATATTCTAAACATCCTGATATCTGATATTCAGGATTAGGATACTGTGAATGTTTTTTCTTCTTCACTTCAGATATTGCAAGCGACATTCGGGAATAATGTGACATTTTGAACGTGTCGCAAAGAGAGATGGCTGGATTCTGTAGAAAATGGCGTTTGTGGATCTTGCCGGTTCTCACATGCCTCTACGCCCTCCTGATATTCATTCTCGTGCCAATACTTTTGGCTAATTCCATTAAAAATGGCTTCAAGAAGCAGGACCAGGGTGCTCTGGTCGGAGGAGCTTTCGTATTACTTGCTCTTCCCATATCATTTTACGAGATAATTCAACACATGATACATTACACGCAGCCCAGACTGCAGAAATACATAATTAGGTGAGTCGACTTTTCTACTAAGTTACGAGTCCTCAAGGCAGTATTGTTGTCCACAGCACTAGTTTTGATGGAATAACTAAAAAAATAAACACCCACGTTTATTGAGCCTTCAAGAATATGTAGAAATTTAAAATAAATAAAAATGTATCGCGTACTTCACGTTTGTTTACAACGGTGCGCGGAAAACGCCCCCAAATGGCGACCAGAAAAAAACTAAACATATTCTTAATTTGTATGGGTGCTGTGATGTTTGGTATCAGATTCAGCAGGAAAAATGTACATAATGGCGACATGCTCAACCTTAATTATCGATTTTTCATATTTCATCACCATTCTACGAATTACCAATCTCAACAAAAATTATTCTCATTCAATTCTGCTATCAACGTTGAAAAACGGTCTACTGAAGGTGTATGCCAAATCTGAGCTCAACGGCCAATTGGCCATCGAAATATCGTGTTTGCCGATTTGAAAAGTTTCAAGAGAAACGCGTTTAGAGTTCTTTATAATTTCTATAACTCGGCTAATTTTATGAGTACCATTTAACGGTTTTCACAAAAGTATTGAGAAAGATCTGTAGGAAAATAAAATTGAATATAAGAAAACGATTCTTTCAAATTTTGAGACAACAATATTGCATTGAGGATGTATGGTAGAAATACTACCATAGCGATAGATTGGATGGACGTTCATTCTAAGCCTATACGCACAATTTATAAGCGATCTACTGCCTCGTCTAAGAATTATAACACTTTTAATTTGCAGTACTTTGCATAAGCTCTTGCGAGACGCTATTTTACATTTGGATACAATGATAAAAAAACATTGTGAAAAAATGCTATAGAATGTTTTAGTTTCACTGAGTGGATAATTTACGTGTACAGGACACTTTTTGAAAAATCTCACTATCATTTACTGAATAATTGCCGTGCAATTGATTGTAACGTTCTGAAGTTCTGCCCATTTTCTTGTTCGGCTCTCCGTATGTCCTCACCAAAACTGTACGGGAACGCTGTAAACAGTTGAGCGGCTTGAAAATTGTGGCAGTGGTGAGATGCGCCATATTCACCCGCAAGAGTAGTTCCTAATGAAGTCGAACTTTGCATTCTTGGAATGCAACGAATTTTTCTGTCACTTTTCATTCTCTCATTTTTACCATTATCCAAAGCCTCTTTTTTTCTGCGAATTGAACTCGTAATTCTCCAATATGAATGCGTAAAAATATTTCAGTGAATTTCAAAGCCTTACCAAAAAAAATTATGACGATTAAAAAGAATTAATTTTCGTTGCACTTTAACGATGCAAACTTTAACGTTATAATTCCGGTAAATATTCGGAAGTGGGGCTTCTGCTAGAATCAGACTAATTGTTCAGGGTTCTTTAGGGTTGTATGGGTTTGTTTAGGTTTGCTTGAAACCTTGAAGAAAATTAGCCTAATTCTAGCAGGAGCCCCACTTCACTATAGAAAAACAAAGTCGATGGAAGTACGAGGCTTGGCTGACGTACTATGCCATTCGTGACTGCTTTACGTCACATCTATAACATACATTTGGGAATATTTTATTTCGGGTTACTCGTGCCTGACATTGAATCCCTTGGCAAACAATTTAACGATTCCTCTTTAACTGGTTTTTATTTTCAGGATACTGTGGATGGTACCGATTTACGCTTCGAACGCGGTAAATACAACATTTTCGCCTCCCTGGACTGTTCTTCGCACACGGAGTTAGTTGAAGTTTGCATCGTCGGAACGCAACGCAAATTAATTCTTTTTAATTATTAAAATTCTTTCCGGCCGATTTAAGCTGTGAAAATCGTTCCGAAGTTTCTACGTATTCTTAATAGCAATTCACAACCTCAATTGCAAAAAAAGTCTTTCAATAATGATGAAAATGGCGGTATAGCAAGGAAAATAAAAAATATCGTTCCTTTCCAACGATGCAAACTTCAACGTCTTTTTTGTACAATGCTGCACAGCGCTAGACTTGATTTTTTGTCAAACCCAGATTTCATTCTATCGCGGTACGAAATATTTTATAAACGAATAAGCCAAATTACGTATAATATCGATAACTTTGGGACGACCCGCCTCGCCGTGGAACTAAAGTTGCCACGTTTTTCCCAACATAATTTTCGAGACGATAAGATATAATACTTAATGGTTCTATTTCAACCGACGATAACGTAACACCTCCGTTCGTAGTTAGCTTGACGTTATGGTCCAAAACGTTCTGCAACGACGGAATTTTCTCCAACCAAAGTAACGACCGACAAATTATTCTACAGATGAAAATCTATTTTTTTTTCGTTGACTTTGCTAAGCTCATAATGTTTATAACAAGCTGTGTATCAATCGGCTCGATTATTCTTGGATCAAGCTTAAACAAATTATACTAACGATGAAAATCGATTTTTTTTTCGTTGACTTTGCTAAGCTAATAATGTTTATAACGAGCAGTGTATCAATTTGCTGGATTATTCTCAGATCAAGCTTAGCGCGACTATGAATCATATTTTTATTCACAAACCTGTGATTCACTTTGAAACAGTGGCTCGGACTCATTTATCCCGAGGGTAGCATATACGTAGACAGCCTTCGAGAATGTTACGAGGCGTATGTAATATATAACTTCATGATGTACCTGCTGGCCTACCTCAACGAGGATCATCAATTGGAGCATAGATTGGAATTGGCGCCTCAGGTCCGTCACATGTTTCCCTTCTGCTGTTTGCCCAATTGGGAAATGGGCCGTGAATTTGTTCACATGTGTAAACACGGAATTCTCCAGTACACCGTAGTGCGGCCTATTTCGACTCTGATGTCGTTGTAAGTACACGAACGAAAATCAAACTCTATTTTTCAGCAGACGAAAAAATTATTTTCTCCCTATTGAGTACTTTTACGACATAAAGCGTTTCAGCGAGTCGTAAGAAACATTTTCGAATGAAAATAATAACGGTGATTTGCATATCGCCATTGTTGTGATTTTTAGTATATGCGCGCTGAACGGCGTGTACGGCGAGGGCGAATTTCGAGGGGACGTTGCCTTTCCGTACATGATAGCGTTCAACAATTTGTCGCAATTCATAGCGATGTACTGTCTCGTATTATTTTATCGCGCCAATGCCGAGGCACTGCAGCCTATGAAACCAATTGGAAAATTTTTGTGCATCAAGGCAGTCGTTTTCTTCTCTTTCTTGTGAGTAAGGAAAATACCGTTCTCGTTATCGATCCATTGCGTACACTACACGATCGTGGAGTCTGAAAGAATATTTCTTTTTCCTTACAGTCAAGGGGTTTTGATAGCGTTGCTCGTTTATTTCGACGTGATATCGAGCATCTTCGATACAGACAATACCAACGACATTAGGAACATATCGTCGAAGCTGCAGGATTTTTTGATCTGCATTGAAATGTTCCTCGCTGCTGTAGCTCATCACTACAGTTTCAGTTACAAACCATACGTAAATCTGACACAGAGTCAGGCCTGGTGGGATGCTTTTAGGTGAGACTTTCCCATTCGAACAATTTCTACATTCCAGGGGACTAAATTCTTGTACGAGAAAAGTGATGTACCAGGTGTAAAAGGATGAAACCGGAATTTCCGTATAGTTGGCGCTAGCCATCAGTTTAACGACCGTAAGACCGCTTCTGCAGCGCCATCATCTCCCTCTAACAGCTGACTAAGATTTTCAACACACAACAACCCAAGTTCCCTACACCGGTATATTTTTGTATAACTTTAAACATGTCGAGTTTTGTGCCTACGAACTACGATTTGCGAACAGCATTGGTTTTCTGTTATCATTTGAACAAAACTGCTGCAGAAACGCATCGAATGCTTGTCGAAGCTTACGGTGAACATGCTCTTGGTAAAACACAGTGTTTCGAGTGGTTGAAAAAAGAAAAAGTTCGCAGACAACGAATTGCAAGCCTTATTGGATGAAGATGATACTCAAAGTCAACAAGAACTCGCGGATCAATTGAATGTGACGCAGAAAGCCGTCTCCGTTTATTTTTATCATTTTCAAACACCAGACGTGTAACTTTCACAAAAAAATTCCGGTTTCATACTTCTACACCTGGTATGTGTGACACTCAAGCCTCTTGGTTTTTAATACAATCGTGACATATACGAAATCCAAAACAGGAGACTCAATAGGATGGTCGCAAGAAGTGGACAAATGTATAAATGGAAAATGTGAACTGCTGGCTTTGCCATCCACGAGGATCACAAATTAATTGAATTCAAACAATCGATTCGTTTTATCTTTTCACCCAAGCAAGCATAAAGAAATCAATTTATAGAACTAGAAATATTTTCTTCGTTGTAAGTCCGTCGCTTGTATCAAAGGTAGCTATTTCATTACGTAAATTAAATAATCAAATTTCACAATTAAGTTAACCGTAGACGAAAGGAGTATATTAGATTTGCTGGCCGATACGCAACCAAAAGAATAGTGGAAGATCAACATTTCCTACTGAGTAACAGATAATATCGGAAATGTAAAACGCCGATTTGAGAATATACCGTTAGTTGAGGCATTTTTTCAATTGAATATGAAGACTGGGGTGGGTTTCATCAATAATTCTTTTTAAATCTTAATAATTGATACGTCCGCCTTAGAAGCTGAAGCGATGCTCATAAAAAACATACTTTCATTAAAAAATATGGAATGCTGGAAATTTAAGAAAGCATATTAAAAAGGTGTACTGCCCTAACTTATATAAACATTTCTAAGCAGCAATAGTACTTCCAGTGAGCCTGGCGTCGGCCGTGAGCGGAGCTTTTTTACCGTGAGGCAGATCAATGCGTGGCTTAGAAGCACAATGCTTCAGGAACGATTATTTCATATGTCACTGCTGAACATTGATGATAACGTCGTTGAAAAAATTACGAGTAAAAAAGTGATAGGAAAAAGGAACTAGGTACATCTACCTAGAGGCCCGAAAAAAAATGGCCAAATTCGGATAGCTACACAGGTTATTCAAGTTAACAATAAATACAAGTCGTTGATGATTGTCGATTTTTTAAATTATTTTGTCAACAACGTAACAATGAATTGAAACTCGATAATCCAAGATCTATTTAAAAAGATGTCGTTTTTATGCCACTGATTAAAAGTAGGTTGAAGATTGACGTTTGCATCGTTGGAACGCAACGAAAGTTCTTTTCAATTTCTCCTTTTCATTATTGTCCAAAATCAAATTTTGCAAATATTTTCTATATCGCTAAATAAGAATCCTAAAAAATGTTTGCGTGACTTTCCTAGCTCAAATCTGCCGAAAAGCATGCGGAAAATGAGGAAAAAAGCATTTTCGTTGCATTCCAACGATGCAAACTTCAATATCATTTGAAACATGCTAAAAAACGTCTAGACATCGATAGTGGATTTAATTCCGAGCTTTGCGGAAACGTTTGCAGAATGAAACTTCCCTGAATTGAGCCTCGACCACCAGGTCGAGCGAGCTCCCGAGCGAGCTCAAGGTCACAGTATTAAATGTGTGTGCAAATATATGAATTCCAGAGCCATGTGGGACGTGTCTGACGTCCACAACGACATAAAGGAGCATCTGGGAGTGGTTGGTTCCTCGCTGAGCCGAAGGATTCGCGGTCGAGGCGCGTATCAGCAAGCCTGGGGAAGTGCAACCGAGAGAACGTCGCTTTTGCCGGATCTACCGGTTACGACGGCGAGGAGCGCACCCGCGGGGGTTTTCGCACCTGGTTACACAAACGGCGAAGCGTCCGGACACTCCAGTAGCGTTCTCGATTATCCGGCTGGACCGATGGATCAGAGCCCGGACTCGCAGGACAACGGCAACAATGTGATCACGTAGCCCGATCATTATCGATACTTTGCACGGCGAAGAAACAAGGCGATCAATCGAGGATGATATATAGTCGCAAAGGAGGAAACATGTGGAGCTGACAATGATGAATGAAAGAAAACTGGAGAATTTGATATCGAAAATTCATATACGTCCTGGTAGACAAGTTCTAATCAATTAGATTATATTTTAGCTCGTTTTACGGATGACGTTGTATAGTTCCGCAAACACGGCTGTGTATCCCTCTCTTCCTCGCTCTTTCCATCGAAGCTATCTATGTATAAGGGGGCGTCGAAAAAAGTAGAAAAAAATCATCTCTCATTCCTTCAAACAATATTGTTAGGTAAACGAAAAATGAATGCCAAATTTGAGATCTTTAACTCAAACTCAAGTTGGACTAGTTCTATAACTCGACAACTGATTAATGTTTTACTGATTAATGTTTTCGAAATACGGCTGAACTTTCTCGAAATTGAACTAACCGTGTAAATAAAATGGGGGGATAAAATGATCCAGCGCTACGACTTGAGTTGGGGTATTCCTTTCACGAACTCGAATATTTAACAATCAGTTGATTTTTGTCGATAATCGAGTGAAAATACACCCCAGTATACTGGTAAAATTTCAAGCTAAGTGAAAAATCGCAACTTTCCTAGCGTGTGAAATATTCCAAAGATTCCGCAATAACGATGAAAACCGGCGGTCACCGAATGATGGAAGAAAATATCAGTGATAAAACTTAGAAAAACGTGAGTGTCGGAAGAATTTTCGTAGCCGCGACGTTTCAGAGAAAATGTCCAAATCTACTAAATTTGCGCGACATTTTTCATTCTAGTTTATCGTTGAGTATGATCGTTGGTTGTGACTTATTTTTATCGCGCCACTGTAATTAATCAGTGACTCAGATGGGCCCTCTTTATTCCCCCACAAAATACGGCCCTCCGCGAAAGGCATACCTAAAAGAACTCGAATTTGACAAGTATTTTTCTCACACCTAATATCGTTTGAACGGGTCAAAATGACGGAATTTATTTTTTTATGTTCTTTCGATACCTGATGAATAAACAAGCTAAATATATATGTCCGTGTGCGCGTTCCACGGAAAATTGTCACGTGACGCTACACGTAATCTGGAATTTGCGTCCACAATTATTTACACTCATGGAATGTCGAAAAGCGGATCGCTTCCACAAAGAATGATCCCGTTTTTGCACGAAGGAAAAGTTGGTCTAACTTGAAAAAGCCAAAACTATTCCGTTCACTTTGTGTCTAGGAATGCAAATTGTGGCGAATTGGGATAATTTGCGAGTGACATGACGAATTGTTGGAAGTTTCTCTTCTCTTGCAAACACTTTTGACTCGTCGATGAAAAGCATCCGAAGTTTTTGTACGTCTGTTGATAAACGAATAATTTACTAATATTTCATACGTATTCTTTTTATTTTTCAACAATACTGAAAACAAGTAGATTCGGAATCGTAGTAAAACAATTTTGGTGAAAGTTATAGATTTTTCATGCACGAATTTACAGATCCAATCATGTTGGGTCTTAGACGTGTTTTTTTCTCGAATTTATCGAAAGTGTTCTAAAAAAAGAATCAAACGTCCACGACACGGTCTAGTGACTCTTAGATTTCTTAATGTAATTGAACTTTGATTACGTGTAAAATAAACGTTTGTATATACTTTGTAAAAGTTTTTACCAAATACGTAAAAAGTCGTGGACAGAATTGCGTCGTGTCACGAGCTATTAATTTAGTCTGGAAAAAGCGACACATAACACACCCATATATATTCTTCGTTATTCTATTGTATACTACCACTACAAAGGCGAGGTATACATTTTCCTACTTCGATCGCATTTCCATTAGGGTTTCTATGGGGTAAAATAATTTTTTTTTTCAATTTACA
This sequence comes from Ophion costatus, assembly GCA_951751655.1. NCBI lineage: Eukaryota > Metazoa > Arthropoda > Insecta > Hymenoptera > Ichneumonidae > Ophion > Ophion costatus. The sequence continues at coordinate 13,591,558 of OX632357.1, read as the reverse complement.
ATCTCGTATACGTGCACCCAGGAAAAGTGTTCCTCGCCAATTCGTTGTGTACGCGACGGTTTTATCTTTTTATTTATCTCGATTTTATGCGATTATTCGTCTCGGAACTGGTCGAAAGCGTGAAATGGACGTTGCGAGAAAGTCAATAGCTCGTTCATTATCGACGTTCCGAAACTGCGATCGTCATGAATACAAAGATGTTTCTTGCGACGGAATAAACCAACGAGGGGTTCCATTCTAAGAGCGGCGTTATCTCATCGATGATTAGAGGCATCGTCCACCTAGCGACGAAAACGATAATAACGTATCTCATCCTTGTTATCAAGTATTATTATCTACGACTCAAAATTGACGCGAGTAACGCGATCGATGTGCTTTTGCTTCGAAATGGTTCGTTTTTGACCTGCGTCGAATAATACGCTTGGGTCTCGCGAGCGCGTATCATCTTTATGCGAGCATTAATTAACAGTTAATTAACAGAGCGGTGATTAACAATTAATTAACAAAGCGTTAATTAACAGTTAACATAAAATATTTTATGTACATATGACGTTTGTATCGCAAAGATAAGACCGAAAACCGAATGGCTCGAATACGTGAACGCAATATTATTTATATACATATCCGACGTGTATGTCGCGCCCGAGTACTATGAGATCTCTGTGATTCGTAGATGAAAAATATTTGGAGAGCCTTTGCATGTAATTTTTGTATTCCATTTGATATACGCCGTACCAAGAAAGAGAAAAAAAGAACATACATAATTGGATCTGGGATTTACAATCTTTTAAAAACCATCATTGATTACGTTAATTATCACGAAGGTTTTTTTCTCCTCTTCTTACCGTTTCGTCGTTTTTGCAAAGGCAATAGGCTTGCTTTTGAAAAAAAATATTCGTTTTTTCAAAGCATACGAATTTCGGCGCGAAGGAATTTAACAAACAATTTACCCAAACGCCGCGTTTTAACGACGATGCGAATTCGATCTGAAAAATGTGCATCGGAAACCGGAAGTAGAGGAGACAATTAACAGTCAACTTAATTGTGAACTGAATCTTCGCGACACTTTGGATTTCATGTTTTAAGGGCATGTACAAAATCAACATAAGTACACAAATGTTCGAAAGGGTTTTCTCATCGATGGTTAAATATTTTAAGGAAAAACTGAGCATCAGGCTCTGGAGCATTGGCGGACCCCCCCCCCCCCCCCAGAAATCGAAGTGCCACCGAAAAAAAGATCGAAAATAAGTTAATTCAATTAATTGATTGAATTTAATTAAGTTTCACTTAAAAGAGCATAAAGAAATTTCAGAAAACGTTGACCGTTTCCTTCGTCGTAATTTCGTAATTTGTATAAAAAGAAGCTATTTCATTACGCAAATTAAATAGAAATTCAAATTTCACAATTAAGTTTACTGTGGACAAAACATTAGATTTGCCGGCCACTACACAACCAGGAGAATGCTCGAAGATCAACGTTTACTACCAAGTGATAGATAATATCATTGTAAATCTCCAACGCTGATTTGAGAATCTATCATTAACTCATGCAGTTGACGAATTTTTAAATTAAATACGAAGAACCGAGGGAAGATTATCAATAATTATTAAAAAAACGGAATAATTGATAAGCCAGGCTTAACAGCTGAAGCGATGATCATGAAAAACATACTTTCATTAAAAAATAATGAAATAAATCATGGAAATTCAAGAAAGCATGTTAAAAAGAACCGTCCTAACTTGTATAAACTTTTCCAAGCAGCAATAGTGAGCTCCATCGGCTGTGAGTTTTTCTGCCATGAGGAGGATAAAAACTTGCCTTAGAAGCACAATGCTTCGGAAACGATCCTCACACATGTCACTGCTGAATATAGGGAACGGCATTGTTGAAAAAAAAGATCACGTAAAAAAGCGTTGGGACGACTTGCAGAAAAAATCAGAAACCTAACAAGGACCATCACTTGAGCGTCCGCCTTAGATTTGGTTGAAACTTGTATATGTGATAAAGCAGTGGGAAACTATAAACACGTATTTTTTCGGCGGGAAAATGGTCGTAAAGAAGAGAACCATCTCTCAAAGAAATGCATGTCGAGTGGTGATTTTGCAGTTTCACTGATAAGCAGTCCACCAACCTGAATAAAAGCAAAATTGACATTCTTCTAATATGAAACGATGAAAAACCCGCTCTAGAAGTATTGATAAAAGTTAAGGGGTGACACAGCTTTATTTGAGGGGTGGTTGCGCCCCTTAAAAAAAATGTTCCCGCAGATAAAAAAAACACGTGTCCAATAGTTTTCAATGCTTTATCACATATATGAGTTTCAACAAAGTCGAAGACGATCACGTAAGTGATGTTCCTTGTAAGATTTATTTAATTGAGATTGGTGGATCGGGCGATGCACCGGCTAGCGCATCAATCAATGACGGAAGGCTAATACTTCTGAGACGTTGGTGTAGATACTTGAGTCAAAGTCTGTGCACCAGAGAATCAGGCGAATATGAGGTCGTCCATACCGGTATGGGCTTTCCACAGATTTCTCGTTCCCGCGGCAAATGCGGTATAGTGCAGCTTAAGGTATACCTTTTACGAACTCGAATATTTAACAATCATCTGATTTTCGTCCATAATAGAGTAAAAATACATCATCAGTATATCGGTGACATCTCAAGCCAAGTTATCGACATTTCGACGAAAAATTACGACCACAAATCGTCTTATCGATACGCCACTTTATGGAGATTGCACGTTGGCCACATATATATCTAATCAAGAGACGCGGCAACGTCTTGACACCAAATAATAAAAGAAAATTCGATCCCACTGATCGATGCCTCCGATCTCGACGCCACTGGCGGACTGACGAACACGTCACGACGCTTTATACAAAGATCGGCTTTTAGCAGACGACTCTTAACTTTGAATCGACATTATTATTTATATGTACTAAATACACTCAGCAAAAAAATTAACGGAGCAGAATTTTCTTTTTCAGTGATTTTCGAAAAGTCGTAAGTCCGTGAAAAATTGTCGTACTGGGGGGCAAAGAAAAGCATTTTGAAGCTCCAAATCTCTAGTTTGAGAATCTTGTGGACAATTTTTTTCTTGAGGCGGTCCTCTAGTTTCTCGGGTCGAAAAACTCGTTTTTTTTCTTCATAAATCACATCTACAACATGTGTAGAAAGTGTGTGCCAAAGGATTTTTCGATATTCGAAGTGGTTCACAAGTTACGGCCCTGGAACGGAGCAGGTATACGGAGCGCGCGCTGAGCTGCTCCGAAAGTCGAGCGGCGCTGACCATTGTATTGATATCCCTAAATCTAACTGCTACCTGAACCTTTTGTGAATTAGGCCCGAGTAAAGGGGAGCCAAGACCGTTGACAGACGCTTTCGAATATTGACTAACAATAAGACGCCGTGAAGCGTCGCACAGTAGGAGAAAAGCCCAAAAACCTGGCCAAAACCCCAAAAAATAAATTTTCGAAATAGGGTCAGTTGAGTAGTCATTCAGGTAGAGGACTAGTAACTGCATTCTATTGTGGAAGGGAAAGCCCTTTAAGTGTACACCTGCGCCGCAGCGTCAGTTGGCAGTTAGTGTTCGTGAAGAGTGTACGTGTCACGCGCTGAACACACGAAAATAACGCTGACTTCAAAAACCCATAACTTTAAAGTGACGGGTTTAATTTCAATTCTGCAACATGGATACGACTTCTGGAGGTATGTAGAACATGTTTTTACATCGGTTGAATCTAAAGTTTATGTATAAATGATTGAAATGTAGTATAGCCTTCGGCATAAATAAAATTGAATAATTTTGAAAACTTATATTTTCAACGGTCCGAAAAGTTATATATTTTGTCACATTTTGCAAAGCTCCTAGTCTCGGCCTTTAGTTTAATGTATAAGCTTTCGAAATTTACAAGAGTTACCTGCGGAAAACGTGCGTCTTGTCCGTTATGATTTTTTTCGCATCGTGCGGTAGCCAAGCGTGCACGCGGCACTATTGAGCAGCCTCTGCGCCTCTACCTGAGAATGGGTGAAGTAGCATCATAACGGACAAGACGGCTGTTATACGCTTGAAATAAATTATTTTAATATATATGTATGTGTATATATATATATATAAATTTTCTGTGATTTAATTATGATATATACGTATGCATATATATATATACATATTAAAATCAACCACATAAAAATTTCTTAAATATGAATGAAATGTTATAACATTCAAATAAAATATTTGAATATATATATATTATATAGTAAGCAAAGCTTTCTTTTAACCAAATCCATGTCAATATTTTCTGTCTAATTTTCTTAAAATTATTTCAATTATTGCGGTTATTTATTTGGTAAAATAATGTACATTGTTCAAGTTTTTGTATTAATTGAAAATTTTATCTTTTCCTTTAACCTTGCGCCGAGATTGAAGCCGTGCCGGGAGTTGTAATAGATACAAACTCGGATAATGATTCTGACTCCGACTCCGACTCCGATTACGATTTTGATTAAGAATAAAATTTTCTATTTTTGAAACGTTCCGTATGTATTTTGGAAATAAAAATAATAATTGCGTAGAATACACTGTTCACGTTTATTTTATTATGATGATTTTTTTAAATATATTAATTTATCTATTTAGCAGGATACTCGGCCATTTTGTTTATAACAATTTGCTGTAAGCTCTTTGTTGCAAGTTATAAACAATAGATATCGGATTGGTAATCAGCGACCTTGAAAACCCGTATATACCAATTTTTGTCAACATCTGGTAACTTTTTAACGTTCATGTCGGCCATATTGGATCGGCCATTTTTTTTACGATAATTTGGCTTGCGGATTCGTAATCAGCGACCTTGAAAACCCGTAAATACCAATTTTTGTCGACATCTGGCAACTTTTTAACATTCATGTCAGCCATATTGGATCGGCCATTTTGTTTACGATAATTTGGCTTTCAGATTCGTAATCAGCGACCTTGAAAACCCCTGTAAGCACCTTTTCATTCCCGTCAAAGGTCATTTGAGGTTTTGGCCAGGTTTTTGGGCTTTTCTCCTACTGTGCATCGCGTTTCATTCTTCCCTCATTACGTAAATTAACATTGACCTCTACATGGGCATTGACATCGTGGTTACGATTTGGTATAACCAAAGGCGTTTCTACATAATCTTCGTTTATGAGACAAAAGTTGTGCAGAACACAACATGCGATAATGTAGATTGGTATGAGATCTATTCGTCGTACGGGAAGTCTGTCGAGTAAGATACGAAATCGGTTTTTCAGAAGACCAATACTTCGTTCCACGACCATGCGGGTCGACGACAATCTGGTGTTGTAATTGACCGCTCGTTCACTTAAGTGACCGTTGTTTTTGCAGGGTACCAGTAAATATGATTGATTCGCATAAGCTGCATCCCCGAGAAGATGAGTTTCATTCGGGAAGCGCGTTTCTGTACTACAAATCGCTTGCATACCCGACAAATTAAAAACTCTGCTGTCGTGAACAGAGCCGGGGAATCCCGCGAAGCAGTGTATAAATTTGAGGTTTTCTTGGCATACAACCTATGAAAAAGATGTAATTTATATTATTTTTGTAATCAACTAAAAAATAATCAAAACTTACCTGTAAGTGTATTGAATAATAACCCTTTCGGTTCATGTAAGCTTCTGGATTCTCATGAGGAGCATCGATTTTCACGTGTGTACCATCTATTGTGCCAATTACGCCGGGAACACTATATTTCTGCCTGAAATATATTGCAGACTGTGCAGCTTCTTCAACACTAGGCCATTTAATAACAGCAGCTCGAATACTGAGCAATGCCTTGATGACTCGTTTGACGATGCTCAGTCCAGTCGCCTTTCCAATTCCGAAGCGCTCGCATATTGACCTTCGTGTGAAATTTGTTATTTTTAATATACGCCTTACATAATTTTGTAATTTACAAGTTCTCAAGTTCATGCATTAGGGGTTATCCGCACTCAAAAAGGTGTTTTTTTTCTGCGGGTAACTCCCTAACAAAAATATTGCAGATACCGAAAAAACAGGGATAGATAACACAAACATGAAACTACCTGTATGAATCAGGGGTTGCAAGAGTCCAAATCGTAACCATCAACTACTTCATAGGTTCCATTGGATGACGCCCAACTCTCAACTCATGGCGAGCCCTTGCTGAAGCCAGCTTTGGTCCAAGGATGTTGAGAAGCATTTCAAACGTGGTCCTTGTCATTTTGTTAATAAGTCATAGGTTAGGTGATAATCAATGAATTAATTTCATTGTTCACGAGTAAAATTGAGTAAAATATCAATAAAACCTTTTTTTCCTTACCGAAAATGCGATTTGAAGCCTTCGTCCGGTAATAAAGGTATTCAATTTTCGGAATAACCTTCAATTCGAGGTTTCGTCCTCCGTTTTCGACGTCGCAATTCAATTCTCATGAGATTCACAAACATTTCGTCATCAGAAGAATCATTATCCTCATTCAATTCGTTAACGACTTCTTGAATAATGATTTGGGTTGTACAATTCATTGTTGCTCCAATTTTCACGTTCCTGGTTTTTGGCACAATGACACAAATGTACATAAACCATAACGGCCGCTGGCAAAACTCAAACCGACGCTGCTGAAAGTGGCTGTAAGTACTGAAAACAGCGTTCGGATTTATCAGCGCTAGTCAGCACTGTCAGTAAAACAGGACAGCAATTTGTGAGTAAAACCAGCACCAGTACTGGCAGCACTGTCAGTCAATTTCCGAACACGCTCCTAGTCTCCATGCCTGTATGTAAGACCGTGCCATAGTTCGCTTATGGATGCCAGACGTGTAGTTCATATATTGCCCACTGTGATCGCTGCGATCTAAATTCCGGCGCGATGACGATGGGTGGGGAAAGTAAGATAGAGACAGCGCTAGCTTTTCAATCTCTGTCTCACCTCAATGTATATTACTCGTTTTTAATATTATTGTAGACTATTATAACACGCGGTAAAACGCAAATGCTTATTTTACAAAACCTCTGACCCCAACTCTCTGCCCGCAAGCGGGTGTGAAAAACATGAGCGATTTTGAGTTATTTGAACAAGATATCGAATTTGGCTCAATGGCAAATCTCTTATCGTATTACCGTAGCATTTTGTGTTCAAATCCACTTGCCTTTTTTTTATATATAAATACGGTGGCTAAGTTTATTGGAGACCATTGTAACACGCAGTAAACCGTTCCAACTTTATGACACCTGGAATTGCGTGTTCCCAATTCGCGCAAAACATTGTCATTAGGCACCCGGAAAAACGACACCATTGCAATGCTTTACGGCCGGTATTGCAATAACGAACCGCGCACCGTCTTGGCATTCTTGCCAATTTTTCAAAAATCTTTTCTTCTTTTATGAGAGCACCATATCCGACACGGGGATTTTGAGGTTAGGTTTGAGAAACCCCCGTAGGCGGATAGATCGCAGAGACGAGTAGTGACGGAATTACGAACTAATCCAGTGCTTCAATAAGCGTCCTACCCCCACCACTTGATTTTGTGCCGAGTGTTCAGACCTGTATGTAAGACCGTACATGGGAGTTTGGTCTCCTGGTATCTAGTCTTCATGTGTCGAATAAAGGTGCGGCCTCATGCAGTCGCTCGACGCTCGTTTGCAGCAATAAATCTGGTCACGCGACCCTATTTTGAATTTCCCGCGACTCAAAAAAGTAGCTCATTTGTCGCTATATATCACTTGACCAGATTTGTCGCTGCAAACGAGCGACTGCATGAAGCCTCACCTTTACCTCTGGTCTCTATGCGTACTACTTTCGCGGAGGGCCGTATTTTGAGGGGGCATAAGGGCCCTGCGGAATCATTGGTAAATTCCAAGGGCGCTAAAAAAAATCAATTATTATACCCAACGATAAACTGGAATAAAAAATGTCGCGCGAATTTAGATGTAGACATTTCTACATTTTCTCTTAAAAGGCTCGGTTACGAAAGTTCTGCCACTAGTCACATTTTTCTAAGTTCCGGCATTGATATTTTCTTTAAGTTTTCGGTAACTGCCTGGTATTATTGTCGTTGTGGAATCTTTAGAATTTTTTACACACGTGAGCAGTTCATACCAGGCATCTGGACTTAGTTCAGCAAAACAATTAAAGGAGCAGAACGTTTTCATACCAGGAGGGGGGAAGGCAAAAAAGCATTTTGAAGCTTGAAATCTCTAGTTGAAGAATGTTGGGGGAAACATTTTCTTTTAGTATCAAGCTCGGCCCTATCGTACGAAATAACGGCAAGAAAATTTTTGCGAAATTTTTGGTTCTTTCAAAAGTGTCCATGGGCTCAAAACTATGAAAAGCAACGATTTTTTTCGTCTCAATCTTTATTACTTGATGTTTAAGGAGCAATGAAAGAGCTTCTTTAATTTTTGACAAAACTTTAACGATTCGGGTAAATAACGGTTCAACCGATCGATTTGAAAGTTTATAGGGTTTTTGGACGTGTATTGAGCTTAAAAAACCTAGAAACATTGGTCATTTTCGGAATATTTGCAAAGTGCCGTTCGATTTTCCAAAACGACAGAAAGTCATTTTTTGGTCCTTTTTCAAATTAACTATTAACCCTTCGAGTTCACACCTCCGCCGCCAACCTATAAGTGCCTCTTGGGTCAATCAAGGCGTTTTTTCAAATCGTTGTATTCCGGTAAATATGCATTTTTCGTTTTTTTTGTAGATACGTTTTTTGTAGTAAATTATCCATATATTATGGCCCTAAATTTATTTTTTTACGAAAACGAAAAGTAGATGCCAAAACATTCGTTCAAAGTGGGGCATACGTTGAAAAATACAATCGGCGACAGAAAATGTTTGGGGTCAAAACGACCCAGTGTGCACTCGAAGGGTTAAGCTCAGTGCCGTAACTAGGGCAGTGCCAGCGGTGCCCAGGCACAGGGCGCAGACCCTGGAGGGGCGCAGAAATGACCAGACCAGGACCGCAAACAGTACCTACGTATTATTTATTGTGTCATATGGGTGTAATCTAAAGATTTTAACTACCAACGATTACAATGCTGAAACAATAGCTACAGCTAAAAGCATTATGGATCTAATAAACTACAAATTTATATGTACTCTGAAAATTTGGTATCAAGTTTTAGAGGCTGTTGATAGGGTGAATGTAGCTTTATAGTCGAAAACCATATCTATCGACAAAGCCTCTGAATTGATCAAGGGATTAACAAGGTAGATTCAGAGTATTCGCGACACTGTAGATAATGTTTTCGAAAAGGCAAAAAAAGTTTTTGCCGAATGTGATATTGAATACGATTTTCCTGAAAAGCGGAAAAAGCGAGTAAAAAGACACGACTTAAGAGAAAGTTCAGATGCTGGTTACGATATTACCCTACAACAAAGCTTTAAAATTCATATAAATGAAGCAATTGATAAAATAATTTCTGAATTCACGTGGCGATTCGAAAATCTACACAATATTCAGCACTTTTTTAATTTTTTGACGATAGAACACAATACTAATTATCTAGTTGAAGAACTAAAAAACCATGCCGCTGATTTGAGTGTCAAATATTCTGCAGATATAAATGCTACTGAATTTTGGGCCGAATTAGAAACTTTGAAGATACAAATTGAAGCCACTCCATTATTTGATAAATTTGAACGTCAGTCAAGTCTGGGTCTTCTTAAAGCTATAGTAGAATTAAACTTAAAGGAAATGTTTGCCAATGTAGCAATCGCTATAAAGATTTTTTTAACAATGCCTGTGAGTGTAGCTTCTTGTGAAAGATTCAGCAAGCTTAAATTAATAAAGACGTACCTGTGCTCGACAATGGGCCAAGAAAGATTGCCTGGCCTAGCGGTTTTGTCGATTGAACGCGACATAGCACGGCGCCTGTCGTATGAAAATGTAATCCAAGGACTTCGCAATGAAAAAAGCGCGTAATGTAAATCTTTAAGTAAGTTGCATTGAATCTACTATCTGTACCGATGAGTATTTGTTGTCATTTGTGTATTGCATAATTGTGAATATTGAGAAATATTTTTGAATAAAAGTTTTCTCACGTAATTCAGAAACTTAATTTATATATACCTACTTCCTTATTCAAATTCTACCAAGTACTTTTAATTAAGTATACAAAGAATTAGTTTTTTGATGATAGATTTATTTTTATAGACGTTCCATTTTAGTGTCAGAACCGGGTAAGACTATAAAATTTTCTAGGGCGCAGTTATAGAAGCTCGCACCGGGCGCATAAAAGGCTAGTTACGGCACTGGTTAAGCTTAGAAAGAACAAATATTCCTCTCAAATACCAATAGGTCCTTATAGAGGATTCATTCGAGTTTCCGAAACCCACCTTCTGCTCGCTGTACGATTATCACTCCATGAGATATCGATGATCAAAGAAAAAAGCTGACTTTTCATTCGATAGGCAATATCCCAGCAATAAATGGTCGTACGGAGAGCAAAAAAAAACAAAATTAAAGCTGAAGAACCACCCTCCATGACCCCAGCATCGAATAAGCCAGAATTTTTTTGAGCCTATAGGCGCTTTTGAAAAAACAAAAAAATTCGAAAAAAAATTCTTCTCGCTATTTCTTATGATAGCGCCGAGCGTGATGCTTAAGGCGGTCCCCTAGTTTCTCGGCTGTTTTTTTACGGCTTTTTCAATAATTTTTCAACGGGCAAAGCATCGAAATAATCAATCTCATTGTTTTTGCATAATCTTTATTAACATTTAAATAAGCTTTACAAATTTTTTGACGTCAAAATATATAATAGAATAAAAGTTGTAGTGGCCGACAGGAAGACATCAAGTCAAAGAGGTGCTTGACGGTGACGAAGATTGCGGCTGTTCTGCTTATCTGAAATCAAAAAACCAAACGGCATTTTAATCTTCATATTTAAGACTAGCGATTGAACTAGAGTGAATTCTAAATTACAAAAATTGACTTTTTTATACACTTTTGAAAGTTACATTCTATTTTTTACTCATTTTTTCTTAAGTTTTTTGCTCGTACAATAAAAACTATCGAAGCAATCATGATAATCCTAGTTCAATCGCTGGCTTATAACATATTAAAGATGCTGTATAAATTTGAACAAGATCGGTGCAGTAGTTTCTGAAATATCGTGGTCACCGTTTCGAAAAATGGTGTTTCGAGAAAAACGCGTTTGAAAGTTCGCGCATGTGATTTAAACTAAAAATTTCATCTCACCGTCAATCTGCTATGCCTGGACCAAACAATAGGCCTTCCTCTTCTTCTTGGAAGTCACGCAGAGCTGCTCCGTCCTCCCTTTTCGCGATTCGGGCCTGTTTTACATCACTCGTGCGCCTTTCTGAACGGTCGATCCGAGACCTATCACGCTGTTGAACATATCCTTTAGCTTGTGGGCCGATTTTCACTCCAATGGTTTCCAAGGTCTTCAGGATAGATTTGAATCCTTCGTTGAAGATTATGACAGCGAGAAACGTGGCGATTTCAACCACTTTTGGCCCAGAATGGAGGTGCTTCGGAGCAAAAGTCCAGATTAACGAATTGAGCGACTCGTTATTATTTTGAGTTTCCGCTCCCAGGCATCTGCTTAACAATTCTTCTCTGGATAAAGCCTCATAAATTGGCTTTATAACTTTTTGAACTGCTTCAGAAAGAGGCGGTTTATTGTGTTTGAACTGCTCAGCCTCTCCAAGAAACTCAGCTCTGCGCCATTTACACCAACTAGATTCGTCTGCAGGACAATTTTGATGCTGTGGATTGCTGTCTGTGGAAATCTTGTGAAAGAATGTTGCCCACATTCCCTTTCCCATTTCCTCGATAGAATCTGGATGTCTCCGAATAGCTAATCCATAATACGTTGTCATCTCACCAATCAATTTATCAGTGAGTTTTCCTGCACCTTTCCCACCAATGCGTTTATTAGATTTTTGTGCATTTCGGAGCGTAGTCCCCATCCTCTTTTCAACGTGTCCAACACACTCTTTTTTTACAACAACAACATCTTCTCCACATGGTTCTGCCTGCAAAATACCGTTGAATGTCTTGCTGTTACCATCTGCTATGTATGTCGTATATCGAACTTGATGTTTATCTACTGAACGAGAAAACATTTTCACAACTGCATCTATTTCCATCTTCCCAGAACTTCCAGTATGATTTCGAGTACAATTTTCTTCATGATCAGCGAGCCATCCTGCATATCCAACTGGATCACTATTTTTTTTATTTTTCCACAAATTGCATCCAGCACAAAAACTACTCATTACACAGGCATCAACCACTTTACCGGTGTACTTGGTAATTAAAGTTGAAACTCCGAATAAAGATGAAAATCCTCTTTTTTTCCATGTGGCATCTCCAGATACAGTCAATTCATTTTCTGCTTTTCCTTGTTCTTGAAGGACTTCCTTTTCTTAATTAACCGCAATCGACAACACTGTATCAAAAACGGCCGAAGAAGCTGAGTGAATATTTTCTAATATGGAGTAGTACGTGTTCAAAGCAAAACCTTGTCCCATATCCATCAATCCACAGAAAATTCTATAGCCTTCATAACCGACTCCCAACAAACGTATCACGAAAACTAAGCGACGATTTATTTCGTAGGCTTTACCGATTTTTCGGCATGAATCTATTTCTTTTTCTTTCTCACACTTGCACGCCATAGAAATTTTAAAGCCCAATCCTCGTATATCACGTTGATGGAAAGTCACCGTACTTCTGCACTCTTTACAAATAACAGCCGAAGAAATGGTTGAAAATACACTCACAAAATTCAAAATACAATACAAAGCAGTCTGTTCAACGTTCACTTCAAAATTTTTGTTTTGACGAAGTTTCTTTGCTGACGCCGATGTAAACGACTTGTCTTGCTCAAAAGTGTGTCGGTTGCCTGCGAATTTTCGCTTTTTAGGTCGATCGTAACGAGCCGGGGCGTCTCTACTTCGTTTCTTTAACATTTTGAAAATTATTTTCAAAAAATCAGCTACGTGCGACTCGCAAGAGAAAATATAGTACGCTTCGCAACTGCCACAGCAAAACTGAACTAACCGACGCACAGTAGGAGAAAAGCCCAAAAACCTGGCCAAAACCTCAAATGACCTTTGACGGGAATGAAAAGGTGCTTACAGGGGTTTTCAAGGTCGCTGATTACGAATCTGAAAGCCAAATTATCGTAAACAAAATGGCCGATCCAATATGGCTGACATGAATGTTAAAAAGTTGCCAGATGTCGACAAAAATTGGTATTTACGGGTTTTCAAGGTCGCTGATTACGAATCCGCAAGCCAAATTATCGTAAAAAAAATGGCCGATCCAATATGGCCGACATGAACGTTAAAAAGTTACCAGATGTTGACAAAAATTGGTATATACGGGTTTTCAAGGTCGCTGATTACCAATCCGATATCTATTGTTTATAACTTGCAACAAAGAGCTTACAGCAAATTGTTATAAACAAAATGGCCGAGTATCCTGCTAAATAGATAAATTAATATATTTAAAAAAATCATCATAATAAAATAAACGTGAACAGTGTATTCTACGCAATTATTATTTTTATTTCCAAAATACATACGGAACGTTTCAAAAATAGAAAATTTTATTCTTAATCAAAATCGTAATCGGAGTCGGAGTCGGAGTCAGAATCATTATCCGAGTTTGTATCTATTACAACTCCCGGCACGGCTTCAATCTCGGCGCAAGGTTAAAGGAAAAGATAAAATTTTCAATTAATACAAAAACTTGAACAATGTACATTATTTTACCAAATAAATAACCGCAATAATTGAAATAATTTTAAGAAAATTAGACAGAAAATATTGACATGGATTTGGTTAAAAGAAAGCTTTGCTTACTATATAATATATATATATTCAAATATTTTATTTGAATGTTATAACATTTCATTCATATTTAAGAAATTTTTATGTGGTTGATTTTAATATGTATATATATATATGCATACGTATATATCATAATTAAATCACAGAAAATTTATATATATATATATACACATACATATATATTAAAATAATTTATTTCAAGCGTATAACAGCCGTCTTGTCCGTTATGATGCTACTTCACCCATTCTCAGGTAGAGGCGCAGAGGCTGCTCAATAGTGCCGCGTGCACGCTTGGCTACCGCACGATGCGAAAAAAATCATAACGGACAAGACGCACGTTTTCCGCAGGTAACTCTTGTAAATTTCGAAAGCTTATACATTAAACTAAAGGCCGAGACTAGGAGCTTTGCAAAATGTGACAAAATATATAACTTTTCGGACCGTTGAAAATATAAGTTTTCAAAATTATTCAATTTTATTTATGCCGAAGGCTATACTACATTTCAATCATTTATACATAAACTTTAGATTCAACCGATGTAAAAACATGTTCTACATACCTCCAGAAGTCGTATCCATGTTGCAGAATTGAAATTAAACCCGTCACTTTAAAGTTATGGGTTTTTGAAGTCAGCGTTATTTTCGTGTGTTCAGCGCGTGACACGTACACTCTTCACGAACACTAACTGCCAACTGACGCTGCGGCGCAGGTATACACTTAAAGGGCTTTCCCTTCCACAATAGAATGCAGTTACTAGTCCTCTACCTGAATGACTACTCAACTGACCCTATTTCGAAAATTTATTTTTTGGGGTTTTGGCCAGGTTTTTGGGCTTTTCTCCTACTGTGCGATGTAATAAAAAAACAGTTTGCCATAATTTTGGATTACATGACGTTTTGGTGCAGTTTATGTTCTGTATTTTTTTAAATTGTTTCCCACAAATTTTGTATTTAAATTGAATAATAAATTACATAAAATTACAAATACAAAAACCAGAATTTATTTATTGCGCATGAGCTTAACGAAAAATATACTTTCGTCAAGTCCAAGTTTTTAGGTAGTAACGAAGAAGTTCTTATTTATTTTGTTATTTTTATAATTTTTTATTACTGACAATCGCACAATGCAGAGTAAAAAAAAATTATACATCTTTTTTAAAAATTAATAATAGCTGATTTAATAACCATATCATCTTCGCCGAGTAACGAAACTCTTAATATATTAACGACCCTTGGCGATTAATAAAATAAACAAAAAATTACAACGACAAATATGAAATGCATAGTTGGTTTTCTTCCTTATATCCACAGCACGTGAGCTAATCAAGGCTCGTACAAAAATATCACATTTTTCTTTCCCCTCGAACTTCAAGCGTTTGAAATTATTTTTAAAAATATTACAGAAATCATAAAATTAAAAAAAAAACCTTCTCTTTGGATCTCTTTGGCAAATATCAAACGCATAGTGGTTTTTCTTCCTTATATCCACAGCACGTGAAATAATTAAGGTTCGTACAAAAAAAATCACATTTTTCTTTCTTCCCAAACTTTGAGCATTTAAAATTACAAAAATCATGAAATGAAAAAAAACCTCTCGATTCATAAATGTAAACTTTGTCTTGTTATCGGTAACGTTAAAGTAAAGAGTCGAATCGGTGTTCATGAAACGCACGAGACTATCAAGATGAAATTTATCGGTAATGTATCAAATAAAGAAAACAAAAAAAAAATAAAAAATGAGTACAGCCAATATTTTTAGTTACACTGATAATACTTAGTAGTTTAAATTTGGGAATTTTTTTCCAAAATTTCCAGCAGCCGATCCATTCTCCGCAATCTTTCGGTATGTTAGGCCGCTTCAGCCTCTCTTCGTTTCGACACCTCTTCAATGAATTGGTCAAATTTGTCCTCGACCGGCGATCTCGTACGTTTTCACGTTGGTTCTATGATATAAGAAAATACAAATAAAGGCTCATTAACAAAAATTATTTTGTTTATTTTACAAGTTAAGTTATTAATAAAGAACAGTTCGAATCAATTATATTTACGACGCTTAGATTCTTGCCCGAAATTTTCTTTCATTTCCTCATCTTGCGTTGGCTCGGAACTGCAGATGGCGACAGGCTCTATCCACGGTTTTTTTGAATAAATGTTGTCCATCCTCTGCAAAAAAACGTTAACAATTAACCAATAGGCTTTTTTCGTCCGAGGCACACACACACACACACACACGCACACCCGCACGTATATATGAATACATATATATAAACAAACCTCGAAGTATTGCCACGTTTGGCGATTGTTCCCTGACGTCCCGTTATGATCCTTGATCTTCTTGTAAGTGCGTTTCAGTGACGCCAGTTTTGTTGCGCACTGTTTCGCGCTAACTTCGATCTTTTTTTTCTTTAGGTTTAAGGGGTAAAGCCACTGTAAATTTTTTGAAAAATCGATTTTTTTTATTGGCTTAAAAAATAGTTTAAACCCTCTAGAATAAGAAAAAAAAGGTCCTGTGCGAAAAAAAATTTGTTGTCCTTAGGAAATGAAGGTCGCCGCCAAGCGTGTCAAAACTTGCTCCGAAACGACTGCAATTATATCGGAGATGGCGATTCCAAAACTTTCAAAGGCATCGTGGATTCGAAGCCTTATGAAAATGTTGATGTTAAAAAAAAGAGTGCATAGATCACGTGCAAAAAAGAATGGGCACTCGATTGAGAAACTTAAAAAAAGGAACAAAAGGTCTCGGGGGAAGAGGAAAACTCACTGCCAAATTGATTGACGAACTAAGCATTTATTACGGCTTAGCAATCCGTCGAAATTCCGATTCCATAAAAAATATGAAAAATGAGATCTGGGCAACCCTTTTTCACAAAATGTCAACGGATGAAAAGCCTCAGCACGAAAAATGTTCGGAGAATTGGTGCAGTTGGAAGAAAGCGAAAGCAGAAAATGCCTTGGATGCGTATCATCACAATCAGCCAATGAGTGAGGAGGTTTATCAAGCCATCAAACCCATCTACATGGAATTGAGCCGGGACGAGTTGCTGGAGCGTTGCTTGGGGGCCTATACTCAAAACAATAACGAAAGTTTCAATGCTACCGTTTGGAGTTTGGCCCCCAAATCATCCTCAAGCGGAAAAACTGTACTAGATATTGCGACGGATATCGCTGTTTGCATATTCAATGGCGGCCTTACCAACGTCTTGCAAATATTCAAGATGTTGGAGGTGGAAATTGGTGTACAGTTATATCATTTCTGCATCGAAGCCGACGCCAAACGCATCACGCACGCGGAGACATCTCTGAGCGACGCGGCCAAAAGTGCGCGCGCGCTCCAAAAATCAACCAGGAAAGACGAAGAAGACGAAAATTTGGCTATCGAAGGACAAATGTATGGTGCTGGGATTGCAGACTAACGGTAAAAATTTTTTTTAACTTCTTTTTTTAATTTTTTCCAATAGAAAACTATTCGCAAAACTTTAAACGCGTTTTTCTCGAAACATGGTTTTTCAAAATGGCACGCAGCATAACTCGAACAATTTTCATTTTTTTTACTTGAAATTTTAACCAGATGTGAACATTTACATTATCTTGAGAATGTCGATCGGAATTTTCAAGAACTTTATTTATTGATTTTTTATTAACAAAAAACTTGCCGTTTTTTTCGTCAAAAATCAATTTTTTTTTCAAGCGCACGCCAAATCCACAAAAATTCATACTTTTTAAAATCCGATCGACATTCTCTAGCTATAGCCCTCTAGATTAATGGTTTTTTTTTTTGTTCTAGATTCAAAAGTGCACCAGTGGTGCTGCGTGCCGCGGAGCCCTGGAAGCAAAACATGTCCCGGGAAGATAGCTGTGGAACCGCCATTTTGTTTTTTTTTCACTGTAAAAAAATTTTATAATAAAGTTTAATGTATGCCCGATAACACCATTAAAAGTTTTTTTTCAAATACCTTCAATTTCGGGAGCAAAAAATTAGTGAAAAAACCTTTTTTTTTGGGCCGTTACAGTGGCCTTACTCGTTAATACGATATTTTCGAAGGCATCTTTTTGCTTTCATTTTCCTTTTTCGATCAATTTTTGAAATGTTTCGAATTCGAAAATGAACGCCAATGTTCCCGCCACTGTCCAAGTGTCTGAAATGTAAATATACAAATAATAATATTTTCATATCGGTAGTGGGCGGCGTCTAAGGTAAGCACTAGGAGGTATGAGATTAGGCTGAAAAAAAATGGCAAAACATGAGTCAACCACGTGTGGTGGCCAGTATCTAGGGTGAGGCGAAAAACGGACTGAACATTAGGCAAAAGGATGGATAAAAGAAAACTTAAGGAGGAAGGAAGGCAGAAAGACACGAGAAAGATGCTGAAGAAGGAAGAACGGGAGAACAAGTACGAGAATAAAAGGACGAGAAAAATATCGAAAAGGACAGATTAGCAATGCACGGATGAAGAAATAGAGGAAAGAGGATGATGAAAAAGAGAGTGGCAGAGAAAAATGCACAGGGAGAAGAGGGGAAAAAAGAGAGGAGAGCGGAAGAGGGTCAGAAAAAAGCAAATGAGAGGAATGAAGAGGGGACAGAAAAGGATCGGAGTCTCAGAAGGCAGATAAAAGGAAAGCGCGAAAACACGGTGAAAAAAAGGAACGAGGAGAGAATTAGTATAAAAAAGAAAGAAATGGAGGGAAGAGAGAAAAGGAAAGAGAGGAGAAGAAGTGCTGTGAATGCGAGAATGGGAGGGCTGCTATACAAAAAAGACGGATGTACAGACAGAAGAAGTAGAAGGCGAAAAAAACATTGTAACAGAAGAAAAATGAAATGTATGACAAATGTGAATGTAAGGAGGAAGGACGACGTAAATTGTTATTATCTGTTTTACCTGTACAATCATCGGAGGCTTCTTGAGGCTCTTTCGGAGTCTGCCGGTGCGATCCTTCACCTTCAACCGGTTTATCAGCTCTCCCCTGTGGCAACCTCTCCGAAATCATTTTGATCATGAACAATGGATCTATAATTTTTTAACAATTGCGTGTTATCTTTTATATGCTGGTGATATAATAATATTTTTTTCAGAGTGGCTACTCGTCCGGAGATTAGACAGATAAATGTAGATTATTCATTTGGAAGGATATGGCGCATCATCATTACCCAGCTTTATACAGTCATAATGTTTCCATCCAACGGATAATCATGAGAAACAGATAGGTTAAAATCCACGCTTTATTGCACGAGCTGACAAATTGTCAATGGAAAAGAAATACCACAACTAATTCCAGCTATCTGTTTCTCATGGTCATCTGTTGAACGGTAACATTGTGGTTGTGAATAGCTGGGCAATAATGATACGCCATATTTTGTCGAATGAGTCTACTTTCTAATGTACGAATCGATTTTTCATCTACATTTATTCATCTGATCTCCGAACGAGTAGGAACTTTGATTTTTTTAGTGCCTTTCAGCATGCCAAATGAGATAGGTTAGGAGAACTGACCGTTGTCTGCTTTTTCGTACTCCTCCTTCGTCATGGGTATTCGAAATGTATCCCCCGTTGCGTCATCCATGACCGGGACCCACATAATCTGCTTGACAGCGTCCATTTGATTAATTAAAATGTTTTTTTCCGGGTTCAGAATCGTGTCAGGGAGGAGACTAGTATCGTGTGTTACGCGTAGCTGAAAGAGGTGGGAAGAACACCGAATAAACAATGGGAGCGGCCATATGCAATGCTGACTGTGCACTACCTCGCTGCTGGCAGTCTCGACAGCCGGAAGTCAGTAATTCCCTAGGACCAATGTCCAACGAAATGGTGATACGTTTCAGTCCTGTCAGTCGTGCTGAAAAGCCTTTTAGAACGGAAATCTAGTACTGACAGTACTGTCAGTCAATTTCCGAACACGCTCTAGATACAGGAGGCCACACTCGGCCTTTCAACTCGTCCCCAAAACGGTATCCGAGATAGACGCCGCTGGGGTGCTCCAGAGTACATGTATAGATATACGCAAAACATGGGTCCGATGAAGACGGTTCACAGCTGATGTACCTAACCTTCATTCCCTCTTAAGTGTCAGAGTAATAAAATTTAAGACAAAGTGATACGGTATTTGATTAATACGCATACAGTACAGATAAAGCGTAGTTTTTTAAATCAAACACTTTAGTTTTTAATTCTTGTGTCATTTTTCAGAGTACAAAACGAGTATGTACGACCAAAGTAGAGTGCACACTTTCACCATATTGCACACACTGAAATTGAATTACAAGAATCAAAAACTGATAATATTTCTCAATTATCGAATACGGTATAATATTCGTAACATTTATCATGAAAAACATACTAATTTCTATTCAGACTCTCAGTGAACAAGGAAATTAATTTTGTCATCAATTATTGAATAAATTACTGTACGCGCGACAAATTTTTCAGTCGGAATATTTACTATACTTTCAAAAAAGTTTTTCTTCAAATGGACATGGGGAAATTACCGAGCCGTGATCGCCCGAAATTTTTATGTTTGCTGTCACGCTCGGTCTGTCGTAAGGTTAGTCCACGGTCTTACATACAGGTCTTGACACGACGATGGTGGGGGATGTTCGCTTAGCGTCCCAAAAATTATTGCGACCTGTGGCCGCAAGGACGGCGCCACAGCTAGGAGGGGTTGGCGGAAACCGCGCACCGCGCGTGCGCATTATTAAATCATACCCGTTTGTACAGGGTGCGCCAGAGAAACTTACTTATTTGAAAGGTCAATAAAAACAAAAGTACTTCAATTATTGTTTAAAATTTTTTTTTATTTGAGAATACAATATCCCAATTTTTTTTTCATGTAGTCTTGAAAATGACATCGGATAAATGGCGACCCCCATTGCGCATACACTGATGAAGTCGATATTTGAAATTCGTATCCACTCTTTGCAGCATATCAATCGGTATGTTGGCAATGGCGTCGCGAATGTTGTTCTTGAAGTGTGCTATGGTCCGTGGTCGATCGACATAAACCAGAGATTTCAAATAACCCCATAAAAAGAAATCGCATGGAGTCAAATCTGGAGAGCGTGCCGGCCATTGGGGATCGCCTCTGAGAGAGATGAGGCGGTCGGGGAAATGTTGTTGCAACAAATTGACGAAGACCCACCAACAAATTGACTCCATGCGATTTCTTTTTATGGGGTTATTTGAAATCTCTGGTTTATGTCGATCGACCACGGACCATAGCACACCTCAAGAACAACATTCGCGACGCCATTGCCAACATACCGATTGATATGCTGCAAAGAGTGGATACGAATTTCAAAAATCGACTTCATCAGTGTATGCGCAATGGGGGTCGCCATTTATCCGATGTCATTTTCAAGACTACATGAAAAAAAAAATTGGGATATTGTATTCTCAAAAAAAAAAAAATTTAAAACAATAATTGAACTACTTTTGTTTTTATTGACCTTTCAAATAAGTAAGTTTCTCTGGCGCACCCTGTACTTGTGCATTGGTATGAGGCACGATCTTTCATTTACAAAATTCCGTCCCAACTGAAATAACATGGTTTGGGGTATTCATACACTTGGCGTCAACGTTAGGATCATCTACTGGCACATTGCCAGCCTCCATCGGGGATGATCTGTTCGAAGAGCAATAATTGTTCTCAATAAACATTGCATCCACGTGGATATTCTCCGTATTGATGTGATAAGACGATTTGGTTCTGCTGCGATTAATATGGTGTGTCTCGTTTTGCACTCTGGAACCGCACACCGCTTTGTCATGATGACAACGGTAACTAAAACTATGAAAGAAGTATTTTTATATGTTTGGATTAATTCGATTAATAAAATTTACATACAGTTGTTTTCAGTTGAATACGGGAATACAGTCTGTCTCTTTCTGCCCCACTTATCGCAGGCGCCGCATAGTGGCAACATTAGGCTCTAAAAACGCGAGGATTAAGGGTACCTTCCCCCACCACTGAAATACGCCTTCGTGTCAAGACCTGTATGAGGACCGTGGGTTAGTCTCATCCGATAACTTTCACCTCGTCGACCAATATATTGCTATACATAGCGTCCGCAGCACCCCAGCGCCGTCTATGTTGGAGCCATTTTCGGGGACGTTTTTTTCAGTGGATTTGCACGGGAGTTTAGTCTCCTGGCATCTAGTCTCCATGCATACAGGTCTGGAAACTCCCGTTGTGTGGGTAGTTCGCTCATCCCCCTGGCACTCAGCTCGTTTGGCAGCTCCATAAACTTAGCCGCCGACTATGGAAATATCGAACTTTTTTTAACGCCAATCGATTGTTAGTCGTTTGTTAGTGTTTGTTAGACAAAACCCAGCGTTTGTTAGACGTTATTTATTGAATAAAACAAAAAACAAATTTATGCCAAAGTTAGCCGCAGAAAATTGTTTTTCTAGTGATTTCGAACTTTTTTTCGTGACCAATCGATTGATAGTCGTTTGTTAGTGATTATTAGTCGGTTTAAATCGTTTGTTAGAGCTCAATTATTATTAAATTAATGAAAAACTTTTCGGGCCGAGAGCGCGCTGCGAGCGACGTGAAGTTGTCAGCATCATTTGAGGATGTGGACATGTAACTCGTCAATTTCAGCAAAACGGTGATTCTTATAATTCTATTCGATTGCTAGACGAATGTTAGTAATTGTTAATGAATTTTCATCGTTTGTTAGAGTTCCATTTTTATTTAATCGCTGAAAAACTTTTCGGCACTAGGACGCACTGCATGTCGCGGCGGTTGGCAGCATCGCCGCGACAGCTGCTGACGGGTTTGCACATGTCGCTCATCAATATCCGCCAAACGTTGAATCTTGACATTCTATTACATTGTTAGACGATCGCTAGTGACTGTTACTTAATTTGCATCGTTTGTTAGAGCTCCATTTTTATTTAATCGCCGAAAAACTTTTCGGCGCTAGAGCGCGCTGCAGGTCGCGAAGGTTAGCTGCATCGCCGCGACAGCGGCTTGCGGGTTTGCACATGTAAGACGTAAATTTCCACAAAACGTTGATTCTTGTCATTCTATTACATTGTCAGACGAATGTTATTGGTTGTTAGAGAATTTTCATCGTTTGTTAGAGCTCCATTTTTATTTAATCGCCGAAAAACTTTTCGGCATTAGAGCACGCGTCATGTCGCGGAGGTTGGCAGCATCGCCGCGACAGCTGCTAGCAGGTTTGCACATTTAACGCGTCAATTTCCGCAAAACGTTGATTCTTGTCATTCTATTACATTGTCAGACGAATGTTAGTGATTGTTAGAGAATTTTCATTGTTTGTTAGAGCTCCATTTTTATTTAATCGCCGAAAAACTTTACGGTGCTAGAGCACGTTTCATGTCGCGGAGGTTGGCAGCATCGCCGCGACCGCTGCTTACGGGTTTGCACATGTACCGCATCAATTACCGCAAAACGTTGACTATTATCATTCTATTAGATTGTTAGACGATCGCTAGTGATTGTTAGTTAATTTCTATCGTTTGTTAGAGCTCCATTTTTATTCAATCGCTGAAAAACTTTTCGGCGCTAGAGCACGCTGCATGTCGCGAAGGCTGGCTGCATCGCCGCGACAGCGGCTTATGGGCTTACACATGTAAGACGTCAATTTCCACAAAACGTTGATTCTTGTCATTCTATTACATTGTCAGACGAATGTTAGTGATTGTTAGAGAATTTTCATCGTTTGTTAGAACTCCATTTTTATTTAATCACCGAAAAACTTTTCGGTGCTGGAGCACGCTTCATGTCGCGGAGGTTGGCAGCATCGCCGCGACAGCTGCTTTCGGGTTTGCGCATTTAACTCGTCAATTTCCGCAAAACGTTAACTCTTATCATTCTATTAGATTGTTAGACGATCGCTAGTAATTGTTAGTTAATTTTCATCGTTTGTTAGAGCATAATTTTTATTTAATCGCTGAAACACTTTTCAGCCCTAGAGCGCACTGCATGTCGCGGAGGTTGGCAGCATCGTCGCGACAGATGCTTACGGCTTTGCGCATGTAACTGGTTATTTTGAGCAAAACGTTGATTCTTATCATTCTATTAGATTGTTTGACGATCACTAGTGATTGTTGGTAAATTTCTTTCGTTTGTTAGAGCTCCATTTTTATTTAATCGCTGAGAAACTTTTCGGCGCTAGAGCGCGCTGCAGGTCGCGAAGGTTGGCTGCATCGCCGCGACAGCGGCTGACGGGATTGCACATGTAACCCGTAAATTTCCACAAAACGTTTATTCTTGTCATTCTATTACATTGTCAGACTTATGTTAGTGATTGTTAGAGAATTTTCATCGTTTGTTAGAGCTCCATTTTTATTTAATCGCCGAAAAACTTTTCGGCACTAGAGCACGCGTCATGTCGCGGAGGTTGGCAGCATCGCCGCGACAGCTGCTTACAGGTTTGCGCATTTAACTCGTCAATTTCCGCAAAACGTTGATTCTTATCATTCCATTAGATTGTTAGACGATCGCTAGTGATTGTTAGTTAATTTTCATCGTTCGTTTGAGCATAATTTTTATTTAATCTAATAGATTGATAAAAATCAACGTTTTACTCAAAATAACCTGTCACATGGGCAAAGCCGTAAGCATCTGTCGCGGCAATGCAGCCAACCTGCGCGACCTGCAGCGCGCTCTAGCGCCGCAAAGTTGTTCAGCGATTAAATAAAAATGGAGCTCTAACAAACGATAGAAATTAACTAACATTCACTAGCGATCGTCTAACAATGTAATAGAATGATAAGAGTCAACGTTTTACGGTAATTGATGCGGTACATGTGCAAACCCGAAAGCAGCTGTCGCGGCGATGCTGCCAACGTCCGCGACATGAAGCGTGCTCTAGCACCCAAAAGTTTTTCGCCGATTAAATAAAAATGGAGCTCTAACAAACGATGAAAATTCTCTAACAATCACTAACATTCGTCCGACAATGTAATAGAACGACAAGAATCAACGTTTTGTGGAAATTGACGTCTTACATGTGTAAACCCGTAAGCCGCTGTCGCGGCGATGCAGCCAACCTTCGCGACCTGCAGCGCGCTCCATCGCCGAAAAGTTTTTCAGCGATTAAATAAAAATGGAGCTCTAACAAACGATAGAAAATAACTAACAATCACTAACATTCGTCTGACAATGTAATAGAATGACAAGAATCAACGTTTTATGGAAATTGACGATTTATATGTGCAAACCCGTACGCCGCTGTCGCGACGATGCTGCCAACCTCCGCGACCTGCAGCGCGCTCTAGCGCCGAAAAGTTTCTCAGCGATTAAATAAAAATGGAGCTCTAACAAACGAAAGAAATTAACTAACAATCACTAGCGATAGTCTAACAACCTAATAGAATGATAAGAATCAACGTTTTGCTCAAATTAACGAGTTGCATCCGCAAAGCCGTAAACAGCTGTCGCGACAATGCTGCCAACCTCCGCGACATGCAGCGCGCTCTAGGGCCGAAAAGTGTTTCAGCGATTAAATAAAAATGATGCTCTACCAAACGATGAAAATTAACTAACAATCACTAGCGATCGTCTAACAATCTAATAGAATGATAAGAGTCAACGTTTTGCGGAAATTGACGCGGTTCATTTGCAAACCCGTAAGTAACTATCGCGGCGATGCAGCCAACTTTCGCGACCTGCAGCGCGCTCTAGCGCCGAAAAGTTTCTCAGCGATTAAATAAAAATGAAGCTCTAACAAACGAAAGAAATTTACCAACATTCCCGAACGATCGTCAAACAATCTAATAGAATGATAAGAATTAACGTTTTGCTCAAAATAACCAGTTACATGCGCAAAGCCGTAAGCATCTGTCGCGACGATGCTGCCAACCTCCGAGACATGCAGCTCGCTCTAGGGCCGAAAAGTGTTTCAGCGATTAAATAAAAATGATGCTCTAACAAACGATGAAAATTCACTAACAATCACTAGCGATCGTCGAACAATGTAATAGAATGATAAGAGTCAACGTTTTGCGGAAATTGACGCGGTTCATGTGCAAACCCGTAAGTAACTATCGCGGCGATGCTGCCAACCTCCGCGACATGAAACGTGCTCTAGCACCAAAAAGTTTTTCGGCGATTAAATAAAAATGGAGTTCTAACAAACGGTGAAAATTCACTAACATTCGTCTGACAATGTAATAGAATGACAAGAATCAACGTTTTGTGGAAATTGACGTCTTACATGTGTAAACCCGTAAGCCGCTGTCGCGGCGATGCAGCCAACCTTCGCGCCCTGCAGCGCGCTCTAGCGCCGAAAAGTTTTTCAGCGATTAAATAAAAATGGAGCTCTAACAAACGATAGAAATTAACTAACAATCACTAGCGATCGTCTAACAATCTAATAGAATGATAAGAGTCAATGTTTTGCGGTAATTGATGCGGTACATGTGCAAACCCGTGAGCAGCTGTCGCGGCGATGCTGCCAACCTCCGCGACATGAAGCGTGCTCTAGCACCGAAAAGTTTTTCGGCGATTAATTAAAAATGGAGCTCTAACAAACGATGAAAATTCTCTAACAATCACTAACATTCGTCTGACAATGTAATAGAACCACAAGAATCAACGTTTTGTGGAAATTGACGATTTATCTGTGCAAACCCGTACGACGCTGTCGCGGCAACGCAGCCAACCTTCGCGACCCCCAGCGCGCTCTAGCGTCGAAAAGTTTCTCAGCGATTAAATAAAAATGGAGCTCAAACAAACGAAAGAAATTAACTAACAATCACTAGCGATCGTCAAACAATCTATTAGAATGATAAGAATCAACGTTTTGCTCAAAATAACCAGTTACATGCGCAAAGCCGTAAGCATCTGTCGCGATGATGCTGCCAACCTCCGCGACATGCAGCGCGCTTTAGGGCCGAAAAGTGTTTCAGCGATGAAATAAAATTGATGCTCTAACAAACGATGAAAATTAACTATCAATCACTAGCGATCGTCTAACAATCTAATAGAATGATAAGAGTCAACGTTTTGCGGAAATTGACGAGTGGAATGCACAAACCCGAACGCAGCTGTCGCGGCGATGCTGCCAACCTCCGCGACCTGAAGCGTGCTCTAGAACCGAAAAGTTTTTCGGCGATTAAATAAAAATGCAGCTCTAACAAACGATGAAAATTCTCTAACAAACACTAACATTCGTCTGACAATGTAATAGAATGATTAGAATCAACGTTTTGTGGAAATTGACGTCTTACATGTGTAAACCCGTAAGCCGCTGTCGCGGCGATGCAGCCAGCCTTCGCGACTTGCAGCGCGCTCTTGCGCCGAACAGTTTTTCAGCGATTAAATAAAAATGGAGCTCTAACAAACGATAGAAATTAACTAACATTCACTAGCGATCGTCTAACAATGTAATAGAATCATAAGAGTCAACGTTTTACGGTAATTGATGCGGTACATGTGCAAACCCGAAAGCAGCTGTCGCGGCGATGCTGCCAACTTCCGCGACATGAAGCGTGCTCTAGCACCCAAAAGTTTTTCGCCGATTCAATAAAAATGGAGCTCTAACAAACGATGAAAATTCTCTAACAATCACTAACATTCGTCTGACAATGTAATAGAACGACAAGAATCAACGTTTTGTGGAAATTGACGTCTTACATGTGTAAACCCGTAAGCCGCTGTCGCGGCGATGCAGCCAACCTTCGCGACCTGCAGCGCGCTCTATCGCCGAAAAGTTTTTCAGCGATTAAATAAAAATGGAGCTCTAACAAACGATAGAAAATAACTAACAATCACTAGCGATCGTCTAACAATCTAATAAAATGATAAGAGTCCACGTTTTGCGGTAATTGATGCGGTACATGTGCAGACCCGTAAGCAGCTGTCGCGGCGCTGCAGCCAACTCCGCGACATGTAGCGTGCTCTAGCACTGAAAAGATTTTCGGCGATTAAATAAAAATGGAGCTCTAACAAACGATGAAAATTCTCTAACAATCACTAACATTCGTCTGACAATGTAATAGAATGACAAGAATCAACGTTTTGTGGAAATTGACGATTTATATGTGCAAACCCGTACGCCGCTGTCGCGACGATGCTGCCAACCTCCGCGACCTGCAGCGCGCTCTAGCGCCGAAAAGTTTCTCAGCGATTAAATAAAAATGGAGCTCTAACAAACGAAAGAAATTAACTAACAATCACTAGCGATAGTCTAACAACCTAATAGAATGATAAGAATCAACGTTTTGCTCAAATTAACGAGTTGCATCCGCAAAGCCGTAAACAGCTGTCGCGACAATGCTGCCAACCTCCGCGACATGCAGCGCGCTCTTGGGCCGAAAAGTGTTTCAGCGATTAAATAAAAATGATGCTCTACCAAACGAAGAAAATTAACTAACAATCACTAGCGATCGTCTAACAATCTAATAGAATTATAAGAGTCAACGTTTTGCGGAAATTGACGCGGTTCATTTGCAAACCCGTAAGTAACTATCGCGGCGATGCAGCCAACTTTCGCGACCTGCAGCGCGCTCTAGCGCCGAAAAGTTTCTCAGCGATTAAATAAAAATGGAGCTCTAACAAACGAAAGAAATTTACCAACATTCCCGAGCGATCGTCAAACAATCTAATAGAATGATAAGAATTAACGTTTTGCTCAAAATAACCAGTTACATGCGCAAAGCCGCAAGCATCTGTCGCGACGATGCTGCCAACCTCCGAGACATGCAGCGCGCTCTAGGGCCGAAAAGTGTTTCAGCGATTAAATAAAAATGATGCTCTAACAAACGATGAAAATTCACTAACAATCACTAGCGATCGTCGAACAATGTAATAGAATGATAAGAGTCAACGTTTTGCGGAAATTGACGCGGTTCATGTGCAAACCCGTAAGTAACTATCGCGGCGATGCTGCCAACCTCCGCGACATGAAGCGTGCTCTAGCACCAAAAAGTTTTTCGGCGATTAATTAAAAATGGAGCTCTAACAAACGATGAAAATTCTCTAACAATCACTAACATTCGTCTGACAATGTAATAGAACGACAAGAATCAACGTTTTGTGGAAATTGACGATTTATCTGTGCAAACCCGTACGACGCTGTCGCGGCAACGCGTCCAACCTTCGCGACCCCCAGCGCGCTCTAGCGTCGAAAAGTTTCTCAGCCATTAAATAAAAATGGAGCTCTAACAAACGAAAGAAATTAACTAACAATCACTAGCGATCGTCAAACAATCTATTAGAATGATAAGAATCAACGTTTTGCTCAAAATAACCAGTTACATGCGCAAAGCAGTAAGCATCTGTCGCGATGATGCTGCCAACCTCCGCGACATGCAGCGCGCTTTAGGGCCGAAAAGTGTTTCAGCGATGAAATAAAAATGATGCTCTAACAAACGATGAAAATTAACTAACAATCACTAGCGATCGTCTAACAATCTAATAGAATGATAAGAGTCAACGTTTTGCGGAAATTGACGAGTTGAATGCGCAAACCCGAACGCAGCTGTCGCGGCGATGCTGCCAGCCTCCGCGACCTGAAGCGTGCTCTAGAACCGAAAAGTTTTTCGGCGATTAAATAAAAATGCAGCTCTAACAAACGATGAAAATTCTCTAACAATCACTAACATTCGTCTGACAATGTAATAGAATGATAAGAATCAACGTTTTGTGGAAATTGACGTCTTACATGTGTAAACCCGTAAGCCGCAGTCGCGGCGATGCAGCCAGCCTTCGCGACTTGCAGCGCGCTCTTGCGCCGAAAAGTTTTTCAGCGATTAAATAAAATTGGAGCTCTAACAAACGATAGAAATTTACTAACAATCGCTAGCGATCGTCTAACAATCTAATAGAATGATAAGAGTCAACGTTTTGCGGTAATTGATGCGGTACATGTGCAAACCCGTAAGCAGCTGTCGCGGCGATGCTGCCAACCTCCGCGACATGAAGCGTGCTCTAGCACTGAAAAGTTTTTCGGCGATTAAATAATAATGGAGCTCTATCAAACGATGAAAATTCTCTAACAATCACTAACATTCGTTTGACAATGTAATAGAATGACAAGAATCAACGTTTTGTGGAAATTGACGATTTATATGTGCAAACCCGTCCGCCGCTGTTGCGGCAATGCAGCCAATCTTCGTGACCTGCAGCGCGCTCTAGCGTTGAAAAGTTTTTCAGCGATTAAATAATAATGGAGCTCTAACAACCGATAGAAATTAACTAACAATCACTACCATTCGTCTGACAATGTAATCGAATGACAAGAATCAACGTTTTGTCGAAATTTACGTGTTACATGTGCAATCTCGTAAGCTGCTGTCGCGGCGATGCAGCCAACCTTCGCGACCTGCAGCGCGCTCTAGCGCCGAAAAGTTTCTCAGCGATTAAATAAAAATGGAGCTCTAACAAACGAAAGAAATTTACCAACAATCACTAGCGATCGTCAAACAATCTAATAGAATGATAAGAATCAACGTTTTGCTCAAAATAACCAGTTACATGCGCAAAGCCGTGAGCATCTGTCGCGGCAATGCAGCCAACCTTCGCGACTTGCAGCGCGCTCTAGCGTCGGAAAGTTTTTCAGCGATTAAATAAAAATGGAGTTCTAACAAACGATAGAAATTAACTAACAATTACTAACATTCGTCTGACAATGTAATAGAATGACAAGAATCAACGTTTTGTGGAAATTTACGTGTTACATGTGCAATCCCGTAAGCCGCTGTCGCGGCGATGCATCCAACCTTCGCGATCTGCAGCGCGCTCTAGCGCCGAAAAGTTTCTCAGCGATCAAATAAAAATGGAGCTCTAACAAACGAATGAAATTAACTAACAATCACTAGCGATCGTCAAACAATCTAATAGAATGATATGAATCAACGTTTTGCTCAAAATACCCAGTTACATGCGCAAAGCCGTAAGCATCTGTCGCGACGATGCTGCTAACCTCCTCGACATGCAGCGCGCTCAAGGGCCGAAACGTGTGTCAGCGATTAAATAAAAATGATGCTCTAACAAACGATGAAATTTAACTAACAATCACTAGCGATCGTCTAACAATCTAACAATCACTAACATCGTCTAACAATCACTAACATTCGTCTGACAATGTAATAGAATGACAAGAATCAACGTTTTGTGGAAATTGACGATTCAAGTCGAAAAGTTTTACAGCCATTAAATAAATATGGATCTCTAACAAACGATAGAATTTAACTAACAATCACTAGCGATAGTCCAACTATCTAAAAGAATTATAGGAATCAACGTTTTGCTCAAATTAACGAGTTGCATGCGCAAAGCCGTAAGCAGCTGTCGCGACGTCGCTGCCAACCTCCGCGACCTGCAGCGCGCTCTAGCGCCGAAAAGTTTCTCAGCGATTAAATTAAAATGGAGCTCTAACAAACGAAAGGAATTAACTAACAATCCCTAGCGATAGTCTAACAATCTAATAGAATGATAAGAATCAACGTTTTGCTCAAATTACCAAGTTGCATGCGCAAAGCCGTAAGCAGCTGTCGCGACGATGCCACCAACCTTCGCGACATGCAGCGCGCTCTAGGGCCGATAAGTGTTTCAGCGATTAAATAAAAATGATGCTCTAACAAACGATGAAAATGAACTATCATTCACTAGCGATCGTCGAACAATATAATAGAATGATAAGAGTCAACGTTTTGCGGAAATTGACGCGGTTCATGTGCAACCCCGTAAGTTACTATCGCGGCGATGCTGCCAACCTCCGCGACATGAAGCGTGCTCCAGCACCGAAAAGTTTTTCGGCGATTAAATAAAAATGGAGCTCTAACAAACGATGAAAATTCTCTAACAACCCATAACATTCGTCTGACAATGTAATAGAATGACAAGAATCAACGTTTTGTGGAAATTGACGTCTTACATGTGCAAACCCGTAAGCCGCTATTTCGGCGATGCAGCCAACCTTCGCGACCTGCAGCACGCTCTAGCGCCGAACCGTTTTTCAGCGTTTAAATAAAAATGGAGCTCTAACAAACGATAGAAATTAACTAACAATCACTAGCGATCGTCTAACAATCTAATAGAATGATAAGAGTCAACGTTTTGCGGTAATTGATGTGGTACATGTGCAAACCCGTAAGCGGCTATCGCGGCGATGCTGCCAACAGTCGCAAACTGCAGCGCGCTCTAGGGCCGAAAAGTTTTTCAGCGATCAAATAAAATTTGAGCTCTAACAAACGATGAAAATTAACTAACAATCACTAGCGATCGTCTAACAATCTAATGGAATGATAAGAATCAACGTTTTGCGGAAATTAACGAGTTAAATGCGCAAACCCGTAACCAGCTGTCGCGGCGATGCTGCCAACCTCCGCAACATGCAGCCTGCTCTAGTGCCGAAAAGTTTTTCGGCGATTAAATAAAGATGGAGCTCTAACAAACGATGAAAATTCTCTAACAATCACTAACATTCGTCTGACAATGTAAAAGAATGACAAGAATCAACGTTTTGTGGAAATTTACTTGTTACATGTGCAATCTCGTAAGCCGGCGTCGCGGCGATGTGCCAACCTTCGCGACCTGCAGCGCGCTCTAGCGCCGAATAGTTTCTCAGCGATTAAATAAAAATGGAGCTCTAACAAACGAAAGAAATTAACTAACAATCACTAGCGATCGTCAAATAATCTAATAGAATGATACGAATCAACGTTTTGCTCAAAATAACCAGTTACATGCGCAAAGCCGTAAGCATCTGTCGCGACGATGCTGCCAACCTCCGCGACATCCAACGCGCTCTACGGCCGAAAAGTGTTTCAGCGATTAAATAAAAATGACGCTCTAACGAACGATGAAATTTAACTAACAATCACTAGCGATCATCTAAGAATCTAATAGAATGATAAGAGTTAACGTTTTGCGGATATTGACGAGTTAAATGCGCAAACCCGAAAGCAGCTGTCGCGGCGATGCTGCCAACCTCCGCGACATGAAGCGTGTTCAAGCACCGAAAAGTTTTTCGGCGATTAAATAAAATTGGAGCGCTAACAAACGATGAAAATTCTCTAACAATCACTAACATTCGTCTGACAATGTAATAGAATGACAAGAATCAACGTTTTGTGGAAATTGACGATTTATATGTGCAAACCCGTACGCCGCTGTCGCGGCAATGCAGCCAACCTTCGCGACTAGCAGCGCGCTCTAGCGTCGAAAACTTTTTCAGCGATTAAATAAAAATGGAGCTCTAACAAACGATAGAAATTAACTAACAATCACTAGTGATAGTCTAATAATCTAAAAGAATGATAAGAATCAACGTTTTGCCCAAATTAACGATCTGCATGCGCAAAGCCGCGACGATGCTGCCAAACTCCGCGACCTGCAGCGTGCTCCAGCGCCGAAGAGTTTCTTAGCGATTAAATAAAAATGGAGCTCTAACAACCAAAGAAATTAACTAACAATCACTAGCGATAGTCTAACAATCGAATAGAATGATAAGAATCAACGTTTCGCTCAAATTTACGAGTTGCATGCGCAGCTGTCGCGACGATGCTGCCAGCCTCCGCGACATGCAGCGCGCTCTAGGGCCGAAAAGTGTTTCAGCGATTAAATAAAAATGATGCTCTAACAAACGATGAAAATTTACTAACAATCACTAGCGATCGTCTAACAATCTAATAGAATGATAAGAGTCAACGTTTTGCAGAAATTGACGCGGTTCATTTGCAAACCCGTAAGTAACTATCGCGGCGATGCTGCCATCCACCGCGTCATGATGCGTGCTCTCGCACCGAAAAGTTTTTCGGCGATTAAATAAAAATGTAGCTCTAACAAACGATGAAAATTCTCTAACAACCAATAACATTCGTCTGACAATGTACTAGAATGACAAGAATCAACGTTTTATGGAAATTTACGTCTTACATGTGCAAACCCGCAAGCCGCTGTCGCGGCGATGCAGCTAACCTTCGCGACCTGCAGCGCGCTCTAGCGCCGAAAAGTTTTTCGGCGATTAAATAAAAATCGAGCTCTAACAAACGATGCAAATTAAGTAACAGTCACTAGCGATCGTCTAACAATGTAATAGAATGACAAGAATCAACGTTTGGCGGAAATTGATGAGCGACATGTGCAAACCCGTCTGCCACTGTCGCGGCGATGCTGCCAACGGCCGCGACATGCAGTGAGTCCTAGTGCCGAAAAGTTTTTCAGCGATTAAATAAAAATGGAACTCTAACAAACGATGAAAATTCATTAACAATTACTAACATTCGTCTAGCAATCGAATAGAATTATAAGAATCACCGTTTTGCTGAAATTGACGAGTTACATGTCCGCATCCTCAAATGATGCTGACAACTTCACGTCGCTCGCAGCGCGCTCTCGGCCCGAAAAGTTTTTCATTAATTTAATAATAATTAAGCTCTAACAAACGATTTAAACCGACTAACAATCGCTAACAAACGACTAACAATCGATTGGTCACGCAAAAAAGTTCGAAATCACTAGAAAAACAATTTTCTGCGGCTAACTTTGGCATAAATTTGTTTTTTGTTTTATTCAATAAATAACGTCTAACAAACGCTGGGTTTTGTCTAACAAACACTAACAAACGACTAACAATCATTGGCGTTAAAAAAAATCCGATATTTCCATAGTCGGCGACTAAGTTTATGGAGCTTCGTTAGGCTCGTCTCTCGATGACGCCAGCCGCTGCGTGGTGCTGACAGTACTCCGCGCCGTCCGTGCTGCGGTTGCGCCACGCTTTTGGCATATTTTATTTCATAACAAATAGCTAAAGCATAATTGAATGTATACATATAAGTGTAGTAAATATGTACAAAATCTTTAGCCTGTTGTCTTAATGATAAGTCTAATAATTATACAACAGGTTAAAAATTCTGTACATATTTGATAAATTTACATGTATATGTGCGACTATTTTTTAGTTATTTGTTATAAAATAAATATTCTCAAATGATTTCTCCGCAATTGTATATATATTTTATTATAAAGGTAGGACAGGTAGGAGATTAAATGTACACAACGGGATCGAATATTATCAAAAATATATTTTACTTGAAATCACAGCTTCCAAAGTTATCGTGTTACAGTAGTTTATGTTTTACAATGTTTAGCCATCTTCTTTCCGATTTGATTCTTTTCCTGTTGCTCTGAGTTAAGTCGTGAGCAGTATTGATGCATGCGCATTGTCACGTAATATTGAATTACATGCAAAAGCATCTCGCCAGCGTGATTTGTGCATGGGAAAGAAAGCTTCTCGTATGCGAGTACGTCATCCAAAATGGATTCAAAAACATGAGCTGATGTACAATGAACCGAGAATCGTTGTTCTAGAAAAAGCACAAATCGATACAAATTGCTATTTGGGTGAATCAATGGACCGCGCGTTAGATAATTTGTAATAGTTGATTCAGGGAGATGTCCTCCATTTTCTGAACTCAACAAAGCTTGTTTACACTCCGTGCATTTAATCATATTCATGATTTGTCTCGTCAAGTTAGCGGTAATATAATACATGACACAATTGGAAACTTCAGGTTTGCTGTAAACGTGTTCAATTACCTCCTTAAGATCCCAGCTATCGCGCCTCGCCGCGTTTGAAAGCCTGTCTTTAATCGATCGCAATAGATCAGATTTTCTCGAACTACCATAAATGGGTTTTAACTCAGCAAGTGTGACGAGGGGTTGATGAGGTTTATCTCCGGAAACAAAGCAATTTCCAGTTTTAGGTGGTTCGAGGACGCTAAACGTCGCGAGAATTTTATGAATTTGAAGGAAAGTGTAACTTGATGGGTGATTATTACAACCGCCGGCTTGACGAATTCTACCAAAATATTTCTAAAGAAAGAAAATAAGAAAGAAACAAAAAAATACGTTATTGCGTGAAGTTGTTAGTGCATTGATTTGACAAAAGAACCTGTAACAAACATTTGGAAAATCATGACGATGTTATCTTTCTAATGCGACATTGGATAAAGCTGATAGTTCGTAGCGCAAATTTGGGAAGCATGGGGAAGCAAACGAGGGACGGACAGCAAGCAATCAACGATGAAAAATGAAGCCCTACAGTTTTTTTAAAATGAATACTTATTATGTGACAATGAATAGGCATTACGGTCGCGTTGTTTAACCGG
The DNA here is from genome assembly GCA_951751655.1 of Ophion costatus. NCBI lineage: Eukaryota > Metazoa > Arthropoda > Insecta > Hymenoptera > Ichneumonidae > Ophion > Ophion costatus. Next base: position 13,555,640 of record OX632357.1, on the reverse strand, counting down.
GCAAGAGAATGCAGAGAGAGAGTGAGTCAGCGCAGAAAGAGTATAGAATCTCTAGCTCATAACTGTATGAAAACGTGAAAAAATTGTAATATTATGCTTCTATTCGACTCGGAATATGAAGCTCGAATGATTTTTTGGTTTTTTCGCGAATCTTCAAAGTCCGACATTCGATTTCACGAATTCGCTGCGTAGTACAAAGAAGTATTCACCTACTATTTTGTTTTGAAGCTGCATGAAATTATGTTAATTTTCTCCGAAGTATAATATAACGTCAAGCGGATCCTGATTGATTCGGCCCGTTAAAACATACGGAAAGTTACATTCATTCGTCAGGGACGTTACGATGTCGAGAGTTGACTTTAAAGTCACTCTCAAGCCTTCGGCAGTTTGCGAAGTCAGGAACAGATCCTTCGATAGCAAACCCTTTTCCACCTTTTCCTTTCACGCATCCAGCTTGCGAATAGAATCCTCGAGAATATGTAAAACAATTATGACATGAAATACTGGCTGTTATATGATTATCATGGGATTTTTTTTTCAGTTAAGTAGATCACCTCAAAATCAATATTGCCTGGCTGCATTCCTCCGATGTCGTCTGTACGATTGAGCGCCCCGAACATTTGATTTATCCACTCACAGAAAGCTGCAGTTCCTTCACAATCTTTCAATACCGGGACGTAACTTTGAAAGAATCGAAGTCCGCACGCGTCAGTATTGCTGAAAACCTATGTAAATGGAGTTATTGTACAGTTTTTTTCATCAACAAATAAACAAGCAACGAAGGCTATACATTTGGGAAAGAGACGTAATTACTGTACCTGCACAGCCAAACGTACTCTCATTTTTGATGCATTATTGAGCGCAAAATGATTCGAGGACAATTTGGGGTACATTAGAACTTAGCCGGGACTGCCGAGTTCTTTATCCTTCTGATGCAGCATCTCGATATCGTCCCACCTAACCGGAGGTTCCGTTGGGTCCATCTATATCACAAAAAATGCCGTTATCAAATAAACATCTGGTTGTAAGAAAAAAATAAGATAATGAGGATGCAATGTGCAGTTTGGTAATTTGACGAGTTTTTTTTGTAAACTTGAAAAGGTGAACCCTAAAAAAAAGGAACAGCTGAAAAGTTCTCACAAAGCTTCCTCTATGGCGAAACGAAAAACATTGAAATCGCCAAAAGATTCAATATTTACAAACCTGCAAAATCTTCTTGCCATGCAGTTGATTGCGAATGGTTTTTATCAAATGCGGAGTATCAGAGAATACAAAAATCCGACGCCCTCCAGCCACAGGGTGTTTAAAGGAATTTTGCAAATTTGTTCTCTGTCCACTGATGCCCATCTCGCTCCAAAATTTCCGGTCAGTACTCGCTCCATTAGTCACGACTTCGTGTACTTTTGCGCCGCCGTTTTCGAGTAGTACAATTGCCTTCACGATCAGTTTCGCAAGAACATCGCCCTTAACAGGTCCTCGCGAGGCAAATACAGCTATTGGCTGCGTGTAATCATCGCACAATTGGTGGAATATAATTACCAAACCATGGTTGGCTTTCCCGTTGAAATCAGAAGCCTGTTCTCCATCTTTGCCGAAGTCCATCAATCCCTTATAAGAGAGTGTTTTGGTATTAACGTTGACACTTTCCCTCGTTGCCATTTCATCGATTAATAAAATTCCGTGTTTTTGGATCTCGTTTTTTTTGCGAGAGACAATTTTAGAATCTCAAAGAATCTAGTGTCGAAACCACACGTTGTGTCAATCGAGGAAAGGTGTCTGCATCTTGTAAGTATTTTTAGGGCGTCCTCAACTTCGATAACCAAAATTATATATATGGGTAAGTCTATTTTTTGCATTATTTCAAATGGAAACAATATAATCCAGTAAATCTAAATTGAAAATTATTAAATGTAGATGCACAATACAAATGTAAATTGGTAAGTATATTTAGATAAAAAAATACAGAATTGTAAATAAAAAATTACGAATTAATACTTGTGGTTCCAAATATTACTTTTGAAATATGTAAATAGATTTTTTTAAATTACATTATTTATATTTCGACTACCTTCGGATTGTTCGAGCGTCGGGAAGTGGCAAAATCTGACTTTTGTGCAAAAAGTTGTACCCTGCAGGCGATCGCATGTGCATCAACATAGAGAATAACAACCATTCTTCCGAATACCTCCTTCCTCTTGAATCCTCACGTTTCGTAGCAGCAACAATTTCTCGTAGAGCGAGCATTTGATTTTCTGGTACTTTTGTCGATTCCAAATACTGATCCAAGGATTTCGCACTATCCGACAATTTCTTTTCACACTCATCAATTATAGATTTGAGTTTTGCAATCTCGGCTTTTGCGTGCAATGCAATCTTCTCAGCATTACGATTCTTTACTTTCAGCTTTGCTACGACGCTTTTATCTTCAGAGGGTACTCGCAGACCACTTCTTTCTGTAGCATTACTACACTTTTTAATTCGTCGACACTTTGCAGCCATCGATTTTCTCGCCGTTCGACAAGATGAACAAACTAATGTACTTGAAACCAGCAGAGCACACTTCGTGTGTCGCCAGGTTCCACTCGGGTCTCGGTACACTGCACTTCTTACTTGACATTCTTGATCAGACAGCTTTGTACCAGTACAAATATTGAGATCATTTAGCAAGAGTAATAAATCGTGCAATTTTTGGACAGAACGCAGCGGACTGACTTCAATTTTGCGATCCTCTTCTATTGATTTTCCCAAAAGTTTAATTTGAAATGTCATGTCAGCTTTAACGATGATTTCTTTTAGTGTGAGCGTTAACAATTTTCCTCCGATCTGGGCGCACCTGGAGATATAACATACGATCAATTTCGTATTCTCGTGAGTTACGGTTTGCCTATTCTATTCAGGTGGCATTGATATATCTGACGCCATCAATTGCTCAAACGTTAGTGGAGGTGGAGAAACAGTGGCATTTTCCGAACTTGATTTTGGCGACACAGGATCAGATGCGCTCTCTGATAACCCACTTTCAACAGCTTCAGATGCAGATGAAGTATCACGTGTTAGCTCGTAGTGAGTAACGTTGTAATACACAGCGTCATCGCCAAGAGGAACAGCAGCAAGAGTTTCAATGGGATCCGCCTTCTTATCAGCCAATATATCTTCCTGTGGCATTATTAGTTCTGTCCAAGGAAATTTAGATGGAGCCTTTTTTGAGGCGAGGAACTTTGTATTGTGTCACCTCCGTGAAGTTGGCCCCCCGATATGATAATAAATAATTCTAATTAATGTTAATCGTTTGAGAATCGTTTGAGAGAGTTTGAGAGAAAAGAAAAATCGTTTGAGAGTTTATAGTTTTTCCAAAAAAAACAATTTAAATTTTCGCGTGAAGTTAGCCCCCAGATTTTTTTTAATCCGTAAAAAACGACTTTTCACAATTTTTTTTTTTAATCGCTTGAGAATCGTTTGAGAGGGTTTGAGAGTTCAAAAAAATTACTCTAGAGTTCATATTTTATGAAGTATAAGAATTCTTCCAAAAACGCAACCAACCACAGGGCCGTGTCACGCATGGGGCACACCCTGCTCATCATTCCCAAGCAGAGAATATGAAAACTTGCCTAAAGTGCGTAAAATGTAGCACAAATAATAGAGAATTGATAGAGAGAGTTTGAGAGTTCATATTTTATGAAATATAAGAATTTTTCCAAAAACGCAACCAACCGCAGTGCCGTGTCACGCATGGGGCGCACCCTGCTCATCATTCGCAAAAAGAGAGTATGAAAATTCGCCTAAAGTGTTTAAAATGCCTCGCCTCGCCACCTTCCAAAACAATTCGATTTTTGACAGGTCGGTACCAGGCACTCTAACCTCGTACATTCGTTCGAAATAAATTACATGTAATGTGTAGTAGTGTGTGATAAAGTGGAGTTTGTTTTTTCGTCGCGTTTTGGTGCATTTATTTTGCTGAGAAGAACAAAACGAGCCCGGTGGTCGAGGACGACGCGTCAGGACGCCGGCACACCACCGACGAAAAATCCCGACAAAGAAAGAATCGACGAGAAAACCGATGCAGCCGATTACAAGGCGAAGAAGATCGAGGAAAATAGCGACAGCGAGAAGCCAAAGGAGAACGGCGAGGAGAAAACACCGGAAGTCAAGGTATGTGCATGCTATCATACTCAACGGCTTTGGGGATATCAAGGGTCTAAAGGTGCTAAGAAAACCTGAGCCTCAACTCACAGAGGGTAAAGTGTTTATTCGGGTCAAAGCATGTGGTTTCAACTTCCAGGCTGCTATGAGACGTCAGGGTGTCATCAATTTTCGACCGAAAACTCTGTTCATCATGGGCTCCGAGTGGGCTGGTGATACCCAGGCTGCCCAGGCTGCCGAGTCACGAAGCCTGGTCAGAGCTCATTGTGGTGTACTTGGATGCGGCACCCATCACCATGGATTACGCCGTCATTAACATACTACTATTCAAGGTTGCATGTATTACTCCTGGCAAGACTTTTCTGATCCACGCCGTCAGGGGCGATGTAGGCCAGGCAGTCATTGCTAAAGACGGCTCACAGTATCACAATCTTTGGTTTTTACAGCCCATCGAAAAACGACGAGCTCGACTTGACCAGCATGATTAATGTACTAACGCATGGAAGCGAGTACAGGCATGAAGTAAGGATAATATCGTCAGGGGCTATTGCCAGTGTTTTCGATTTCGTTGGTGGCAAGGAGTGCAGCAGAAGATGTACCTTGCGAAAGACCATGGAAAAATATCTTTTCTAAGGCTCGAGTAACGTCGTAACCAGTGCAACAAAGACTTTCTTCTCCGTTGCCCGATACTGGAGGACGATGGACAAAATATTGCCGATGAAGCTCTTCGAGAAGAATAAGACACTGTCCAGGCTGTATCTCCATCATCTGATGCATCAGCACTGTCCATATATCTTTCTGAGGCGAGCGGTGGACAATGTGTATCTAAATAATGCTCAAGGTATTTGTTTTAATTTATTTCAAAGGATGGTACGATGTCGCCATCGTTGGGGATGCGAGCATTCCATTTCAAATTCGTTCGGGTCAACGTGACCCAGTGTGTAAAGGAAGGACACCACTGACACTGCCCATTTTCGACCGTTACCTTTGAAATCTTTTAAAAATAAAGCAATAAAATGCATAGTTAAAAGATCTTTTACGCTTTATTAGGTATATATTAAAGTATGTAGAACAGGTTATTTGTTAGAAGAATAGTAAATGGCGGTGCACAAGTCGCTATAGCACTACTGGTTTTCAGTCAACCGTCTCCATGCTGTTGAAGTTTGGATCGTTCACCCCTCATTGATTTTTGTAAATGTTCTCTTTATCGTTAACCTTTATTTGGTAAAGGACAAAAAATTACTTATTCTGGATTTTCAGTAAATCTACCACCACGTTACAAATATTGATGCAAATATTAATGTTGCCGCGTTTTTTTTTCAGTTCGATGTACTCCCAATAACCCTGTTATTTTTCAAATTGATCTATCGAACCGTTTTCCATCAAAAGTTGATCGAAGTTTCATAAAACAATTGACGGAACAAGTGTATTATTCCTAAACATCGTGTAATCATCATCAAAATAAAAAGACTAATTTTCTTCCACTTTTTTTCACAACTTGGCACTAGTTGCTTGTTAAATATAAGACAAAATTCGAGAGATTGAAACTTATGTTTTAATTTGAAAAATATTTCCGGAAACAATACTCACTCATTTTTTACACGATTCGGCCTTTGCGCACTATAATTTCACTCATCTTTAATTGCATCAATTAAATTCGATACTCGTCGTATTTAATAGTCGATCTGAGAACATTTATGCAATTAACCCTCAATATTTTCTATGAAGGTTATTAGGGTTATGGAAAGGTTTTTTTCAGAACTAGGCATGATCAAAAATTCAAGAAAAAAATGAGTTCACAAAAACATTAGATTAATGTTTTTTACCAAAACGTAGAAAAACTTGACCAAAAAAAGATTAGTTTTGGAAGAAAAGTGTTAGTTGGTATTTTCTTCCAAACAAAAGATTAGTTTTTGAAAAACAAAAAATTAGTTTTTAAGGTTCCAAGGATTTCTTAAAAGTGTTTCCAACAAAACGATATTTCGAAAAATTTACACTGGTGTCCTGAAAACAATTCGCGATCGTAAAATTTTACCGCTCTTCTGTAGAGCGAGACTCCTGCGATCGTCTTTGCTAGAAAATTCGATTCTTGGAGAAACCTGTCGTAGATAAATCCCGGCAGAGAGAACAAATTCTGAACGCAATTGTTTAAACAAAAAGCAGTGTAAAATTTTTTAAGGTTCCAAGGATTTTTTTAAAGTGCTTCCAATAAAACGATTTTTCGAAAATTTTACACCGGTGTCCTCTAAACAATTCGCGATAGTAAAATTTTATCGCTCTTAAGAATTTTTTAAAAAATTTAAGAATTTTCGAAAAATCGTTTTATTGGAAGCGCTTTTAAAAAATCCTTGGAACCTTAAAAAATTTCACAATGCTCTTTGTTTAAACAATTGCGGTCGCCATTTCTTTCTCTGCCATGGCTTATGTTCGGCAGGTTGTCTGCGGCCGACCAAATCCGCGAGCGAACGAGATTGAACAAGTCTCACTCTGCGAAAGAGTGGTAAATTTTATATTTACTGCAAAAAAAATACGTTTAGCATTTTTTCTCTCTGCTGGGATTTATTTTCGGCAGGTATCTCCAGGGATCGAATTTTCTAGCTATGACGATCGAAGGAGTCTCTCTCTACAGAATTCTGTAGAGAAACCAATTTCATGGTTTTTCAATGAACGAATACATTCTCGCACGCCGTTCGGTCGTACGCAAACACCTTACATCTATGTGTGTATCACACAATACACACAACTATGCGTAGCGACCATGGTACGCTTGTATTGGAAGCATGCGCTTGCTCGGCAGGAGAGCGGTAAAGCTTTGTTGCATTTTACATTGTATATGCAAATGCCATCGAAACTTTTTTTTTTCGACGACGGCTACCACCAAGACTCGTCTTGTGGAAGGGTACCGGCATTTTCCCACGCTTTTTTAATTCATTTAAACAAATAAGCTCGAGGACTGAGCTTTTGATTTTTTGTTCACTACTGAATTTAGCACAATAAACCTGAGCAATTCGACGGAAATCAATTTTCATTACATTCCAACGATGCAAATAAAATTGTTTTTAATTTTTAATTATTTCTTCAGACAAAACTCACTCAAACAAACCCAAACTTGAGCGATTCGGTGCAAATTAATCTCCATTGCCTTCGAACGATGCAAAGGATATCTGTTTCGTTTTTCACTCTTTTCTATACCAAAATTCGCCGAAAAAACCGCAATCTGAGTAATTCAACGAAAATTAATTTCTATTGCATTCCAACGATGCAAGCGATATACTTCCTAATTTTTATATAAATATTTTTTCAACACGAAACTCCTCGAAATCAACCCGAACTTGAGCACTTCAACGAAAATCAATTTTCATTGCATTCCAACGATGCAAGTAATATTTATCTTTATTGTTTATTTATACTTAATAGCAAATTCACCCAAACAAATCCAAACTTGAACAATTCAACAAAAATTAATGTGTATTTCGAATTTCGATAACTCTTTTTTTTTCTTCTAATATCAAATACTCAAAAGTGAAAAATTTGTCTCGCAGCGTGCGTTACAGGCAGTGCAGGCACAAGGACGAGGGCCAGGAAACTCTGAATAAAGTTCCGCGCCTCATCGCTTTCATCGTCGGTGGGGTTTGCTTTTCCGAGATACGTTGCGCCTACGAGGTGACGAACGCGATGAAAAATTGGAAGGTCATAGTCGGTGCGTTGACATATAAAAACTCATACTTTGGAAACCTGGGTTCATAATCAGACGAAAGTAATGGTTTTTTCCTCTGCCTTTCAGGATCCTCACACACAATAACGCCAAAGTCGTTCCGCCCGGACCTGAGCAAGTTACACGTTTGAACACCGCAAATCTCGACTATGAACGAAAAACCCGCAGCTAGCCGGGACCTCGGGCATTGCATTCGTTGTTGGAAGAATTCGCCGCTCGATTCATACATATAAATATATCCACGAACCAATACGAGGACCTATCGACTTCGAGCCTCGATAACAGCTTTAAAAAAAGAGCCGTCAAACCAACGCTTTTTTTGCCCGATCACTATTAAGAATGTGACACGCATACATTCCCGCTTAAAAGTTTGAAGCGATCGGAATTTCGGTATTTGGCGATTCGACAAAAATATGATACAAATTCAGAGGTATTCAATATTATGGGAACATTCAGGCCGTATTATAATTATGCCGAGAAAAATATTTCAAAAATTGGACAAACAATACATTAGCGAAGAAAATTTCTTTGTGTAGAATTGAATACTCAAGCATTTTCGACTTTTTTGGTCTTTTTCAATTTCTCCGATCGAGTTTTTCTAACGATTCTATTTACGAAATTATTCGTTTACTTTGAAGCTCATTGAGGTGATTTACGTCCTTAAGGTTCTTAAGGACCTTAACGTTCTTGAAGTCCTTAATTGTTACGTTTCATGAGATCCTTAAGGTTCTTAATTCTTACGGTTCCCAAGACCGGGTCTTTCTACAAAAAATCACGGCTCGTTCATTTGTCAGAACTTGACGTGCTTAAGGTCCTTGAGGTTCTTGAGCCCCTTAAGTTCCTTAAGATCCTTGGCTCCTACGGGTTTTAAGGTCTCTAAGGTTTTTAAGGTTCTCAATTCTTAAGGATCTTAAGGTCCTTGATTCTTACGGTTCTAAAGCCCTCGATTCCCAAGGTTCTTAAGACCAGGTCTTTCTACAAAAAAATACGTTTTATCCATTTGTCAAGCTTGAGGTTCTCGAGGTCCTTCAGTTCCTTGAGCTCTTTGAGGCCCTTAATTCTTAAAATCGGAGCCTTCCTACAAAAAAATCCCGTTTCATTCATTTTTTAGACCTTTGAAACCAAAAATCCAAAAAGCGAGAAAATTCTGCAAAGATTCTCAAATAACGAGAACAATCATCGAAGATTTCCAGAGCGAAGAAGGAAAAATCCTTAATAATTTCTCCGACGAATATTCGTCAAGAATATTTGTTACTCATTTTTCAGCATTATTTTTCGAAATCAATGTTCATAAGGAGTTCAATGTATCTGAATTTGTTCATACTTTATTCCAAATCGCTGGGTACTCGAATTCCGTAGCAGATGGCTGGGAAGGTACGCGCGGTACATTGACGTTAACGTACTAGATAATACGCGGAGTCAATTCAGTAGACGAATTTTCATCGTTGCAGTCACAAAAGATTCTAGGCACGAGTTTTTTGCCCTTCTTTTCCTCGACTGCCAACGAATTGACTCAATCAAACGAAGGAGAAACGAAAAGCAAATCGATGTGTCGCAATTCGGTTTATTCTCATGCGGCAAAATTTCTCCTTCGATCGTGACGAATGTAGGTACGAATTTTTTCGCGTGTTCCTTTTTTTTGCAAGTGCCTCGGTTTGAAAAAACGATTTCGCGACGTAGAAAACAATGGAGGACCGTGAGGCGAAGGGAGTTCATTCTCGGCCCGATCTCAATCCATTTTTCGTTCGGACTTCCCGGTTTTCCGTTGTTGGACGCACGATTTAAAAAAAAAGCCACACATCTATCGTGCAACGCCAAAAACTGCCACGGGGATTTTACCGATGAATTTTCAAAAGCTAATGAATTTGATTGAAATTTATTATACACACCAAAAAGTTAAAGGAATTTGTCAAGACTTTTTCTCAACGCAAAACATTGGTCTGCATTTTTTTCCATTTTTAGGATAAAGGAGGAATAAAATATCACAACGTTTTACAATGTTTCAAAAACAAATTTTGAAAATATCGTTTTTTCCGCGACATTCGGTACACGATTTTTCGAGGAAAAAATATATATTAATTGCAAAAACATTTTTGGATATTTCCCAAAAATCTTTGGTACCTATGTAGTGTTTTTTTAAATCTACTTTAAGAAACGCTCTGGAACTTTGCTCCAGGTTCGAAAAATTGGAGAAATTCTACCCCAATGGCTTCGGACTGTGCGCCGCCAATTTGTGTTGAAAGAAACCTTTAAAATTTGTTTCCACTCATTTTCGTTTAAAATTTGAGGAATCGATTGTACACTTTCAACAAAGTTCAGTGATTGTTGAAAAAGAAAACTTCAGTCACCTTATCAGTTTTTGGCCTAACGAAATGACGTTGCCCCCCAAATAGTTTCGAGGAGAAACAAGTAGTTGAGAATTGGGTAAAATCGCGATGAATTCAGTACGAAAAGGCTTCCCTCGTTCGGGACGTGACGTATACCCGTTGTAGATTATTCGTTAATTGTATAGTGATCTACTACGGTGCTCTTGTAAATGCCTCAAACTTTCCAAATAAAAACAAAGAGAGGCAGTAATACTCGAATTTGTTCACTTATTAACGAGCGATCTTTTCGTTTGAGGAGTTCACATTCGTATCACACGTGCAACTCGATTCGTCCCCATATCCTAAGAGAAGAACAAATGTTGGTCGCCCGAAGCTTCCGAATATTCACATTCTTGTTATATTCCGTTAAAAATAATTCTTCTATTATGGTTGCATAAACGAAATCGCTCTCGAGACACGGTATCTCACGGTGAGTTATTTCTCAGTCAGTGCACGAATGTCGCTTTTTTTGGAAAAGAACGAAAATAATCAAAATAAAAACGCAATTGTTTGCGTTCGAGGGAAGAGTCCTCGAACATTTGCATCGTTCGTCGTGCATAAAAAAAAGGAAGAAAATATGTAGTCGCCAAGTATCCGTAGGACACCTCAATAAATGATATCGATGAAATCAATCCTGTCGTTGTATCCTTGTGATAAGAGAGCGGCGAACTGGTCGAAACAAAAATGTAAAATACAACAAAAAAAATCTGACCAACTTGTGTGCCAACCGGGGAATCCGGGATGTCCGATATAAACACGATTGGTCTGATTGTCGGTAAATTCGACAAAGATAGATATAATTCAACACCGACTAGCACGAGAAATTCAATTGTAAATTTGCAGTGCCTCTGAATTGTATTTACTTTAAGAGAAAAAAAACAACGAAAAATATTTTGTGTTACATTTTTATAACTCCGTTTAAAAAAATATATACAGATTGAGAAAGGAACCAGGGAACAAGAGAAAAGTAGGCGATCGCGAGTTTTGCAAATAAGGAAGAAAAAAAGATAAGAAATATGAGAGGAAAGTAACGTTACGAATCATGAACTTTATCCTTGTGTACGTAAAAATTTCGAATTCTGTCTTACTTTGTACGATAATATTGTATTAGTTTATTTACCCACTATAACCTGATACCATACCTGTTTTTTTTCACGTTGTCCGTCTCACGTGTCTCGGCGTCGGCGGACTCGCTATGATCTTTCCGAGACAATCGAATATTCTTGCGATCGTTGCGAGAATCCAATGGCGAAACGACTCACGAAAAACGAAAACAATACGCCTGTCAGAGACGATAGTTCGTACGAAAGTTGCCCTTATTTGATTTAATAAAGGTGATAATTCCTTTTATTCTCTTTTTTCTAATTCTAAATGCTTTCTCGTCATATATTTCCTGTTATCGATGTATTTCTTTTTTTTTACACGAACTCTTTGGACATGAAATAAAGATAAATATTTTTCAGTTTTCTGAATCAACGAGGAGACTTGTCGGTATTTCGTATTTCATGTTTGGCGATTTCCCTCCGTCCGAAGAACAGACCGTGCAAAAAATCAACGCTGTCGCCGGACATGAGCCGTTCTTAAAAAAGTCGAAATATTGGTACAATTGCATGAATCCATGCAAAAGTTGAAAGCGAGAAGGTCGGGTAACATGGGTCCCGTTTTTATTTGCTGTACCTATGTTTCATACTTCTCGATCACGACCACCGGGGCTTGATTCTCCGAGAGGGTTCTCAGTATGCCTTGTACCGGTAGATCCGCTTCCATTTTCGGTGTTCCAAGCCAATTCTGCAAAAGTCGCAAACATTTCGCTTCAATTTCTATGATTTTTCATTATATTTCATTATTTTTAAAAAACACCGAGTTTTTTTGCTATTTTTTTAATTAAAAAGAAAGGATGGTACCTTTGATAACAAAAGGTTGTCAATGTCGTGCCACTGCTGCATCGAACGTCTTATCTTTAACGCCACTCGCTCATACTGTCGGGACGAGTTCACACGCATAACGAAGCCAGTCTGGCCAATTGATTTGGAAAACTTCGTCCACCTGATTGCTCGCGGGGACCATTTGTCAGCCTGTGAGAGAAGAACCACGAGGAAAAAGAAACTCTTCTATCCCATTTTGAGGTTTTCTCAACGCACCTAAAAGTTTCGTGCAATTATTGACGAAGCGTCTTTGCAGTCGGCATTGCCGCGAACTGTGTCTTGTAACATTTTTCAGATTTAAATACTACATTTTTGGTTATCTCTCAGCGCCACGTTTATAAACTTTATCAACAACGGCATGTGTAATAGATTTGAGAAAAGTATGACTAGATAATCGTTGAAACAAAAGGCTGGTAGTTAAAAAAATTAAATCTCGTAGAATTACTCTAGTCGATTATTTTTCGCTGTAAAGTTGATAAAATCCTTTCCTCGTTCTCCAATAATACACGTATAAACAATATATTTGCCGAAACAATTTTTGCTAACCTGGTATGAACATAAATAATATAATGAATTCAAAACAAAATAACATAATCAATTGATGACGGGTCGGAACTTTATCCAATAAAATACCTTAACAAATTATAACAATCGAACATAAATGTATGTACAAGATGTTTTGAAGATGAAGACGTTGTAGGCGAAGGACAGAAAACGAAAATAAAAATTAATGCTATACTGTTCCAATTTATTGCTATCATTTATCCATTTCAATGTTTATATATGTGTACTTTGTCCCTATGCATCGAAAGTTTTAAAACACAAACGAATATTTTATAAAAAGAATGCAAGATACTTTGTCGGCGATACATTGTATGGTCCGCTAGGGCAACTCCATCGCCGAGTGTCTTTGTGCTGTGGCAGAGTCGCGGCGCGGGCTCAGTCTCGCCTACGGTCTGATACCGTGAACGTAACGACGTCTTGAACTTCCTTCAATTTTTTGTGTGTTCATTCTAGTAAATTTCGTTGGTGTTACGTTTCGTTTTCATTATTGACTGTCTTATTTATATTTATCATTTTTTACTTATTTTTTTAGTACTTATTGATTCGGTGTTTTTTTCGTGTTTCGTGTATAGTTAATCGGTGCAGATATGTTTTTAAAAAGTATTCCCAAAAGTATCGTAATTGTTTTTTTTGTCGTCGCGAATTGAACTATTTAATTCAGAATGCCACGGAAGGCTGTTGTGACAGTGGAAGAAGCTGTGCGAAGTTTGAAAAAATTTATGCATTATTTGCGATCCCCGGAACCGCCGGAATATGCTTCCAGCGTGTGGAAAGAAATCAGTGAAGATTTGAATTCAAAGTGGAATGCTCATCACGTATATAATAGTGTGGTCCAAAATCGTCGCGATATCCTCACTCTTGCACGATCAGAAACGGGTGTCATTGTACCCTTGCCGACAGAACAATCATCTCCAGAGTCCGACGACTCCATGACCAACGAAACGACACTTTCCGAAGGTTCCGTCGAGACGGTCCTGGATTACGCGAATAATGAACAATTATTCGAGGTGCAGCTCACAAGTGAAGAATGGAACAAAATTAAACCCGAGGGTACGTTTTCGATACGTTTTATTTCACTTTTGCACGCATTTTTGTAAAAACAATCAGCTTCATATATACAACATTTTTAAAGCATTAAACAGTTATTGAAATACCACCCACAGAAAAAATCGAAGAAATTTCAAAATATTCTAGAAAATAAAAAAAATAATTTCGTAGGACGAAAAAAAGTTTGATTTTTTTAACGAAGAATATTTTTGAAACAGTTTGTTAGGATAATGCCCCTCCCCCGCTCCGTTCAGAATTGAAACGACATGCAATATAGTCAGGCCGAAATGAATTTTAGGGAAAATCCTTTTGTCGGAATTTTTCTGTCCGAACGTGACGAGCAGAACAAATTTTCCACGCTAGGCTGGGTTCATGCAAGAGGAATTTAGTAATGATAAATTTGAAACTTTATCTTAATTATTTATGCAAATTATACACTGATACAAACAATTAAAGGAGCAAGAAAAGTTGACAATTTTTTTCGTGTTTTTCGAGAGGCTGTAAATTCTTCAAAAATGGGTGTACAAAAAAAATAAAAAAAGGATTTTGAAGCTTGACGTTTCTAGTTTTTAGTTCTGACAATGATTTTTTTTGTTGAGCATCACTGATTGCGCGGTCGGAAGAAATATCAGGACAAAGAAATTTTGCAAATTTTTACGTTTTTCAAAGTTTTGCACGGGTTTCGGAGATTTTTTTCGGACTTAACCAATATCGAGGTCATTGAGCCCATTCAATTCCCTTCAATTTGCTTTTTTTTAATCTCCGTACGACCATTTTTCGCTGAGATATCGGTCTTTGAATGAAAAAACGTCCTTTTGTCTTCAGTCAACGATATCTCAGGAACTAATGGTCGTACGGGAATTCGACCGGCAGTTTTTGAAACGTGAATACATACTCTACAAGCTCAGATTATTATTGTGGTGAATTTTTTTATTTTATTTATGCCATCAGTTTTAAAAAAGTACAAAAAACGATGTTTTCTTGGTTTTTATAAAATCCACCGCTACTTTGCAAATATTGCGATAAACACCGTTTATAGACGGTCATTCAGCTCAATATGTCCTCAAGAGCCATGCAAAATTCCAAATTGATCCGTTCATCGGTCTTTCTCGCCCGATTGACCAAAATTTGGAACAAAATCAAAGGAGCAAGTTTCCTCCTTCTCAGACATCATTTCATGATTATTAAGAGGCAAAAAAACTTTTCATTACTTTTCGTACAATTGGATATTGAGTACGTATTAAATTTTGGAAAAAAACCCGGAAAATCATATTGACTAAAAAATTTCGAAAAAAATGGTGAATTTTTTTTTGTTAATAAAACATCAATTTCGTTTTTTTTTCAATTTTGACATTTTCGCGGTAAATCAACATTGTACCGCCAGCATTAGAACTACCCAAAACGTACGTAGAATTATCCAAAGCGTACCTCCACGTGGTACGCTTTGGGTAATTCTAATTCTGGCGGTACAATACTGATTTGAAAAAAATGTCAACATTGAAAAAAAAATCGAAATTGATTTTTTTATTTAAAAAAAAAATTCAACATTTTTTTTAATAAAAATTTTTTTTTGTCGCAAATATTTAGTCAATATGATTTTCAGAGTTTTTTCCAACATTTAATGCATACTCAATACCCAATTGTACGAAAAGTAATGGAAAGTTTTTTTTCCTCTTAATAATCATGAAAAGATGTCTGAAAAGGAGGAAACTTGTTCCTTTAATTTTTTTTTCAAATTTTAGTCAATCGGGCAAGAAAGACCGATGAGCGGATCAATTTGGAATATTGCATGGCTCTTGGAGACATATTGAGCTGAATGAGCGTCTATAAACATTAGTGTTTATCGCAATATTTGCAAAGTAGCGGTGGATTTTATAAAAACCATGAAAACATCGTTTTTTGTACTTTTTTTAAACTGATGCCAAAAATAAAAATAACAAATTTCACCACAATAATAATCAGACCTGGTAGAGTATGTATTCATATCGTTTCAAACCATTCGTGTCGTTTCAAAAACTGCCGGTCGAATTCCCGTACGACCATTAGTTCCTGAGATATCGATGACTGAAGACAAAAGGACGTTTTTTCATTTAAGGCCGATATCTCAGCGAAAAATGGTCGTACGGAGATTTAAAAAAAGCCAATTGAAGTGAAACGAATGGGCTCAATGACCTTGATATTGGTTGAGTCCGAAAAAAATCTCCGAAACCCGTGCAAAACTTTGAAAAACGTAAAAATTTGCAAAATGTTTTTGTCGTGATATTTCTGCCGACCGCGCAATCAGTGATTCTCAACAAAAGAATCATTGTCAGAACTGAAAACTAGAAACTTCAAGCTTCAAAATCCTTTTTTTTGTACAACCATTTTTGACGAAGTTACAGCCGTTCGAAAAACCCGAAAAAGATGGTCAACTTTTCTTGCTCCTTTAATTTTTTGTGTCAGTGTATATTTCTGTCCTGCAATGAAAACTGTGAAACCATGAGATTACCTTATGGAAGACTTCTACAGAGTGTTAGTAAATTTGTTCATGCGCAACAATATGGATTTGTAATTATTTGTATTATTATTGTAGAGGTCCTTCTTTTGAGCTTGGTTGCCAATCTCGATAAAAAAATCAGTCCTATGAATATTTGTCAGTAGAGTATACCCCTGAAATCCCACTGTGTAATGTATACTGCATATACATGTATGTACATCGTATATACATCCATAATGTATATACGATGATACAACAAAATTTTCCACTAAAATCCTATGTTTCGATTCCAGGTCCTGCCTCAGAATGCGCAAAACCTACGCTACGCAAAGGAGTTTGGACAAATATCGTAGCGACTGCCATCTCCCGCCAGACAAAAAACCCTTGTGCTTATGTTTTCAAGCGTGCTAAGGTTTTCGAAGGCTCAACAAGCAAGTTTGTCATGATCTACGGTCAATGTAAGGCGAAAAATTGTGATAACAAACTGAGAGCATGCATTGAAGAAGAGCCAACCGGAAACAAACACGTTAAACTGAAAGTGTTTACGAGAGACACTCGGAATGATACTCACGAGGTGGTTAAACGTCCGTTGAATGGGGTCTACCGAAAAGATGTTCAGAAAGATTTGGTCCAAGAAGGGGCATCCAATTTTAGAAAGCGCATGGCTCGAGAAAACATGAGCCTTGGAGATCCGGAGCCGCCATATCTCCCGAATGCTTTAGTCCTCCGGCAAGCGAAGAAACAACGCATCCATGAAGATTTGGGCCTTAATGCAGCGAACAAAAAGAATCTCAATGCCTCGATCGAAGAATTATCAGAGCGCCCAGAATTTGCAGGGAAAATTGAGTTCATTGCATCGTCGCCTTTTATTGTTGTTTACCGTAGCCCATCGCAGCTCCATGCGTATAAGGAATATTGCAAAAAAAATCCAAACAGCACGATCATCATTGATGCAACAGGCAGCTTGGTAAAAAAAATGGCTCGAAACAACAAAACACGATGTGGCCCAATTTTTCTCTACAGTATGGTCATAAATTTTGATAATTTGACGATACCAGTTTACCAGATGCTTTCAGAAAGACACGACGCGCACTCTATCATGACGTGGATTCACCAATTCATGCGTGCAGGGGTCCCAAAACCTAGAAGAGCAATATGCGACTATTCTAAAGCTCTCCTTTACGGACTGTGCAGGGAATTTAACGACGTATCGTTGAAAAATTATATACAACACTGCTTCGAAAAGTTAATGGCGAATAAACCTGTTGACGTAGCTACCCACCTATGCGTCGATGTAGCACATATTCTGCACTTCGTCTCTAGGTGGAAATGTTGGCAGACCGTTGCACATCTGGAAGTTAAACAATTCTTCCTTAGGTGCATTGCTTTAATGATACAAGCATCGACTATAGAGTACTATAAAACGTTAATGACGTACACGTTTGCAGTGGCAGGTCAGAAGTATTTGGATGCAGTGGTTAAAATTCCCATTGCCTGTGAGAAGCCTCTAGACGAAATTTCACCTTCAAACACCGTTGTCGGAATCCGACATAACTTGGAAAAATTGATGGCGAAAAGTTGTGTCATCATGAGAAAAGTTGGATTTGGTACCTCTGCAGACAGCGAACATCTCCGTCCAGTTGACGATCTTTCTGGCTACGTGCGAGATGAGTCTGATGGTAGCAAAATACAACGCATCACACAATGGGTTGATGAAATATTGGCATCAGCCACTGCTACCGAGCGCGATGGCCAGGAAATGAATGCGTTCTTTGTACCAAGCTTCATTCCATTGCTGAAAGGATTGGCTGTAGAGTTCCCTCTATGGACAAATTGCACAACCCCTGAGTGTGACAAAAATGCGACTTCGGCACCAATTGAAAGTTATTTCAATGATCTCAAAACAAATGTTTTGAAAAAAGGACTACGGGGCGCTGATAACTTTCTTGTGACACACTTAAGAGACATAGAAGGAGGAAGTCTCCTATTTGTTGCCAATACAGCGAGGCATGAAAATATGGAACAAGCGTCCGATGATGCCGTCGTGAACAATGTCTCCAGCTTTTGTGAGATCGATTCGCAAAAACCAGCAACGTTGCAGAATGACTCCGATTTGTGGACAATAGAAGATTGGGGTGGACAAGTACATCAATCTGAATTTGTGAATCCACCTATGATCGAGAATGAAGATGAAGAAGGGCAAGAACCAGGGGCAGTGCAAGTTCTCAACTCTTGGGACCATTCCTACTGTCTCAGCGAGAAAGAGCTTGAGCACAAAAAGCAGAGAGAAGATGGAGTATCTAAAGAGACTTTTAATGCAATACAATGCCCGAAAACCGCCATAAATGATCGGATAACGGCAAATGGTACGTACTTCGGAGCATATGCGGAGATACGGTACGTGAATAGCCGGATTGACGCAAAACCTTCCATGGCTAGACGGAAAATGAAAACATGTTTACTGCAAAATGGCTCGATATTGCAGCAGCCCGTTAGAATAAACAAGAAGACTTACTTTGTTGAAGCTACTTGTGCATTCGATTCTGTGGCACAAATTTTGCTTTCCGCAGCTGTTGATCACCCGGAGTACGATTCGGCGATCGAAAATTCCACCAACGCGATGCTCCGGTTTGTGGTCCACACATTGACATCTGGAGTCACCAGAAAAACCTACACCGATCGAGCAAGCCTACTTTTAAATTGGTAATTTTAAGTTTTTTTTTCAAATGAAGAGGAAGCAGTACCTCCGCTCCCTGCCCCGCGGCATATCAAAACAATAGATAACCACGGATTTCCTCGCAGCGCTCATCTTCGAATTTTCGGAGTATATTACGTGTACGTACTCACACTCGAGGCCCGTCGAGGCCCCTCGGAGACGAGCGACAATATTGCCGAGCGGTAGGTAGCAGTAACTTGCACCGGTTCTGCTATACCGACTCGAATCGCGGCTGCGTCGAATTTTTGCTTTGGGTGCTGTGTAATGCCTAGATAGCATATGCTACCACCAACCGTGATTCTCCGCCTCGAATCGCGGTGGTGACGGATGTTGCCGCAAAGCAGCACCTTACCTTCTGCCTTGCGAAGTCTCTATAAAATTGTCCAGGGATTCTTTCGCCTCACATGTGGGTTCGCCTGCCGAAACCCCTTAGTATTAAAGAGCTTGTACTTTTTACCGCACGGCAGCACTTGGCGCTGCCTACTGTCGGGTTCCCCTTCTGGGTTCCCCTACTCTAGACCTCTAGCGATAGGAATTCTATTTAAACCCGCGCTCTGCCTGACGGAGCGTCTTATTCATTCGAAATTTGTATTTGAAAACATATCTACGTATTTTCAATAAAGAGAACCTTTGTTCAGCATAAAAGTAAAGGTAAAAATACGTTTTCACTCTTTACCCCGTGACAAATTTGGCGATCCTGCCAGGATAGTAATTCAACGATTACGATCAAAAGAATACTATCTTGTGACGAATCCGGGAAGTCTACGGACTTCTTTATAAATACACGGCAACAGCAACTGACAAAGAATCATCGGAAAAATTCTAGACGGTGAACTTAGTAACCGTTACTACGGAAGGATTTACATTCCGACCCTGAACGTATCTTCCTACTGAAGAAGAAAGAAACAGACGTCACCAAGCAAAGCTTGCACCGCTGACGTCCCGACTCCAATCGTCGTAGCAGCAGCCGAGACGACTCCGAAGTACTACGGTGCACCAGGACATCGCCCGACCAGCCGCAACGCGTCAGTTTCGCCGTTCACGTAAGAATTCGACCCGTAGGACTGGATCCGCGAATCCATATCCTTCGTTAACAAAAATCGACACTCTACTCTGAATTATTGGGCAAGTTTGTAGCAACTTTCCTCTCAATAACAGAGCTAAACCAAATAAAGGCCGGAGGCAAGGCTATCACCAACCACGGTCCACCATAATAATTCCCACGGTCAACCGCGTCGCGATCATACACCCGTTACACCCGTGAACGATAGTCTAAGAACACTTAAATAACTCGCGAAAATAATGAATGAGTCTCATAAGGTACCCTTGGGGAAAATAATTTGAAGAATACGCTGGCATTCCACGAGTATAGAACTCCGAAACAGCATTTTTCTACCGAGGATAGCGACGACAAGACTGACGAAGACGCCACTAACATTAGACGCACTATCGTTAGACAGACTCCTCAGTATTCCGCTCCTAAAATGGCAAATTCAAGAACAGATTCCCCTATCCTAACATCGGAAAATTCTATCGTCGATAAAATTATGGAATCTATTAAGGCTCAAGGAGTTCTGGCAGAAGAAAGATATCAGCAAATCTGTGAAAAATTAACATTGACCGACAAACGTTTCGAAATAGCCAATCAAGAAAATCAAAACCGATTACGCGATATGAGAAGACTCGCAAGGCACATGAAGGTACTCGCCACCGAGGATGAAGAACAAAGCGATGACGAAATTACGTCACAGATGATTCATGCAACTCGAACCACGCGCGCCTCTCGACAAAACTCACACCCCCATACTCCCGAATCTTTATCGCCGGAACGTTCTCACTATGACGGATCACACTCGCAAGCCGCTCGACCTAGACTAGACGGGCAACTCCACCGTATTGTAAACAATAACACGTTCCCAGCCAAGGAACTTATCCGTACCATCGAAACGCTTCGAGGAAAAGATGATGTGGGGACCAAGGATTTTATACGTAGCGTTCGACGAGCGAGAGACCGTTGTTCGCAACCCGAATTATTACTCGACTTCATATTAGCCGAAAAAATCCAAGAGAACGCTAAACGAGCGATACGATATATTCGTATTGAATCCTATGAAGAGTTGTACGATGCTCTCCAAAAAAACGTAGCGATAACAATTTCTGTTGAGACCGCTCGTTCACGTCTCGACAATATCCGCCAACAACAAGCAGAAAACGTGCAAGGCTACACACTACGTTTTCGTCAACTTTTAAACGAATTGAAATACGCCGTGCAGAGTGAGCATTCCAGCACACGACACCGTGCTATCGCAATGCAGATCGAGGAGAAGTCAGCGACCAAACGGTATGTTATGAATCTACGAGAGGAAATCGGATCGCAAGTACGCACGCAGCGACCCGATGACGTCAACGCAGCCTACCAAGAAGCACTCGAAGCTGAATGCTGGCTCAGAGAGAAACAAAGCAAAGGGCGCACCACTCAAGTCTCTGACCAACAACGCACTCCAGCACGCAATCGGAATACCAACACCACTTTCACCGGGTCACGTGCTCCGAATCACTCGGCGCCCCTAGCCGATCGAATGAAGTTGTTTTGTAACAGGTGCAAACGAAACGGACATACATACGAAAAATGCTATGCAAAGAATCAACAGACTCAAAATTTTCAACAGGCCAACAACCAAAAGCGTCCACCCCAAAACAACCAAGTGCGAATGACGAGCACCGATCCAAGCGAGGAAGAAGTCAAGGAACAGGAGGAAGAACAACCAATCGACCAAGAAGAGACAGAGTATCAGCAGTATCTGGAAGACTGCAATCAGTCGCAATCCGATTATGGGGAACAAGTAGAACAGGAAAGTTGTTAACTGACAGTGGATCTTCCATCAATCTCATTAAGAAAAGTCTCGTTTCTCCAGAACATCGAGTACAACAAAAGGCAGGAACGTTCACCATGGGGAGAGATAAATACGAGACCGAGGAAATGACGAATTTATACTTTCAAGGAAAGCGACACGAATTTCACATAGTTCCCGACGATTTTCCTATGCCTGAGGATGGTTTAATCGGACTACCCTTTTTACATGCATACGATTATTGTTTAACCAAGGATTTACTGCAACTTGACAACAAAAAATACCCTCTGCAGACGAATGAAATTTATATACCAGCTAACAGTGTCGCTAGAATCTCAATACCTGTCGCGCGACAATCGGGTGACCTACTAATCGAAAATATCCAAGGAATACCTGACGCAATATATCACGTACACAAAGGAGAAATAAAAATTCCTATCCACAACGAATAAGCAACCCCAATCAAAATAACTATTGGTCACCCTAGCAGATTGAGTGCCTATCAATTTACTATAAGAATGCCCAAGGCACTTTGGTAGGCATATTAGTTCAAGAAGTGCCGGTAAATGCCGATGAATGACGAACGTTAAATTTTACGAGCGCACGGAGAATGCCTTTCGAGTGCTTGTTAAGATGTCTATGGAAATGCTCATGGGAATGCCGGTCAGAATGCCTATAGAAATAATGGTGCGAGTGCCTGTCGAGTCTCGGCGAGAATGCCTACCTAAATGCCTACCGAAATACTCGCTAGAATGCCGGTATGTAACGATATGTTTGCCGTCCCGATGGAGAATCAGTGTGAGGAGAGGTGGAAACCGTGAAAAGAAATCCCAAATGCAAACGATGCAAAAGTTTGCTGTCGTTTGCGCTGGGAAACGGGTAGCGGTACACGGTACCGCAAATTTGTTTTTTTTAAATTTATACATTTCTTTTTCAGTTCCCTAACAAAAGGAAAACTCAAAATATATATAATATTGACAATTTGTGCTCATAATTTTTTAGTACATGTTTGAAGAGTATGGTGTTACAAAACGAGAAAAAAAACGAAAGAGGTCAAGTTTGTAACTGGTAATGGAAGTTTAAAACGTACGCATTTTTTTAAACACAGAGGTATATATATTAAGAGCCTTTACAAAAAATTAAAATTACAGCAAAGCATAAAAAACATGGCCACCGGCAGATGATGCATTTTTCGCGACGTTTGGCGATGGACACTTCATACTATCATATAAAAACATTTTTGGAAAACAATTTTTTTTTACCCATCTAGGTAGATGTAGCTCGTTAAGAGAGCGTGAAAGGCCTCCAGCCGATGAAAGACTAGTATCCGTGTCTCTTCAGAATCGACCTTTTTTTTTTGCTTCAAGGCGTTAGGTCCATCTGGCCTACCGAAAAAGGAGCCTCGGGATTTTTTCCGAGTATGCTTAAAAAGTCATCAGAATGTAGTTTGGAGACGTTGACGTATGCTGAAAAAAATCCGGAAAATAATACCAAACCTCAGCTTACTCACAGCTATACTAGACATAGCGTGACAAGACTCCTTGGAAATTTTTTGTGAAAATTTGTTGAGGATCTAATTTATGCCGACCACATTTTGGCATCACCGTCGGCACTTCCGCTTTTGAAATCAAGGCCATTTCGTCTATCATCGACCTCAAACCATTTTCATCGTCTGAAAGAAGGAAGATCGTACGTTATAATTACAATATTGAAATTGATTGATTATTAAGGATGTTTTGCACTTACATTCCCAACGAAAATGAATGTCGGTAAGATTTTCAAGTACTTTGTGAGGAGAAACAAGTCTGGAAAAAACCAATCATGTTCAAGATTATCATGATATCAATTTGTTTGATTTTTTCCAAACAATTTTATTTCGTGACAAAGAACTTAAAGTTGTAACTGGAACTCAATTTTGGTTGGGATGGAACGAGCATACATCTTGGATACTACACCATTATATTACCATATGAAGTGCTCCTTCTCAGCTGGCTCTTCAATTCTCTAAGTGCCCATCCATTGGGTCTCGCCAGTAGCATATCCAACTCAATTGCAAGCATTTTTGCTCGTTGAAAGCTGCGAATTCAAATTAATTACATATTGATCTACTGTACCACTACCGTACGTACTACTGTAATTATCTGTAACTGAATTTTCGTTTTGCTAACCGGTACAGTGGCTCGTCGTCTTCTGGGTCTGTTCCATCGAGCATGAAGTACTTATCGAACAAATATTCGATGAACTCACTGATTTCTGTTGATCCAGTTTGTTTTTCAGCATCACGTCTTTTTATGGGCTCGTCCAAACCGAGTGGTCTTTTTGAGGCCCATTCGTGGATTCGAAGGAGAACCGGTATTTCGTAATTCCAATTAGCCAAGCGTAATTTTCCTGCAAGTAAAAAAATAAATTATTCCTTTATGGGTTTTGCATTATGTGATTACATTACACGTTTTTTTATATGCTCTTGGTTACCATTGATCTCCATCGAACAATCCTTAGTAAATATGGCTTTGAGCTCTGTACCGGTACAACCACATCGAGTTTTTATTTCGTCGGCGGTGAAAAGATCCTTGTTGTCGATTTTCTTTTCATATTCCATCCCGATGTAGTCTGAAGGAGTTAAAAGAAGAAGGAGCTCTTCGGATGTCATCTTCAGGGCCTTTGACTGGTTTCTACCGGTACGTTTGACCCTCTTTGAACCTCTTTGAACCTCGTTGATCGTCTTTGAACGTTTCGATGTTCCCTGCGTCATTTTTGGCCTCTGTTCTTCTGCTTCGTCAGAGCCGGAAGACGACGAAACGACTATATTTCTCCTGGACAATTTGGATTTTCGCCACCGTTCCGCTTTCAATTTTTCCATAATCCACTGCCGCATTCTTTTATGCGTGAATACGGCGTCGAGAGATACTTTATGGATTCCTTGAAGGGCAAGGCAGCTATCTATTCGTTTATTTCAAAGAATGTGTCAGATGCAGCTAAAATTAATTGCGTATCACTATACATTTTCGTTGAACTCACCGATTAACGTTTGAATCTCAGGAGCCGTTATAAGGCGAGCGGTCGGCTTATTTTTATTGGGCCTCAGTACTAGGGTTGTGCGCTCTTCTTTTGTCCACAATGCATTCATCAAATTATTAGCACGAAGTTTCATGCTTGTTGCATTGATAGCTGGTAGGCAACACTCAACACTGACTCGTATACCTCCAGGAACCAGAGCAACCTTCATGGGAAAGATGGTAATATTGTACAATTTCAAAAAGTTCATAATGCTTGGTGCTTCATTTCCGATCCATCATATTTGTAGAACGTTTACATTACCTTGCCATCCTCGTCCGGTACCGGTAAGTCGCCTAATGCCGGTACACGAGCAGCAGGGATCTCCGTCAACTCATCACTTATTTTTCCCCTGAACTTTTCAACCGCTTTTTCTATTGATTTTTCAATCGTTTTTTTAATACACTTTAAAATGTCCCGGCCACCTTCTCGGCTCCTCCACCCTTCGTCTTCCGTCTTTGTGCATTGATTTATTGACGACCTCGATTTTGTTTGTGGTTTCTGCAAAACATATGATGTATACATGCGTTCGTGCAGAATGTACGTATACAAATTGTATTACCTTTGGCCGCTCTTTCACGAATGAAGTTCTCGTCGAACTAGAAAAGGGTTCCGAACATATTGATACTGCATCTTTTAGAGTTGACTGCAGTGAGGTCGAATTGTCTTCTCCGCTGTTGCTTATCGACTCGATTTCGTGGCTTTCCTGGGTCGAATATACAAACAATTATTTTTATTTCAATTCCGATTGGAAAAATTTCAGTTTTTGTACGGTTCACAGCTTCTCTTACCGAATATCCGGATGATCCGGAGTCACTTAGTATCGTATAATCGAAGGACTTTTCAATACTGGAGTTACAGACAGAGGGTGTTTTCAATACGTTGAGAATTTGAGGTTGATGCTCGATCTCACGTCTCGGCGTTCTGTCATCCTATATACAGTCAAATAGAACATTAAATGGGCTTTATTAACCCTAGAACGGTAATCTGGGGTATTCAAACACCCCAACGTCATTAAAAAATTCGTCATTGTCACGAATTTTTCACGTTTTTTACCTTCTTGCCTATTTTTTTCACCAACTTTTCCGACTTCACGCAAAATTTCCTTAAACTCCCGCGATTGTAGATTACAAAACCCTCTACGTGAAATTATACCCGAGATATGAATTTTTAAAATTGGGGTGTTTGATCATCCCAGGTTACCGGAATAAGTAAAAAAATAATAAGGTTACCGTTCAACTTACAAAACAAGGTTGTTCATTCAAGGAGGATTCAGGCACGATAATGCGAATGTCGCAGATTCTCGGAAGTAAACGCCCTTCCATTCCCTTATTCGTCGTTCGTTGATGAAGAACATAGTAAAGCCAAATACCCGCATAGTAAAGAAGTGACCGCATAGTAAATTAAATGCCCGCATTTCCAAGTTCACATACCCCCGAGGCATTTCACATTCACTTGTCTAACCACTTTATCCAGCGTTGTGCGCCATCAAGTGATCGCGAGTCGCCGAGTAACGCGCGCTCGGTGAAGGTTTTCGTTCGATGCATAGTTATTTATAATTTTCAAAATCTACCTGCGTACGAACGACTCTAACACCCGAAGAACTTTCATTGTTAATGTTTTCGTTGTGGTCGGTGATGTTCGGTGCATTTACGTCTGTCACGTTTTCTTTATTGCGATTCGAATTAAATACGTCCGGTACTGTGGCGATTTCACTGCCGTATACGTCGTGACGTTGCTGTGTCAGATGTTCCTTTGCTTGTTCCTCTTCTTTCTCGTCCTTCTGTTCCGGTATATTCTTACCGTACATAATAACGAATACCATAATTTATCATTTTTATTCTCATCGGTTTAAATCATTCGATCACACACGAACATTATTTTACTACCAACACGTCACTTTCGATGCTGCTCACAATTAACAGAATATTTTGAAAAGCTTCCAAACGAGTTCTCGGCTATCCATGACAAAATACGTGCTTTGCCCATTGCGTATATTTTGTGCGCTTTTGATACAAATTTAAAGGGACGGATTGGTTGTACAAAAAAATTAATGCACATTTTGTATACAAATAAACCTCTCATATTTAAAAAATGCAGCAATTTTTTTTCCCGTTAGCACATTTCAAACGGAAACTGTTATGTGCAAGAGATGTATCTGTGTTATCATAGTTTCTGAGCTACAAAGGTTTGACAACAAAGATTTGAAAAGTTGTGCGAAAAACAGTGATTGTGAAGAGAATATGGTAGAGTTCCTTTGGCATAATTTATGTCGGTCGAGGTAGAAAAAATGGGTCATATTTGACGTTTCGGCCCTGATCAGGATGCTATCCGGAGAATTATTTTCTATTTTATTACTTATTTAATTTTAAATTACTTGTTATGACGTCATTTTAAATTAGTTTTATTACTTATTTTAAAAGTAATATATTATAACAGTATTTTTTCATTAATATTTAACAATATTTTAATATAATAATTTGATGACGGTTAATGATCATTGAAATTAATAAACAAATAAAGTTTCGCCATACCGAAAGAATCATTATCAACCGTTTCTTAAGGTTATTGAGAAGTCTATTTTCTGTACTAGATTTAATAATAATACAAAAGAAAATAGACTTCTCAATAACCTTCAAAAATGATTTATAATAATTCTTTCGGTAAGATAAAGCTTTATTATTTCATCAATTTCAATTATCATAAACTTAGAAATATTAATAAAAAAAATACTGTTATCATAATATATTATTTTTAGAAAATGTAACAAAAGTGCTCTGAACAGAACCCTGATCAAGGCCGAAACGTCAAACATGACTTTTTCAACCTTGACCGATTTCTGTCGAAGCAACTTCAGCCAAAAACTCGACAAGTTTGAAATAGTTGCAACGGTTTTCTATACTTACATTGTTGCTGGCGTCGATTCTTGACTGTTCGGCATCATAGTCATTTATCTGTACCGGTACATTTATTCTGGCCGTAACGGCTCTGTCACCTACATTTTGCTGCTACACCAAAAGAAAAAAAACAAATTTCATATAACGGTTGTTGTTTCCGAACACAAATAGCGACACTCAAAACATAATTTAACTTACGCTATCGATTTCCATTGCGTAAGCCATGATTGCCTTGCGTGTTTTCTTTTTGACTTTCTCGCGCAATACCTTTCCCTCTGCCTGAAAATATACTACGTTATATATATAATGCACTTATTTTACAATTTAATTGAAAATAATTCTTCATTATTACTTTCTTTTTTACGACTTTAAAAATGAAACAGAAACCCGATGCACTAAAACGTACTATCGTAGCTACGGTTCACACCATACAATTTGTCTCAGTTACCTGAACATCATGAAATGACTCTTGATCACTAAGCCGTCCTTCGTCCTCTTCGGCAGACAGCAGCTCCGGACTATCCACAGTGGGGGAAATGCAAGGAGTTATGATGCTCTGTTTTGCCTCTTCCTCGGTTTCTAATTGGGGAAAGAAATTTTAATTATAGGGTATAAAATAGAAAATTTTAATATATATGTACACTATGCAGGATACGGAATTATATGAACACACGGTACATCCTAGCACAAGAATATTTTGCTTTTTCGATCGAGATTCGTTTTTATTGTACCTTACCTGTTACTTTGAGGACGCGGATATGTAGATAATGATTCTTCCCGTCGATCTGACGACGAATTCGTAATGTTTCTGGCCGGTGAACGTGATTCTTCACGATTTCGTTTAAGATTTTACCGGTACAACAAATGTCGTAACGACCAGTATGTTTATTATGTATTTTAACTTTTTCACATTTGCACACTATCCGTTCCTTGTCAGCGATAACCTCGACGAGGCAATATTTCAGATTCATCGTGAGATGAATCTGAAATATTTTTTTACTTCTATACGCAGTACGCACACGCACAATAGTGTATCTATATCTTTGCGTACGAAGATCGAACTCTGCTTTGTATCTACTCTTCGTTCGCGTTATGATCCGCAATAAGGCACGTGAGAATGTAGCGGGTGCGACGGAGGAAGAGAGGAACTCCACTTCTTAGACAATATATGATTTATTTAACACGCACTACAATATTTAATTTTGGCGAGAAGCGCGGCGGAGAATCGGAAGACTTCGAGGCAAGGCACGAGGCGTGCAAGATGGCTACCGGTGTGGTGGACGAGAGGGTACGCGCCTTTTTCTCGTACCGGAGAAGGGAGCTCAGTCTTCCCGGGGAACTAGCGTTTGCTTCCTTCTTTGCGTCCGCGTGTGACGCTGCTGATCGTGTTTCGGAGAAGCGAGGGCGCCACAAGAACTCGCACGCGCATTATGGGGACCTTCCAATAAAAGCACAGATCGGCACATAACTACATGATTGGTTATTTCTTTTGGATTCAGCCAATCACGTCGCTGTGTCCGTTTTGTGTCGATTTGCGTATTTTGTTTGAATGACTCCCTTATCCTCCGGGTGCTGCAGCTGTAGGACGCTTTGCGACTACACATCTTTCACACGTATCTTTGTTTAACGGTTTTTTATTTGAAAAAAAATCATTACGACGCGAGTTGTGAGAAATATTAATACTATATCATTACTACTGTGTTTAATATTATTATTGTGATATATTATTACTGCATCGTTATATTGCCGACAAGTAAGTGAACACAAATAATTGTCATCTCTCAATTAGCCACCAAGCAATTTTGAGGTTATGTTGTTATGCGTATCAAGTTTTGGCATGTAATTTTTGTTTCTATTCACGCATTCTCGGGCGCAGATGTGCAACATTTGTTATCGTATATTGTACAGTGGACGACGAGCCTATGGGCTCTTATTAACTTCACACGTGTTGAATTTTTTTTTGTTCTACACATCGTTTAGGTGCCCGTACCGTGTACACCGTTTTTCTTCATATTCCGCTGGTTATTTATTCGTACTTTCGGCTTTGGGCATACCGCAGCTGTGAGAAGAAATTGCGCAAGCTGTGGCTCCGCTACCGACGAATGGAGCCATGGGCCGCTCGCGGGTCAGCACGAACCGCTGTAAACGAGCAACGAATGTTCGTGGTCTTATGTCAAGAAGCACCCTTCGACGAAGAAGGGTATCGTCATTGAGATCACAACGCAAAAATAAGACTGCATCTATTGCAGAATTTGGATTACCTCGACATATCAGCTATGTAAGTTGGATTATATGTCGAAATGATTGAAACTTGCCTATTTGCCCTTCTACATTTGTCGTATGTGTTTATCACTTTATTGTAGAAGTGAAACTACATTTGCAGAAATAAATTTTGATTAGGTTTAAAACAACACAGATTAAGGGGTTACATGTAGTTGGTGGCCGAAAAAAGGCGTGTTTTTTGTGATTTTTTTTTGGGAAAATACTTGCAGGTCTCGAACTTTTTCTTTTTCCACAGTAAAAAGTATATCTTTGAGTATATTCCATAATTTTTTTATTGGAAAAAACTGATAAATGTCAAAGATATAGTGTATTGCCCGGGCCGCTGTTCGAAAAAGGCCTTCCGCGGTGACCACTGTACCTTTCCAACTCAAGAAACTCAAGAAACATCCGACTCAAGAAACCAAATAAATTTAGTTTTTTTATCACATTATCTAGTCTTTAATCAAAGGATTTGATAAAATATTAATTAAAAAAAAATGGTCGCCAATCAGAAGTGAAAGTCTAAATTTCGTGAAAAAAATGACGTTATTTTCCTTGATATAGACAAAAGTATGCATCGCAAAAAAAATCCTTCGATTAAGGAATGCCTTTTGATATACAAAAAATGTGTGCAAAAGTTCAAGTGAATCGGTCCACTCGTTTTTGAGACATCGTGCTCACCGATTCTGAAAACGTCGTTTTGAGAAAAACGCGTATCTTTTACATTTATGAATTTTTTCCAATACAAAAATTATGAAACATACTCACAGATATACCCTTTCGTGTGAAAAAAATACAGTTGGAAACCTGCAACCATTTTCTCAAAAAAAAAACTACAACACGTTTTTTTTCAGCCGCTAACTAGATGTAACTACTTAAGGATGTATGCGGGAGACTTTTCGGATGAAAATTTTATTTGATCAGATTATTGTACTTCATGATTCAATAAAAATGTGAAAAAATTGAGGAACAATTAGCATGCTATGAACAACAATAATAAACATTAATATCACTCAAAAGTCATTAACAAATTGTTTAAACAATTAATTATTTAATAACATAACGGTGACCTCTTGTTTTCCTTATACGAATTGAATATGTGAATTTTTCTGAACGCTTATGAATTTTTTCAAAAATTTTCTACGATTTTAAAATTCCCTGTTTCAAATTTTTAAAATGGCCGTACACATGCCTTTTTCGGCCTAGTATTTTTGAAACTTTGTAAAACTAATGGTAAACTTGTCCGCAAAAACATATCCAAAAATTACATTTTTTAGTTTATATTTCAATTAATTTTTTCTAATTTTCCTACGGTTTTGAAATATTTGGAAAAACTATTATGAAATACAAACTGAAAAATGTAATTTTTGGATATGTTTTTGCGGACAGGTTTACCATTAGTTTGAAACTTTGTTTTTGAAACTTTGTAAAAACAAAGTTTCAAAAGCACTAGGCCGAAAAATGAATATATACGTCTATTCTAAAAATTTGAAACAGGGAATTTCAAAATAATAGAAAAATTTTGAAAAAATTCATAAGCACTCACAAAAATTCACACATTTAATTCGTGTAAGAAAAACAAGGAGTAACCGTTATGTTATTAAATCGGTAATTGTTTAAACAATTTGTTAATAACTTTTGAGTAATATTAATGTCGATTATCGTTGTTCATAGCATGCCAATTGTTCTCGATTTTTTTCAGATTTTTAGTGAATCACGAAGTACAATAATTCTGATCAAATAAAATTGTCATTAGAAAAGTCTCCCGCATACATCCTTAAAAAAGTTCAATTTGGTCTTTTTTCGGCAAGTTATAGGCGATTGGAAAAAAAAACCAAATCTCATTCGTGCCGCTATTTAACCAATTGTTTTCTGAAACAGGTATATGAGGAAAGTGCTCCATCGGGAATGACGGTATGTACGCGGAAACGAAGGTGTAAACGAAAAAACAGTACCGACAGCGTATCGAAGAGTTCTCCGCAACGGCAGATACAAAACGTATGTATAGAGATAGAACGAAATGAGTACCCGAATAACGACGAAGAAATCAGCAGAGGTGCCGATCAGAGCTCCGAGGTATATACCGGGAATGAAGAAATGGAGAGCATCGGTGAGTTCGGTGTGCTGAATTCTGATTTCATATCAGGTGATGGAAAAAATGATATTGTTTCGGTTGAGGACTATAACGAAAAAAGTGCCGTTGACGATCTCGATAAGACCAACGATGACTTCTCGGAAGATAGCAATTATTCGTCGAGCTTCGAAGAATCAGAAAATGATAACGATTCTCCCGATAACCCTTCAGGAATGTTCAGGATAAAGAGCACCGATACCGTCGATTTGTCCCGAATTGCGACAATGAGACCAAATGTAACGGAAACTGGTATATTCGCTGAGCTCATTGCTATATCAATACGCCACCGTTTATCGTACGAAGCAACTATCGAGTTATTCAAATCGATGATTTCAATAACCAACAGTAGTGGTTTGCCTTCCACGAAGTCAAGTCTATGGTCAACGTTATCAAGAAACGATAAATTAATAATGGTCCGCTATTTGTATTGTCGCTACTGCCATGACTATATTGGAGAGGGAATAGAACCCAACCGAGAGTGCTGTTGCAAAAAAAGCGGCCCGGATAAACCCGAACAGTCGTGGTCGTACTTCATTCAGCTCAGTTTGAAACAACAGCTGGAAAATTTGTTCTCGATTCCGGGAATACAGGATTCTTTACGGTACCGGTACACACGACAAAAAGAAAACAGTAATAACATTGAGGATATCTACGACGGCAAAGACTATCAAAAGGAATGCGGTCCTGGTGGTTTTTTAAGCTGTCAAAAGAATTATTCCCTAACAGTGAACACGGATGGAGCTGCGGTAGCCAATTCGTCAAATAGCAGCGCTTGGCCAGTTTTGTTTACAGTGAACGAACTGCCGCCTCATGCGCGAAAACGATACATGCTAATGGGCGGCGTATGGGTTGACAGCACTCATCCTGATCTGAACGCGCTGTTGTTTCCGATCGTTAAAGAGCTACGTTCTTTATACACAACGGGTATAACTTATAAACGTATCGGCGATAACGGTACCGCCGATGAAATCACGAGCAAATTCATTACCCTTATTGCTACCCTTGACTCTGTCGCGAGACCTTCACTTCTCAACATGACTCAATTTAACGGCAAATACGGATGCACATTTTGTTATACCGAAGGTGAAAATTATAATCGTACTCGGATATATCCAATTGAAGTTGTCGCTACTTGTCGCAACGACAATGAAATTCGAGAGCATATGAATCAAGCCGATCAGAAGGACGAAAAAATATGTGGCGTGAAAGGAACATCAATACTCGCGATAATGCCGAAACTTGATTTAGCTCGGGGTGTGGTCGTCGAAAGCATGCATTGCGTATTTTTGGGGGTAGCTAGGCAACACACCATGCTTCTTTTATTTGGAAAAGCAACCGATCCTTGGTACCGAGGTAAACCAAAGTTATTGGCAAAACTTAATTCCCGACTTGTGCAGATACGATCGCCTAGTAGAGTATCTAGAAAACCAAGAAATGTGCAAACTTGTCCTAATTGGAAGGCTTCTGAGTGGCGCAATTGGCTCCTCTATTACAGCACGTTGTGTTTGAAGGGAATAATTCGCGACAGAGATCATGAACACTTAACATTACTGTCCAGTGCGGCATATATATTGAGTAAGAACTCAATAAGTACTGAAGAACTACAGGGAGTGCGATTTTTACTCGAAAAGTACGTAGAAAATTTTCAACATATATTCGGTAAATCTAATATGACATTTAATGTCCATCTCCTTACTCATTTAATGGACACAGTAGAGAATTGGGGACCGTTGTGGGCCCATAGTGCCTTCCCATTTGAATCATTCAATAAACGAATAATTGACTCGGTCAGCAGCGCAACAACACGACCACTGCAAATAGTAACGCGATTTTTAATGAATCGATTTACCGAGAATCTCGTACATGATGAATCAATTCCAGAAATGACCAGAAATCGAGTATTTTCCATATTGAACAGTGGAAAAAAGAACGGACGAATGAAGTTATCGAATGTACGAACTACCGGTACCAAGTTCCAAAGCATTGGAAGTGTTTTCGATCGACAAGCAGACGCTTGGGAAACAGAATTAATGCATAGTACCGGTTACCAGCCTGATTCGATCTCCATCATCAGGCGAGCAATTATTAACGGTGTACATTACAATTGCCAAGACGCAGAAAATAAGAACAATAAATCTTCAAATAGCTACACCTTCGTACGAAATATTGGTTTCGTCCAAATTTTAAATATCGTACGATTTCATCACAACAGAGAGACTGTGTGTGGTCTTTTCGTCGAGTGCTTCCAAGATGTAGGTAGCAGTTTTGGAGCACAGCACATTAGACGAATCGTACGAACATCACACAGAGCATTCATTGATATTTGCGATGTGCAAGTACCGGTAATAATAATCACCTTCAAACGGAATGATTATCACGGAATACGACTCGCAAATGTTTGGGAGACAGATTAAAACCTCAAAAATTAATTTCCACGTAATATCAAGGATATCAGGGGTCGGAATACGAACTTATATAAGTGTGCGCTGCTCAAACACAGACAGCTGGATGCACACAAGCTGAGCAAGTCGAACTAATGTTTGCAGGTTCTCAGCTCTCATTTTTGCCACCCAATACTTTCGTGCTGTTTGAAATTGTTTAAAATCTATGTATTTAAATGTATATATACTGTATTTAAATCTATATTTATATAATAAATCCGTACATTTATTATGTATTGTATAATTATCATGTATTGTTTGTTATGTATACATATTTAAAAAATGAAATAATCCTGCCACTATCCTCGTTCATCGTCTACCGTCCCTAATCTGTCCCTAATCCGGGCAAAGCTGAAAACGCCAGGAAACAATAGAATGCCGGTGAATGCCAAAAGTGCCGATGAATGCCCCAAAAAGTAGAATTCCGGGGAATACCCAAAGATGCCGGTGACAGCCGTAAAGAGAAGAACGCCGGCATATACCCAAAAATGCCGATGAGTGCCTAAAAAGTCTAATGCCGGTGAATATCGAAAAATGCCCGTGATTGCCTAAAAAATGTAATGCCGGTGAATGACCACAAAAATGCCGTCACATGCCCGTACTTCGGATACAAAATTCTGATTTGGTCACTCTTCAGCACTTACCGTCACTATTTGAACCCGAATGCCTACCAAAGTAACTATAGGCACGGCATTCAGCCAGTCACTTCAATAGGCATATCAAACGGCTTTCATTGACATTTATCAAGGCACCCAATCTGCTAGGGCAAGTACAAGGAACGCCTGCGACCATTCCGCAGAAAAAAATATTCACGATGACACCTAGCGAGTTAAATAAACGGTTGCAACTTTTGAAAGATCATACAAGATTGGAACATATCGACCACGGTCATCGAGAATCGATATCCCGGATTATTCAAGCATATCACGAAATTTTCACGTTCGAAGGAGACCCTCTTCCGTGCACGAGCCTTGCTCATCACCAAATAGTTCTCACCGACAACAAAGCTATCAACAACGCATCCTACCGACCACCAGAATGTCATAAAGCCGAAATCTCTCGCCAAATGACAGAAATGCTTAACAAACGAGTGATCAGGTACTCCAAGTCACCGTACAATTCACCTATTTGGGTGGTCCCCAAAAAGAACGATGCCTCGGGAATAAAAAAATGGAGAATTGTAGTCGATTATCGAAGATTAAATGAAAAAACGGATCAAGACGCTTACCCGTTACCAGTGATCGATGACATCTTGGATCATTTGGGGAAAGCTAAGTTTTTCTCGGCTTTGGATATGAGCTCTGGCTTTCATCAAGTCCCTATGGAAGAATCATCAAAAAAATACACCGCATTTTCCACACCCGAAGGACACTTCGAGTATGAGCGCATGCCTTTTGGACTGAAGAATGCTCCAGCCACATTTCAGCGAATGATGGACACCGCCCTCAGAGGATTGGTCGGAAGGGTTTGCCTCGTTTACCTCGACGATATCGTTGTTTTCGGATCATCATTAAAGGAGCACAACGAAAATTTGGTGATTTTATTCGAACGACTCAAACAAACAGGATTGAAACTCCAGCCGGACAAATGCGAGTTCCTAAAACCTGAACTCGAATATCTTGGACATGTTATCACTAACGAAGGTGTGAAGCCCAATACGAGCAAATTGGAAGCTGTTAGAAACTTCAGAACTCCGTCAACACCAACAGAAGTAAAATCTTTCTTAGGTCTCGCCGGATACTACCGGAAGTTCATGAAGAATTTCTCGACAATTGCAAAACCTCTCACTAACCTAACAAAGAAAGATCATATTTTTGACTGGACTCCAAATTGCCAAAAATCTTTTGACACCTTGAAAGGCATGCTGTGTTCGGCACCAGTCTTGAAATATCCGGACTATACAAAGGAATTCACGCTGACTACCGACGCATCAAATGTAGGACTCGGTGCTGTATTGTCACAGGAAGGACACCCATGTTGCTACATATCCAGAACACTCAACAAACCCGAGGTCAACTATAACACGTCAGAGAAGGAGTTACTTGCAGTGGTTTGGGCCTGTAAAAGGCTCCGACAGTATCTTCTGGGACGAAAATTTACGATTCAGACGGACCATAAAGCTCTACAATGGCTTGTTAACGTAAAAGATCAATCGTCGAGATTGTTAAGATGGAGACTACGTTTGGAAGAATACGACTATAAGATCGAATACAAGAAAGGCTCAGAAAATAAAGCGGCCGACGCTCTGTCTAGAGTCTTCGCAACCACCAGAAGTGAAGCTGAGGACGATTCATCCACCGGTTTACTCGAACGTTATAAACAATGGACTTCCAACAATCAATCACCCGCCAAGTATGTGGTCAAGCCAAATGCCATAGGAAAACATTGGATAAAAATAGTTAAGACACCAGAGAGACTAACTAACAGCGAAACGCTACTACCAAACTACGACGAGCAACAATGGTTGAGAATTTTAACGAATCTTGCGATGAACACCCTTTCGCAGAAAATTACTATCATACGATTCCATTTCTGTGACCCACAGTTTACGACAACAGACAAACTACGATTACGTCAGATTTGCGATTTTATATCACACGAAGTAATCCCAGATTACAAATTAATGATTTGCCTTACGGACAAAACCGAATTGACACCAGAAGAAAAAAACAAGATTATTAAAGAAGCACACGGTTCTCCGGCTAGCCAACACTTCGGCGAAAATAAAACCCTTGACAGAATCAAGAAGATCGCGCAGTGGAAAGGAATCGAAGAGGATATCATACAGTTTGTTAAAAGTTGTGACATTTGCCAACGACATAAGTTAACACGTATACGACCACGTTCGGAAGCAGTAATCCCTGATACAGCACTCGAACCAAATGACAAAATAGCTATGGACATCTTCGGACCGCTACCCGTCTCTAGCAAAGGCAACAAATACATCTTAAGCATTCAAGACACACTGACAAAGTATCTGGCACTGATACCTCTTGCTAGAACAGATAGCGAAACCATCATCGACCAATTATTCGAACACTTCATTTATATATTCGGCTCGCCTAAAAGTATACTCACAGACCAAGGTACAAATTTTATATCCAACGTAATGCAAGACTTTGAGAACCTTTTCCGAATTAATCACGTGAAAACGACAGCGTTTCATCCACAAGGCAATGGATCCCTTGAAAGAACACACGCTGTACTAAAAGACCTCATCAAAACAACGATGGATAACAATGCTAGCGATTGGGATGAAAATTTAAAATTTATCACTCTGGCTTACAATACGTCGAAACATGAGAGTCTCGATCAAACCCCTTTTGAGCTCACCTTTGGACGACAGGCCAATTTGCCTTCTATCCTAGGAACCACTACTCTCCTTACACATCATGAACTCATCAACGCATGGAGAAAACGGCATAATCATTATTTAGAACGAGCAAGAGACAAATTGCTACAAGCAAAAATTAAGCATAAAGAAATACACGACTCCAAGATAGCTATAGTCATGCCAATCTTCAAACCAGGTGACAAGGTCATGATCCACAACGACCATAAACAAAATAAGCTCTCTCCGGAATGGACTGGACCTTTTGAAATAACGTCAGAATTGTCAAACAACAACTATAAAATAATAGCCAACGATAAGGAAGTAAATGTGCACGTGAATCGACTGAAACCCTACTTTAAACATGTCGTAGGATGCGGGCGAAGGAACTAGTGCTCCTCTTCATTCTCATCACAACCATTGGTGGCGAACTGACAACTACTTCGTTAAAGGGATCAACAATATATTCCGAATATATCGGGACAGCGCAGACCTACCACGACGAATGGAAGTTGGTCGTAGGAATCGACATGAGTCAGATTCAGGAACGCTACATCAAGCTCAATGAAATTTTCACTGACACCGTTGCTGCCTGCGGACATTGTAGCGAGGAGCTCGAGATGAAAATCCTTGAGGGACGACTGGAACGATTGGATACCCTGAGGAACATTCTTGGAAGCGTATTGCGCGAAACAACATTTCGAAGTAAGAGAGGATTAATCAACGCTGTTGGAAGCCTATCTAAAGTATTGTTTGGAACCTTAGACCAGAGCGATTTGGACTACATCAATAGAGAATTCGATAAGCTCTACGAGAACAATAAAATATTGGCAAACAGTATTTCTAACCAAACGAAAATCATCAAAATCATGTTGAATTCGGAAAGTCACGCTATCGCTGCCCTTACTGAGGAAAGCAAGAAGAACCTTGAAAATTACAATTTTCTTATTAATACCTTGAACAATCAGACAAAAGATATTTTCCTGAGTAACCAATTAACTATCTGCGCCTTAATCTTGGATGAATTAAATACCGACATAAACATGATACTCGATGCTGTGAGCAGCGGAAAAAATGGAATTATCCACTCCCAACTTCTGACTCCTACCATCCTGAAAAATAGTATAGCAGAATTTGAAAAAACCTATCACACAAGCTACCCAATCGAGAATACTGAAACGAACTATGGACACATAATTGACATTTCTGAAGTGACTGTACAGATACGAAGAATGCAAATAATATACATACTCAGAATTCCGCTTCCAGAAACGGGAGATTGGAAACTTACTAGGTTTATCCCTATACCTTACAAACGAAATGGCAATTTCCAGGGTGTACTACCACAGAATGAATATTTATTGTTAAGCACTCCTATCGTTTCATATATCCCCATAGATAAACCACAAATCGACAAATGTAAGAAAATACAATTACACTACATTTGCAAACGCGAACAACCAACGTATTTGCTCGCTGAAACCTTTAAATGCGAAACGTCCATTCTGAAAAGTCAAAAAAATCCTATTGAGCAATGTAACGTCTCACCATTTTTTATAAAAACGTTAACATACATACCACTAACTGATAGAAAGGGATATATAATAATTCCAAGCGAAACCGTTGAGATCCAGACACTGTGCGACGGAAAGTCTTCTCGGTTTGAAATATGCGATCCCATTCTTGTAACATCCACAAGTGATTGCACCCTCCTTACGAATGGAGCTCTGATGAAGCTGTATCGTTCGAGCGAGGTTCGTCGGGACTTCACGTACAATAAGACTGTCGAATTTCCATTTGATGTCACCGACCTGCATTTGTTGAATAGTCGGTTAGTACCTCTCCAAAATGAAATCCACCCGCAAATAATGAAAGATCTCGGGTTGAGACTCGACGACGTTGAAAGTTCCCTAAATAAAGTCAGACAGAATCGACGTACGAAAACATGGACAGAGACTGCCTCAGGAACACTGACATATTTAGGTTATGTAAGCATGGCCATACTCAGCCTGGGACTAATGTACAAGTGTGGAATACTGGGACTGTTATCTCGATGTATGCCCAGTATCTGTATAAATTTATTTTGCCTACACAATACGATTAATAATAGAAATCCAACCCCTATTGTGCGATATGTGAGGGAAGAAACTCCGGAGGTTGAACATGAGCCAGAAATCCGAAGACGACATTCGCGTTCCAGCGAGAGTGTAACTCCCAGCGAAAAAATACGCCTTTCAGGTGTAAGGCGAATCTAGAAGGGGGAATGTAATGCCTAGATAGCATATGCTACCACCAACCGTGATTCTCCGCCTCGAATCGCGGTGGTGACGGATGTTGCCGCAAAGCAGCACCTTACCTTCTGCCTTGCGAAGTCTCTATAAAATTGTCCAGGGATTCTTTCGCCTCACATGTGGGTTCGCCTGCCGAAACCCCTTAGTATTAAAGAGCTTGTACTTTTTACCGCACGGCAGCACTTGGCGCTGCCTACTGTCGGGTTCCCCTTCTGGGTTCCCCTACTCTAGACCTCTAGCGATAGGAATTCTATTTAAACCCGCGCTCTGCCTGACGGAGCGTCTTATTCATTCGAAATTTGTATTTGAAAACATATCTACGTATTTTCAATAAAGAGAACCTTTGTTCAGCATAAAAGTAAAGGTAAAAATACGTTTTCACTCTTTACCCCGTGACAGCTGCTTCGTATTTACGTTGGGGAGGCTGGGGTTTAAAGCGCCACGGGTAAATTGTTCCGACAGGAATAGCACTGCGAAGAAAGATATAGCGATAAGTGGGAGGCGCGTCGCAAAGCATTATATCATTGCGCTGCTTTGGCAGTCACTTTTGGTCCATTTTTGGACCATACTTCGCAGTGCTATTCCTGTTGGAACAACTTACCCCCGGCACATTAAACCCCGGTCTGATCTATCTAACATAACATTTATCCAATAAAAAACAATTAACATGATTTCATTCCTCACTCAAGTTTTTTTTTGGTAACTAGCATCTTTTGATTTTTGTTTTAAAAATCCCATGCGTCAACGAAAAAAGACCGCCATATTTTAAACATAAATGAGTTGTAATCGGATATATTTTATGATTACTCAACAGG
Organism: Ophion costatus; assembly: GCA_951751655.1. Classification (NCBI taxonomy): domain Eukaryota; kingdom Metazoa; phylum Arthropoda; class Insecta; order Hymenoptera; family Ichneumonidae; genus Ophion; species Ophion costatus. The sequence continues at coordinate 13,514,614 of OX632357.1, read as the reverse complement.
TATGAACCAACACCGAAAGTTCAAACGGAGAATAGAACGCTTTCATTCGCATTGAGCGCATATGACAGCGTTTATAACTTCGTAAATTTAGCGATGAGGACGGAACCAAGTCTGGACGTAATTGAAGAGTGCTCCCAGTCGTGCAATCGGAAGTACTCATTGGTGACGGTGTCACCAAATCATACAACTATTCAAAAATCCGGCTATGGTGCCTTGGAATACGCTCTGAACTTCTCGCCGCGTCTTACGAAACTGCCGTGTTTCAATAGGGACTGCCGAGGACTGATGACTCGTACTAATCGACTGGGTATTCATTTATTCATCGATGCAGATGTGCGTGTCGGTACCGGAGCCTCACAGAGTATACGATGCAGTCTCGCGAATATACCGACATCGTTGAAATTACGAGATGATAAAGATAATCATATCCAATACCGGTAAAAGATTTTGGAAGTGCAGTCCATTGCCATGGACCGTGCCAATTATAAACTCTATAAAATAATGCAATACTTGGTATTTAATTATTTCATTAATTTCAGATTGAGTGGTACAGTCACATACGCTGCGGACCATTTTACAGGATATTCTATTCGGAACACCGGGAAATGGGAGCGCAGTGATGACATGGAGCAAAATAAAATACCTGCATTGGCTCAAACAGAAATCGTACCGCATCTCATAACATACGTTCGGACTTCGGAAACACGCTCTTCTGGAAAATTCACTGAAAGGTAACAAGTAGAAAAAACTACAAATGGGCTCATCTTAAAACTTTTTTCTTTTTGATAAGAGTTTCATGTTTATCAATTAAATAGCTAATCCGGGGATTGTTAATGTAAATGGCATTGAAATAGGCTATTACCTCGCCTGGAATCGTCGAATTTTTCAGTCAAATGACAAAGTCGAGACTACGAAAAAAAAGCAACGAAAATAACTGTCGGAATCTCGTTTTAGAAATTTTGCTATGAAACTGAAGATCAATTAGAACAAGCGGTACATATTTGAGGGATTTTTGGAAATGTTCCAGATAACGATTATTCGTCGAAAGAATACATACTTTTACTGTCAGACCAATTTCCTTTAATGCTATGAAATATACAGAACTCCGATAAGGCTTCATTAATAGTTGGGCATTTCACGAAAAATGCAGTTGTCAATAGAATTAGCAAGAGTCCATTTTTTAATATTTTTCTTTTTTAATGTTCTCTCTATTTTTTTAATACTTCTGTTAAAGACCATCGATCGAAATCTCCCGCGGAAGAAAAATGTACAATAGCTCCAACGAGGCGGCGCACCGGACGGCGGACGCGTCGACAAGCGGCCGGGCGGGATCAGCGTGACCGCTAATAAAGTCGTCGCCATTTAACCGTGCCGTGTGAGGAAGAAAGATTGTGAAGTACAATCGTGAGATATAGACGTTTAAGGGGGGCCAAAAGTGCCGTGTGATAAACAAAAGACTGTGATAGCAATCGTTATACGAACAGTGCATGAGCATGAACAGTTTCAGAGTGCGCATGCGTGTATTTTCTCCTTATGGCCGATAGCCATATTTATTCGTAGTTATAAGCATTTATGTGTGTGCATCTCCTAGCTAAGATATATATTGTCGCGTAAATAAAATACCGTTTTTTGGAGCATCCGTTGCCTCCCTTGATGAACAATAAGAAGTACTTACCTCATACCTACCGTAGACCTTCCTCCGATATTTTCCCTCCTGCGGAATAAAAAAGAAAGAAAAGACTCCTGTGAAAGACCAATTTAACACTTTACTACTCCAAATTGATGTGACATTAAAGAAAGGAATTCTCGATGAAGGGATAAACTGGAAATCGCGCTGTAATCTTTGAGTTACATTTTATCGGCCCTGATCTTGGTTGAGTGAAACGTTATGAATGACACGTATAGGTGTTGGAAACACTTTAGCATGTCGAATAACAATATAAATCATGTAAAAATGTGTGTACAGGGGGTTCGGGAAAGCTTGAACTATATAGAGACGCAGAAACATCTCTCGTACTGACTAGTTGTCGATTCCTCTAGCTAGTTCTTCTTTCTGCGCTGTGTGTCGAAGCGTGTGTGTGAGTCGAATGTTTGTGAATTCGCTATCATGAGGGAACAAACCATGGAGGCTACATAAAGGAGCCCGAACTGTATATTAGGAACGTGACCACAAAATCGAGGAGCGGCAGGCTTCCCGAAAGCATCCCTCGTGACGCTGATTGTTAGATGCGACAGCTTGAGATTAGCTAGTAGTGTGGTCTCCATGATACAGTTCAACAATTCAATGTGGCTGATCGATTGATGATTTTTTTATCTAATAATTGTACGGTAAGCACAGAAAAATAAAATTGTCCACATTGCATTATTTATTGCAATCACTTCAAAGCAAATTCTCAAAAATGATTCCTCATTTTTTATAAACAATGCATTGAAACGTCAAGCGACAGAAAGGTTTAAATTAGTCCATACCCATTTCTGTTACACAATACGATTGAATATTAAAATTGCATTTGAAAAAAATCTGTTGCTTCAGGTATTCACTAAACTGATGCGCACTACAAGTACTCGGAGAATATGTTTGAGGAGTGGAAGAAAGTGCTGGTCTTCGTGAAAGGATTGTCTCCATTGGAGAGAATTAAACTGCTGAGAATGACCGCTCCCTGGATTTCCACCGGTTCCATACCACCTACCGTCCTCTCGGTTCTCATCAACAAACATCTCGTCAAGGACAACTTGACTTTTTCATGGAGGTCTTTGTAACGTGGAAAACAAAGAAGGGTTTGTCCAGTTCGATGACGGTGTCGAAACGCGGCACGATCGAAGGAAGGTAAAGTGTGGTCAATTTTACTCAGCTATTTTGAAATTCAACTTTTCTCGAATCCGCCTTTGCAAATACAAGCCTTTTGTTTAATCTGATTTAATTAAATTAAATATTTTGACAATTTTTTTTACTATAACTCGGAGAGTCATCCTCGATTGAGTTGTTGTCTCAAGACTTCTCAGATTTAAGACCGAATATTAAAAAGAGAAAACTTTGAACTTTTGAACTTGTTTTTTAATGCAAAAAAATAGTCAATCACGTCTTTTACCTTATCTATACGAGTTTTTCGTTGACACATTTGTATAAGAGATAAAATCGATTCTTTCAACCCAAGAAAGTAGAATGTGCCCTCAACGGATGATAACTTCCATCGTCTCTTGTAGTAAACGTTTTTCCTCATCTCCCAAATTGAACAGGAATCCCGCAAAAAGGGTTACACGGTAACATGCAAGGAGCGAATCATCGAGCAGACTTATCAAATGAGCCGATGGACACCGGTGGCGAGGGACATAATGGAGTATGCGATCGAAGACAAACTGGACACAAAACGCTTCCCGTTCATGGCTGGTCGCACTGCCAGTACCGGATATCACACTCCCACGAGGTACTTTCCTGCTTTTCACTAGTATTGAGGTTTCCACCATTGCTAGGATGGATAAAAAACTCTTCGCGCTATTTAATTATTCTTATTACTATCTGAAATATTTTTTAGCTGATTAAGATTGTAGGTGTAATGAGGGTGCTTGAAAACGGTATTACCTTGAATCTGAAAGAATAACTAGGGAAAAAAAGAATACTTTTTGGTGCGAAAGTAAAAACTCATTTTACAAACGAGTATCATTTAGTTTTTATTTATCTCAATGGCAAGTTCACCCGAACAAACAAGGAAAATTCATCAAAAAATGATCTTCGTTGCATTCCAATTATTCAGTTGATATTCTTTTTCATTGCTTTTTTTCACAGCAAATTGAAGGAAACTTTATTTTCATTGCACTCTAAGATTGCAAATGATTTTTTTTTCACCACTGAATTTAACACAATAAACTTGAGCAATTCGACGGAAATCAATTTTCATTACATTCCAACGATGCAAATAAAATTGTTTTTAATTTTTAATTATTTCTTCAGACAAAACTCACTCAAACAAACCCAAACTTGAGAGATTCGGTGCAAATTAATCTCCATTGGCTTCCAACGGTGCAAAGGATATTTTTTTTTCTTTTTCACTCTTTTCTATGTCAAATTCACCGAAACAAACCCAAACCTGAGTAATTCAACGAAAATGAATTTCTATTGCATTCCGACGATGCAAGTGATACTCTTCCTAATTTTTATATATTTATATATATTTTTCAACACGAAACTCACTCCAACAAACCCAAACCTGAGCACTTTAACGAAAATTAATTTTCATTGCATTCAAACGATGCAAGTAATATTTATCTTTATTTTTTATTTTTACTCAATAGCAATTTCACCCAAACAACCCTAAACTTGAACAATTCAACGAAAATTAATTTGTATTTCGATTTTCGATAGTTCATTTTTTCTTTTCTCTTTAAATATCAAATACTCAAAAGTGACAAATTTGTCTCGCAGCGTGCGTTACGGGCAGTGGCATAAGGACGAGGGCTAGCAAACTCTGAAGAAAGTTCCGCGCCTCATTGTTTTCATCGTCGGTGGGGTTTGCTTCTCCGAGATACGTTGTGCCACGAGGTGACGAACGCAATGAAACATTGGGAGGTCATAGTCGGTGCGTTGACATATAAAAACTCGTATTTTGGAAACTTGGGTTTATAATCAGAAGAAAATAATGGTTTTTTTCCTCTGCCTTTCAGGATCCTCACACATAATAACGCCAAAGTCGTTCCTCTCGGACCCGAGCAAGCTACACGTTTAAACACCGCAAATCTCGACTATGAACGAAAGACCAGCAGCAAGCCGACACCTCGGGGATTGCATTCGTTGTTGGAAGAATTCACCGCTCGATTCGTACATATAAATATATCCACGAACTAATACGAGGACCTATCGACTCTGAGCGTCGATAACAGCTTTAAAAGAAGAGCCGGCGAACAAACGCCTTGTTTGCCCGATCACTATTAAGAATGTGTCACGCATACATTCCCGGCCAAAAGTTTGAAGCGATCGGAATTGCGGTATTTGGCGATTCGACAAAATTATGATACAAATTCAGAGGTGTTCAATATTTTGGGAACATCGAGTCCGTATTATAATTATGCGGAAAAACAATTAAAAAATTGAACAATAAATTAGTGAAGACAATTTCTTTGTATAGATTTGAATACTCAAGCATCTTCGACTTTTTTGGCCTTTTTCAATTTCTCTGTTCGAGTTTTTCTAACGATTCTGATTACGAAATTATTCGTTAACTTCGAAGCTCTTTGAGGCTTTTAACGTTTTTAAGGTTCTTAAGAGCACTCATTATTAAGGCACGATTCAATTGTAAATTTTCAATGTTTCTGAATTGTATTTACTTTAAGAGAAAAAAAACAACTACAAATATTTTGTGTTACATTTTTATAACACCGTTAAAACAATATATACAGATTGACAAAGAAACCAGGGAACAAGAGAAAAATAAGCGGTCGGACTTCACTACTGTCGAAAACATATCCTTTATTTTCTTTCCGTAAAGTATCGATGATTAGGCGACAATTGCGTTCCGTATTTCCACCTCCATATATTTACCATCCAGTGATACAAATTATATTTTTTTTCGACATTCTATCGTATTTGATCCGTCGGACGTTGAACTTTATGTGTTTATTCGGGAGCCGGGCACTGAATGAGCGTTTCAATTTATTATTTTCTCACCCTGTTACTCGTTGCAATCAATTCCATTATCTTCAATTAGTTCCTTGCAACTCTGATACAAGTTGCTATACAGAATAAAAGTGATTATTTCTTCTTCAAGGGGATGAGCGGTGACCATTATTAAAAAATTGAGTACACTCTTGTTTTCGCGCAATATTTATTCATAAAAATCTCGTTGCTTGTATTTGTAATCGCTCATTGAAGCAATCGGTTGCTTGTTTGTTACGTTTTCCCGTTGCGATATATCGATAATCAAAGACAAAATTATATTTTTTCATTAAAAGTTGGATATCCCAGCAAAAAAAAGTGACGCAAGGATAAAAAACCAAATTAAAGCTGAATAAACAAGGTAACTGGCCGATACATTGAGTTAACTGAAACAAAATTTCTTAGTCCGTGGACCCCTGAAAAAAAAACAAATTTGGAATTTTTTTCTCCCGCTATTTCTTATGATTGCTTCTTATGATCGCCCTCATACTTAACGGCTAAAACTAACGAAATTAAAAAAAATATTTTACTCTTAGTTCCACGATTAAATTTACGATAGTTCTACTGCGTTTCATGGAGAGGGTATGAGGTTGAAGTTTGTATTGTTGGAACGCAATAAAAATTAATATTTTGGCAACCTTTGCTTACAAAAATACTGCAACCATTTTTCAAGATATCTATTCATTTAGCGATCTATAATAGAAATAATTTAAAAAAATATTTTCGATAACAATAAAAAATATGGAAAATATAATATAAGCAAGACCTATCGTTGCGTTCCAACGATGCAAACTTCAACAGCATGGAGAGAGTTGACTGAAAACCAGTAGTGCTATAGCGACTCGTGCACGGCCATTCTCAATTTTTTAAACAAATAAACTGTTTTACATACTTTAATATATACCTAATAAAGCGTAAAAGTTCTTGTAACTATGTATTTTATTGCTTTCTTTTAAAAAAATTTCAAAGATAACGGTCGAAAATGGGCATTGTCAGTGGTGTCCTTCCGTTACACTCTGGGTCAGTTTGACCTGGACGAATTTGAAATAGAATGCTCGCGTCCCTAAAATTGAATGTTTTCAATAATTTTTGACAACAACTCAAATTTGGACTTTCCGAGTTGCTAAGGAAATTTATTTCCAAGCATGGTAAGAGGTCACCATCTTTCCGTCCTTTGAAATAAATTTGAACAAATACCTCGAGCATTATTTAGATACACCTTGTCCACTGCTCGCCTCACAAAGGTATACATACAGCGCTGATGCATCAGACGACGGAGATACAGCTTGAACAGTGTCTTATTCTCCTCGAATAGCTTCATCGGCAATATTTTGTCCATCGTCCTCCAGTATTGGGCAACAGAGAAGAAAGTCTGTTGGGCTGGTTACGACGTTGCTCGAGCCATAGAAAACATATTTTCCCATGGTCTTTCGCATGGCACGGCCCCCGATGATATTTTCCTTGCTTGCTCATGCCTGTACTCGCTTCCACGCTCTGATCAATGACATGATCAATCGTGCTGGTCCATGATGACAATGACATGATCAATCGTGCTGGTCCATGATGACAATGACATGATCAATCGTGCTGGTCAGCACGGACATGATCAATCGTGCTGGTCAATTGGAGCTAGTCGTTTTTCGATGGGCTGTAAAAACCAAAGATTATGATGCTGTGATTCGTCTTTGGCAATGAACGACTGCCTGGCCTACATCACCGCCAGCGGCGTGAATTAGAAGTCCTGTCAGGCGTATTACTTGCTAGCTTGAATAGTAGTATGTTAACGACGGCGTAATCCATGATGATAGTTGTCGCATCCAAGTACACCACAACGAGTTCTGACCAGGCTATGTGATCGGGCAAAGCAGCCTGGGTATCACCAGCCCACTCGGAGCCCATGATGAACGGAGTTTTCGGTCGAACATTGATGACACCCTGACGTCTCATAGCAGCCTGGAAGTTGGGGCCACATGCTTTGACCCGAATAAACGCTTCACCCTCTGCGAGTTGAGGCTCAGGTTTTCTCAGCACCTTTGGACCCTTGATATCCCCAAAGCCGTTGAGTATGATAGCATGCACGTACCTTGACTTCCGGTGTTTTCTCCTCGCCGTTCTCCTTCGGCTTCTCGCTGTCGCTATTTTCCCCGATCTTCTTCGCCTTGTAATCGGCCGCAACGATTTTCTCGTCGATTCTTTCTCTGTCGGGCTTCGTTGTCGGCATTTTTCGTCGGTGGTGTGCCGGCCTCCTGACGCATCGTCCTCGACCACCGGGCTCGTTTTGTTCTTCTCAGCAAAATAAATGCACCAGAACGCGACGAAAAAACAAACTCCACTCTATCACACACTACTACACATTGCATGTAATTTATTTCGACCGAATGTACGAGGTCAGAGTGCCTGGTACCGATCTGTCAAAAATCGAATTGTTTTGGAAGGTGGCGAGGCGAGGCATTTTAAACACTTTAGGCAAATTTTCATATTCTCTTCTTGCGAATGATGAGCAGGGCTGCGCCCCATGCGTGACACGGCCCTGCGGTTAGTCGCGTTTTTGGAGAAATTCTTATATTTCATAAAATATGAACTCTCAAACGATTTTATCGAACTCTCAAACCCTCTCTAACAATTCTCTATTATTTGTGCTACATTGTACGCACTTCGGGCGAGTTTTCATATTCCCTGCTTGCGAATGGTGAGCAGGGTGCGCCTCATGCGTGACACGGCCCTGCGGTTGGTCGCGTTTTTGGAAAAATTCTTATATTTCATAAAATATGAACTCTAGAGTATATTTTTTGAACTCTCAAACCCTCTCAAATGAGTCTCAAGCGATTAAAAAAAAAAAAATTGTGAAAGGTCATTTTTTACGGATTAAAAAAAATCTGGGGGCTAACTTCACGCGAAAATTTAAATTGTTTTTTTTGGAAAAACTATAAACTCTCAAACGATTTTTCTTTTCTCTCAAACTCTCTCAAACGATTCTCAAACGATTAACATTAATTAGAATTATTTATTATCATAACGGGGGGCCAACTTCACGGAGGTGGAATCATAGGAGTGTCAGGGGGCTGGCCATGGGGCACGGTCTTACATACAGGTCTGGAAACGACGGTGGTGGGGGTACGTCCTCTTAGCGGTTGCGTTTTCACGCAGTTCGATCTACGGCCGTGAGGTGCGTGATGAGAGCTAGGGGCTATGTGCAACAAAGACAGACCGCGATCAAGCGTAGTATTCTGTCTCTCTCTACCACATGTGACGCATGCGCTGTAAACTCTAACGCTATTACTCGTATTTATTCCGTGTTTCGTAAACAATATTTAAATGATTTACAGACAAAGAAAATACAAGTCCATATTTTACACGATCAAAGATATTTAACTAATTAAGGCTTTATCGGATTTAAATTAAAATCTAAACTGAATCCTAGAAAAATTCAAGTGATTCTGATGTGAATAAATGACATTTCATTAATCGCTAACATAAAGGTGATTTGGCCAAGTGGGTTCGTTCCGGACTTCCACTTTTAGTACTTCGAGTTCAATTTCATTACCGGCGTTTTTTTTCTTCTGAATTTATTTCTGATGTACGCAAATCACGTTGAGCGGGGATAGGTGTAATATAGAATTTTTAAAAACTTTATTTCTAACAAAATTTAGCATCATTAAAATTTAGCATTAAGAATCTTCAAAAGAATTATTACTCTGAGTTATGAACAATGAATTTTATTATAATTCTTCATCTCAGAGTATTTTTAATCATCCCTAATTTAAAGCATTCCCATCCCTGCTTAAGACAATCACTTAGTAGATAGGAAGAACGCAGGATACAGAAAAGGGAAAAAAATAATATGTACGCCGTTTGGACCGATGTTATCTTTAATGTTGAGTCAGTCGCGATATTTTTCGTTTTTTTGCGCAATCTTTCGGCTTATTTACATTTTCTTGGTAAGTGTTTTGTCTCATTCGCAAGCGGATATAATAAACAATCGCATACGACAAAATTTCGGAAGCATGCTCTGTGCAAGGGAATCTGAAGTCGTAAGAAGACAGAACTTCTTCGAGCGTGTAATCAAAAACATTCCGGTGGGAAGCATATTTGACAAAACATGATTCTACGTGACGGATCAGGTTAAAAAACCGTAAATTAGCGTGAATCAGTCCTCCACGTGATTTTATGTCGACTAATTTCGACAATGAAGACGTGCAAGGAGAACCTTGCTGTACAATTTTAATATTTGTTTGCACAAATAACGTGGAAAACGACGCAAGCGTATTAGACATTGGTTTATTGTTAGTACAAACTTTCCCCAAGTGAGTAGTGATTCCGTATTATACGATAGCTACGTAGGAAAGAAAGCAGTGCATGCAATCAAAAGAATCTGATTAAAAAGTGTTAAATGCAACATTTGTTAGTATACTGAGGACACATACCTATTGTTAAGATATGAAGCAGTATAAGCAAAAAGTCAAAATAAAAATGAAAGACCTGTCACGTAATATATAATGCAGTCAAGGGTCTCAGGCAAAGCATAATCATGATCGTGAGCATCTATAATCTCGTCCGCCTCGCAATCGTGTTGTCGTAAAATCTCGTCTAATTTATCCTTCACACGTCGGCGATACGTAGCAAATTTTCCTTCAGACTTTGGCCCATAAATATCTTTCAGTTCCTGTAGCGAGACCAGAATCTGCGGCGTGGACTGTTCGGAAACGGTACAGTTTCCAAATTTTGGCGGTTTTATAATACTGTAGATCGAAAGTACTTTGTACAGTTGTAAGAACGTTGGGCAACTTGGATGATCGTTGCATCCAGCGGCTTGGCGAATAGTGCCGAAAAATTTCTGCAACAAACAAATAATGAAACACATACGCAAAAGGCAGATCATCTAGCATGGTGGATCACAATGACGGAAAAATATCTATTTAACATTCATGATTTTTGTTCATAAAATATTTTCGTTTTCAGGTATTCTCTACTTTTCGGGGTTGCACTAATTGGGTAAGTATTTTTTTCCTTATTCCCTCATTTTAGAGGTCTCTACATCGTACTTTGCTTTAATTTTGTATTCTAGGGTGATATGATACAAAATTGAAGGAAAGTACAATGTGGAGACCCCTAAAATGAGGGAATGAGGAGAAAAATACTTACGTAATTAGTGCGATCCCGAAAAGTGCATACCCGAAAAAAAAAGAATGGGTGAATTATTCTTTTTGTTCGGGTATGCGCCACTTTTTAAGATCACTCAATCCTGGTAAGTATTCTTCTCCACGTGAACCCATTTTAGGATTCATCAATTCAGGTTTCAAAACTGCGCAAAGTAGCAGATCGTATTTTCCGCGTGACTTTTCAATTCATTCCTTTTTTCTTTGAGATATTCGATTTCCGGGATTACGTAAATCAGGTAAGTATTCTGTCTCCCTGTTTTAAGATGCATCGAATACGGTAAGTAATCGTGACGACAGGATTACATTGAGTATGAATAGAAGCCATCTAGTAGTATCGAATTGGGAAATTTACCCAATTCAGACAGTTATAATGGTTATAAATGGTCATAAATACCTCTAAGTTATCTTGATTCACTTTTCCTGTTAGTAAATATTCAAAATTGAACTTTTCGATGAGATAACAACACAAATCGATTGTTGACTGTAAGGATAATCGGAGTGCCTCCGACGTTTGCTTGGTCAAGTATTCGTCGGCCGCTATGTCACCTTTGTTCATGGCCGATTCCCAGTCATTCAACCATTTGATGGAATCTTGCAGTACCTACAGATAGTAAAAGGAGCAAACAGACTACACCGCTTACAAAGGAAGTAATGTATTGGTACGGCTATTCAATACGCATAAATTATTTACCTTAAAATCCTTCGTCGTTGGTGTTAGCCCCTCATTGGGAGATTTTCGATTCAACGCATCGAACATAGCGTTGATTTGAGTGCAGAACTGAATCGTATCTTCGCACCCAGCAAGAGACTCGACTTTCTGCGACAAATAAAAGGCTACACCTTGCGCAACTGAGTTACTAAAAATCTGTAAATACACAAAAGCATAATGGTTCATTTTCCATGGAATGTAAACGAATAATGTGAATACAATAGCTAGGGAAAGAAAATACCTGAGTCGCGAGTCGGACGCGCATTTTCGAGGTACTGTCCAATATAACATGCCTCTGTGTTATTTTTTGACAAACCCTGGCATATCCTAGGTGGTTACTGTCGAGATCGAATAGGATGTTGAAGTAATTCCAGGATACGTACTTATCCGACGACTTTATCTGTAGACATTTTTATTTAACGTATGTATTTAGTGATTTCGCGTATACTGTCGCGTTTATTGAAGGTATTGATGTAGAACTACTCGCATAGGTGCAGTATACGAGTCAAAACTTATTTTTACAAATGGAAATTGGATTATTTTTTTCAGAAGGGTAAAATATCCTTCTCCATTCCCTAGGATTACGCAAATCGGGTGAGTATTTTTTTTTCAGAGATTTTTCGTGCTTTTTTCAGGTAAATCGTTTAAGAATTATTATTTGGATTCGTTTTTTCGGTACCAATCAGAATGAAATATGCAGGGCTTGTCAATTTTTGGTAAGTAACATTGCACCATTTTAACACGCAGAGTTATGCGGCGGTGGAACTTACCCGTAATTTTCTTTTATTGTAGAGCCGGTTTCTAATGTTCTTGATGACGTGGGGAGTGTCGGAAAAAACGAATACTTTCCGTTCTTCATCGACCGGGTGCGTAAACCACGTTTTTGTATTTCCCATGGCACCTGATATGCCCAACATGGACCACATTTTTGCATTCGTCGCTGCACCATCTGCGATGACGCCATGGATCTTCGCTCCGCTTCTTTCCAAGTAAATGATAGCTTTAACCACCAACTTCGTAAGTTCCTCCCCCTTCACTGGATTTTTTGAAGCAAAAACAGCAATTGGCTGGGTATAAGTATCTGCAAGAGGTTGAAATATTAAGACAAGACCGTGCGTTGCCTGGTCTCGGATGTCCGTAGATTCCGGCCCGTCTTCGCCAAAATCCGTTAGTCCAACGTAAGTTAAGTTTCTTGAGCAAACTGCTACAGACTTTCGCAGATTTATCTCGTCCAATAGAAGTATGCCATGTCGCTGATGAGGAGCTTTAGTATCGAAATGCTTCTTGAGTAATTGTCCGAACTGCTCGTCGAAGCCGCATTTCGATTGTATAAGCGAGAAGTAACTGCGAATTGTTTTTGTACAGGGCAGTGGAAGAATGTCATTTTTTCGAAGAAACTCGTAAAAGCCAGGAGAGCGTATGTTCATTAACATGCACAACATTATCCATTCTTCTGAATAACGACGACTTTTCGTGTGCCTCTTCGTTGCAGCAGAGATAATTTGTTTAACCGCTGTTTGTTGCGATGCGGGAACTTGAAACTGCAAAAACTTCTCGGCCAACACTTCAGCGCGAATGGAAGCGATTTTGTCTGCTTTCTTCGTTAACGACTGGGTTAATAATCGTATACGCCGTTTGGAATAATTTTTCACGCGTCTTGCACGCGAGTTTTTTTTCCGTAAAGCAATTAGCTTCCTCTTGTCGATGGGATTTGACACGTGACGTATGCGGTGTAACGTTTCGGTCTTCGTCGACCTTGCTTCTCTCCGTAGAATTCACTGCCTCATCTTCGTGCAATGTTCACATCGTTTTCGTTTTGAGATCATTGTGCAATTCTTGTCACGCCATCGTCGAATCCAATCTTGAAACACCGAATCAACCGACAGATGATGAACGTTTACAGCACCTAGGCCATTGCAGACATTCAAATTTTTGAATCTTTCGAAAGTTTTCGGCAGCAGAGCCGTGTCTGTTAAAACTGGAGTCAGTTGGCATCCCTCTGGATCTATAACGCGCCCATAAACACTATAGCAAAGTGTTTTGTCCGTTTTAATCTCGACACACTTATCAATTATTGGCCCTGCTGTACTATTTTCGCGCGTCTTTACGATGTTTGTAAACACAACTCTTTGCCCTCCGCCTTCAGTGTGCTCTGCAACACCCCACGACTTTGGTATGGTGATGGAGTTCTTTTTACCCGTCGTCACATCACTTGCAGTATCGTTGATTGTGATTGAAATGTTGAAATATTTGCCGCACTCTGTGCTCGCTGAGTTCCTCCGTACACAATTATCGGAAGTTGATGCGATATTATCAACCTCTGTTAGTGGAAGAACCTCGTGCTGATGAACGCATTCTCGCGGCGACTCAACTTTGTGCTCGACAAGCTCATGCGGTGAATGATGCTCTGATTCGTTCAACTGTTGCTTAGGAAGAGCCTCTCGTTGTACAAATCCTTGTGATGAAGGAACGTCGTGTTGGACGAAACCGTGAGACGAAAGAATCTCGGACTGGATACATTTTTGAGACGACTTAACGTCGGACTCAAGGAATTCGTATGGACAAGAAATCTCAGCTTGAATTATTTCCTGCTTCACAGAAACATCGGTGTCGGCGATCTCGTATGGCAATACATCCGGGTTCTGTACGAAGTTTGGCGTTTTTTTGTACGATGTGTGTACACTTTCTGCGTGAGCAACACCCGATAGATCTCCAAAGATTTCACCTGCACCAAAAATTCAAAACATTTATGCCCTGATGTGCCATCAATAGTATCCCTCAAATTTAGTCATTTTTTACTGAGCCATAATTGCGAGGATCGTCTTTCAGGTAACTTCAGCATTTCGGCTTTTTAATGATACTAATATTATTTTCATTTGTTTCAAACAGCCTAGGGAAGTTAAAACATTGAAATATTAAACGATTATTGTTATTTTTTTTGTTTCGTGTTTTCCTCAGGAACATCTTTAAAAAATCCCACATATTTCCCTTAAGACGGAATGACACCTCATCGCGGTCGGTATGGTAGAACAGAATTATAGATACCCAAAAATCTCTGAAACGGCTATTCAGATCCCGTCGAAACTTTGCCAAACGACGTCAAATAGATAGACGAACAGCTGTCTGCCCCTCAAATTTTCTGAATTTGAGAAAAAAAACGTAGATTGGCTTATCATGCGGAGCTCGAGACCGAAAAGATGAAAAATCAGATGTTTGGCTAATGTCCCGACTTAGAGAAAAGTTAGACCGGGTAGCCAGATAAAAAACGAACAATTTGAACTCTCAATCATTGCACTTCGTTGCATATCTTAGGAGAAAAGTGGTAATCTAGATTTGTCGTGTAATTGTTGATAATTGCGAGCAAATGTCGCCCGAACTTCGACGTGCTCAGTTCCCGAGAATTCCGCGCGCGGCGCTCGCCGCGTGGTCTGCAGACGACGCGCAGCGACACGCACGCACGCATGCGTTGCGGAACGTGTCGAGGCCCGTGGAAGGCGAGATGCAATAGATTTGTTCGCGCTAGCTACACTTTCTACACTTTGACCAGATTCAGTAATTGAAAGTCCATTGGAGGTGTAAGAAGTGTAGAAAAGTGTAGCTAAAACGAACAGACCCAATGTGTCCGCGCGCGTCGGCGACGAACGCGCGCGGTGACATCCGCCGGTGGGGCGCGGAAGCTCCATTGAATTCTGCCCTGCCGGTCGGAAGCCGGGGCCGCATCGAAGTTTCGCGTCGGGTGTCATTCCGTCTTAAGGTACAATAACACATGAAACAACTGTTCTCGGTCGATATTGCATAAATTATGTTCAAGAATTATTTTCTTTTCCAGGTATTCTTCATTTTTTAAAACGCCTTGGATCAGATAAGGATTTTACAATTCTTCTTTTCATATGCTGCATCACGTTCGATCATACATTATTTTCTGTTTCAGGTATTCTCCAATTTCTAGGAGGCACAAATCTGGTACGTAATTTTCTCGTCCTTCCCTTATTTTAGGAGTTTCCATATCCTATAATGTTTTACATTTGTCAATAAATTATTTTCTTTTCTACGTATTTTCCACTTTCTATCATCGCTCCAATCAGATAAGTATATTTTGACATCAGTTAATTCTTTTTTTATCGAAGTACACAGTTTTATGAGGAAATTTCTGTGCTTTTCCTGTGTCAGTGTTATCCAGGATCATCTTGGAAATATTTTGGGTATTTTCCTTCAGGTAAAATGACACATAGAATATCTGTTTTCTGTATGTACTGCCTATTTAAATTTGAAATATAAAAAACCGCACTATTACATGGATACTTACCTTGGGATTTCAGGAATTTTGAGGCATCGAGAACATCATCCGGTGACTGATTGACGACAGTAGGCATCGATGGATTCACCGCAGTACAACTGTCAAAGATTGTTGGAACTGCTAACTCGACAAGCTTTCGATTTATGTAGGGAATCTAAAATGAGTGTACAAAAAATTACAGTGACATTTACAGATAGTTATGAGCAGTAGCTTGAATGCAAGTTAAAATAATATTATTGTAAAGTGATATACATAGAGTTTTACTTTTTCAAGATACACAGACGACGATAGGTATCAGCGTGCAGCTGTCGCGGTTCACTATATTTAGTGGTCTTCATTACTGGGACAAGTGACCGCTTGGCATGCACAGACTGGCGTATCAGATCGCCAAATGGGAGGTGATTTTTACAAAGACTGGGGGTCGTTACTTGCGTATATTCATAGGAACAACAAGGAATTGTTGAAAAGCCCGCCTGCATTGGCCAGGTTTTTCACAGTTTTTCTATCCTCTTCAAGATACGAGTGAAATAAGAAAATGAGAAACACAGGGTAAGGGAAGGGAGTAAAAAACCTGAAGAAGGTTGACGGGAGAATAACCTAAATAAATACTTTCTGAACATATATAAACATATGTAACATATAAACATATGAAATGTATAAACTTACTTGGGCGATAATCCGGACTTGTGAATCACGTGTTATTGATTCTTTGAGAATATAGTTTTCCTCAAAGTGTTTTTCACACACGAAGTACGAAGGCTTCAACTGGATGGCAGGAATCGCCGCTTGCCATTTTTTTTGTCGTTCAATATTTTTAGGCACTGTAAATAGCGACCACTTTTCTTTCGTCGATCTGTATCCTGTTTTGCACCCTGGTACTGCACATGTTCTACCCATGTTGATGATAAAATACAGAAAAATATGATCGCTACACCTCTTTTCCGCTCACAAACAATCAGCATGGAGAATATTTTTCGCTGTTGTGCCGGGTTGTGTCACGCGCCGGGGCTCGTAGCCCCTACCGCGACAACAGCGACGCGCAGTGGCGTTGAGGCGAGCGAAAAGCTTGGACGATAAGGGTACCAAATCGTCACCATTGAAATCCGGCTTCGTTCCCAGACCTGTATGTACGACCGTGCCATGGGGCATAGGAGAAGCGTAATCATGGAGACTAGATACCAGGAGATCAAACTCCCGTGCAAAGACACTGAAAAAAGCGTCCCCGAAAATGGCTCCAACATAGACGGCGCTGGGGTGCTGCGGACGCTATGTATAGTAATATATTGGTCGAAGAGGTGAAAGTGATCGGATGAGACTAACCTTACGACAGAACGAGCGTGACAGCAAACATCAAAATTTCGGGCGATCACGGCTCGGTAATTTCCCCATGTCCAATTGAAGAAAAACTTTTTTGAAAGTATACTCAATATTCCGACTGAAAACTTTGTCGCCCGTACAGTAATTTATTCAATAATTGATGACAAAATAAATTTCCTTGCTCACTGAGAGTCTGAATAGAAATTAGTATGTTTGTCATGATAAATGTTACGAATATTATACCGTATTCGATAATTGAGAAATATCAGTTTTTTATTCTTGTAATTCAATTTCAGTGTGTGCAATATGGTAAAAGTGTGCACTCTACTTTGGTCGTACATACTCGTTTTGTACTCTGAAAAATGACACAAGAATTAAAAACTAAAGTGTTTGATTTAAAAAACTACGCTTTATCTGTACTATATGCGTATTACTCAAATACCGTATCACTTTGTCTTAAATTTTATTACTCTGACACTTAAAGACGAATGAAGGTTAGGTACATCAGCTGTGAACCGTCTTCATCGGACCCATGTTTTGCGTATATCTATACATGTACTCCGGAGAACCCCAGCGGCGTCTATCTTGGATACCGTTTTGGGTACGGGTTGAAAGGCCGAGTGTGGCCTCCTGTATCTAGTCTCCATGAGCGTAATAAACGGGGAGGCTAGAGAGAAGGTGTGGACGCAGGATGTTCTTACATACAGGTCTGGAAACTCCCGTTGTTGGAGCTCCATAAACTTCGCCGCCGACTATGGAAATATCGAATTTTTTTTACGCCAATCGATTGTTAGTTTTTGTTAGACAAAACCCCGCGTTCGTTAGACTTTATTTATTGAATAAAACAAAAAACAAATTTATGCCAAAGTTAGCTGCAGAAAATGGTTTTCTAGTGATTTCGAACTTTTTTTCGTGACCAATCGATTGTTAGTCGTTTGTTAGTGATTGTTAGTCGGTTTAAATCGTTTGTTAGAGCTCAATTATTATTAAATTAATGAAAAACTTTTCGGCCCTAGAGCGCGCTGCGAGCGACGTGAAGTTGTCAGCATGACCGCAACGAATACTTGAGGCTGTGGACATGTAACTCGTCAATTTCAGCAAAACGTTGATTCTTATAATTCTCTTCAATTGTTAGACGAATGGTAGTAATTGTTAGTGAATTTTCATCGTTTGTGAGAATTCCATTTTTATTTAATCGCTGAAAAACTTTTCGGCACGAGGACGCACTGCATGTCACGGCGGTTGGCAGCATCGCCGCGACAGCTGCTGACCCGTTTGCACATGTCGCTCATCAATTTCCGCAACACGTTGATTCTTATCATTCCATTAGATTGTTAAACGATCGCTAGTGATTGTTAGTTGATTTCTATCGTTTGTTAGAGCTCCATTTTTATTTAATCGCTGAAAAACTTTTCGGCGCTAGAGCGCGCTGCAGGTCACGAAGGTTGGATACATCACCGCGACAGCGGCTTACGGGTTTGCACATATAACACGTCAATTTCCACAAAACGTTGATTCTTGTCATTCTATTACATTGTCAGACGAATGTTAGTGATTGTTAGAGAATTTTCATCGTTAGTTAAAGCTCCACTTTGATTTAATCGCCGAAAAACTTTTCGGCGCTAAAGCATGCTTCATGTCGCGGAGGTTGGCAGCATCGCCGCAACAGCTGCTTACGGGTTTGCGCATTTCACTCGTCAATTTGAGCAAAACGTTGATTCTTATCATTCTATTAGATTGTTAGACTATCGCTAGTGATTGTTAGTTAATTTCTATTGTTTGTTAGAGCATAATTTTTATTTAATCGCTGAAGCACTTTTCGGCCCTAGAGCGCGCTGCATGTCGCGGAGGCTGGCAGCATCGTCGCGACAGCTGCTTACGGCTTTACGCATGTAACTCGTTAATTTGAGCAAAACGTTGATTCTTATCATTCTATTAGATTGTTTGACAATCGCTAGTGATTGTTAGTTAATTTCTATCGTTTGTTAGAGCTCCATTTTTACTAATCGCTGATAAACTTTTCGGCGCTAGAGCGCGCTGTTGCCATAGGTAACGCTTCCAGAGTAGGTTATCTGACCCTAGTTCGTTTACAGGAACCGTTTGCACGTTGCATGGAGGCTATATAAAGGAGTCCGAACTGTGACCTCTGTGAAGATGGCCCACGGAAATCAAGATACAAGCTTTTTATCATGACGAATCGTTTGTTGGTCGTTTGTTGGTCATTGTTGGATCAATTACAATCATTGTTGGGCCTCTTTTAAAGCACAGGATGAAAAATAAAATCTAACGTGAAATTGACCGATTTTTTAACATTTCAACTATTTTGAGGTGCAATCGAAGCGCAATCGTTTGTTGGTTATGAATATCATAATTAGAAGCTTTGTCGGTTCTCCGTATTATTTAAATCAATAGATGAAATGTACATCCCCGTGTTACATGACGTCATAAAATCATAGGGCCGCGTTCGCACTATTTGCATCGACAGAATGTCTAACCAATCGGATAAGCGTTCGGGAATTAACCAATCAGCGAGCAGCTCCAGCAGTTGAGAAAACTTGCTGCAAGGGATCCGCATTCCCCTGATTTTCATTATGACGAATCGTTGATGGTCCTTTGCCGGTAATGCGGGATCCGTTGCGGATCCGTTGCAATAATCGAAGGATCAATTGCAACAAAGATTGCATTTGATCCAACAATGACCAACAAACGATTTGTGATCATAAAAATCTCAGATGGTGATTTCGGCGGGCCATTTTCACAGAGGTGTGTAACGAGGCGCGAGCAGAAACGACAGTCGCTGAAAAAACGGAGTAACGAGCAGACGTACTGCGTATAGCGTTGGAGCGTAATAAAAACGGAGTAAAGCGAAGCGTGGCCTGTGTGTGCCGAAATACTCCAAGCGGCCTGCGTGTCCCGGTGTGTTAACAGACGGTCAAATCGGACAGACGTGTCCGTTTATTTATTTAAAGCGAAACATATATATATATATATATATATATATATATATATATATATATATATATATATATTAGAATTAACCTTTTAGGGCATTGCCCCCCCCGCCGAACTGCACTGTACGGTTTCTCGCCGCTAACGCGCGGAGCCATTCTGCCCCCGTAGAAATAAAGAGTGCTAGTATCATAATTCGTGTGACGTGCTTTATTGTAGGGATAATAAAGACCCTTACCCTGGTGATATATTTATTTCTACCACTCGTTTCGCGTGCCCTGTCATAACCTCAAATCCGAAAGGCAAATGGAACCAACAAGTACGTCGAAGGCGAAAAAACGAAACAAGTGAGGTTATGACGTTTTTCCTCTCTTGTGCTACAAAAATCGCCCAGTGAAAAGAGAAAATCGACCAAAAAAGTACGCCGAATGCGAAAAAATTAAAAAGTTAGACAATGTCGCTTCTCCCCTTTCTTGTGCTCAATAATAAGAAAAGGCTCTTGTGCCCGCCACATAAAAAGTGAGGTTGTATCGCTTCTCCCCTTAGTCGTGCTCAAAAATCGCCTGCTTAAAAAAGAAAATCGACCATAAAAGTTAGCCAAAAGCGAAAAAAAGAAAAACTGAGGTTATGTAGCTTCTCCCCTTACACGTGCTCAAAAGACGCCCGTCAAAAAAAAATCATCCACCGAAAAACTACGGCAACGTCGAAAAAACGACAAAAGTGAGGTTATGTCGCTTCTCTCTGTGCCAGATGCCCTCAAATGCCGCAGGGACAAACTCTTCCCCAACATAAGTTCCATGAGGCTTGTGCGATCCAAGGTGGAGATGCTAAACATCACGGCGTGCTTCGGCGACATTGTCCTTGCCTGAAAAGTCGTTTCCTGAGCCGAGCGTCGTTCCCCGTCTGCTGGACCCTCAAATCGCACTGCGAACTGAGTTGCACGCTCTGGCGGGCATCTGCGCCAAAAAACTCGACAATGGCTGCGTCTGTGGATTCGGTTGTGGTGGAACACATAATGGCGCTCCTTCGCATTTGATACAATTGTGCAGTGAGTCAGGCAAGGAATGGCGCATTGACCGTTGGGCCTTGCCAGCCCCCGGACACAGCCGCCTAGAAACGGTTCGCGGATTGCCCGCCATTGTTATTGTCGAATTGCGTCACATGCAGCGCTAGTAGTCGTCTGGCCTGATACTATATATTGCAGTGCAAACAATATACACGATATACTGAGCACACAACATGCGGATTTTTATTTCGCGAATTATTACTATTAATTATTTACATGCTCAGTAATTATGGAGTCGGAATTTATCGTGAGTGGTTTTCGACATAGATTTAAATTATTGCCGGATACACATGTACATCAAAATAAAAACCAAAAACGGATTTTTCCAAAAATATTTATTTCCGTTGGAGATAAATATCTAAAAGTTATATTTGAAAATATACTTATATATACATGTGAACTTTTTAAATCCATCTATCATGTTTTCTATTTTTTGTCATGTTGTACAGAATTTTGCCGTTTTTTTTTATGCAGATTATTTTTACCCTGCTCAGTGTTCATGCGCGTACAATAATGCTGCATTCTCGTCGTTAAAAAAACCTGTATGATTTGGGACAGAATATCGTGAGCATGCAGGCTGCATGGAAATGACAATTCGTTAAATGAATAGACGTCTTGAAGAACGTCGTCAAATACATCTGGGGATTGACAATGTTTTTGGAATGATTTTCCCAAAAACAGAACAAATTTGTATAAGCGCGTATTCGGATGAACCCAAGTGCCGCGTTGTTGCTAAATACCGAGAACAGCTGCCGGGAGAACTACCCTGTCTGTGCCAGAGTGTAGATAAGCATTCTTGCATTGCGAACATCGCACTGTATTGCAAATTCGTTTTTTATGTCTGCCGTGTAGCAATACGTAACGCAATCAACGACTGCTGGCATGACATATGTTGTAACGATGGATCGTTGACAGCAAATTTTCAAATTCTTGAATGCTGATTATGCGGCGAGGCATGTCAAAGTCATTTAAACTCAGCAGCAGGCCGAAAATTCTTATATTAATGGACATGGCTTCTTTTATCATAATATTTTTCAATGAAAACATTTGAAAAGAATTATCAATTGCCATTGTCTCGTTGATAAAGAAAAATAGCCGTCTTGCCCCTGGACAACCAGACTCGTATTTTATCCACCCCGGAGGGAGACAAACGTCGCTTTTCTGGAGTTCAGGAAAATCCAGCATGCCTGTTCTATGCGAAATCTTTGCTGCAGCTGCAGGAATGATATTTTCTTCATCAACTAACTTTTGCCGCATGTGTTCTGCGTCAGATAGTGGAGAAGCATATTCAATATTAAAAGGACTTTGTGCCCTGTCGTTATGCTGTAGAACCAGAGTTTCGCATGGTGGCGAAAGAGACTCTGCTGCACGACTCAAGATTCCACTCGATGAGTGAATTTTTTCTGCTGCAGAATCAATATTTTCTTTTGGCTCATTTTGGCTTCTATCGAAATTACTCTTTGGCTTTTGGATACATTTTGGCTCTCATCGAAATTGGTCTCGCCTGCAGGAACAATATTTTTGCCATTCATCGATTCCTTAACCCATGGAAATATTGTTGGCACGAAGCCCTTCTTCAACCGAGGCACTTTGTATTTCCCCTGAAATTGTTCCATTGATTTTGAATACACCCGTAAAGAAATTGGCCATCAAATTATTAAATAAACAGTTGTCATAACATGAAACTAAAAAACTTACCACTCCGATTACTTTTCCATTAGAATCCAAATATTCGCGTTGCCAAAGAATTTCGTTGCTCCGAAAATGTTTTTCGCAAACTGCTGCTCCAGCTTTCACGGAGCCGTCCTCTCGCCTCACAGCTCTTTTCCACATTTTTTCACTGTCTACATTCTTCGGAATAGTAAAAAAGTGTACTTTTTGCGGGTTCGACGTGTACCCTGAGGTACAATCCGGTACGATGCACTTCGGCATATTTAACCCTGAACACTGTTCACAGTTTACAGCTCTCTCGGTTAAGTAATATGTGAAAGTTGAAAAAAGAGATCACTCTCGAACCACTAAATTGAAATTTTTCATTTACAGATACCCCAAATTAAAAAAAAATACGCTCACCAAAATATCGTAAATAAATCGTGTTTACGTGTTTTGAGCGCGCATGCGTGAAGCAAGCCGTTCAGCCGACTACTAGCGCCACGAAGCGACCGATAGTGGAATTAAAAAACCCGGATAAAACGCGAAACATTTATCGCAATTGGAATAGTATCCAGTGTCAGGGGGCTGGGCCTTGCCCATGTCCGCGGATGTGGCCGCCCTCCTCCAAGTGTATCCCGTCGACTTGCTTCTCAGCATCAAGCGATTTTTCCGTGAGTGCAAGCACCGCGTCGACTGCTACCAGCGGCGCAAGCAACAGTGGAGCCAATTCGAGGTAACGCGCTCCCTGCTCCCTTCAGGTAGACAGCCTTCCTCTTTAACCCTCCAACTAACGTCCCTAACTAACTTCCAGATCCTCATCGCTAAGCTTAATCCCCAGAACTACAGCGTCCAGCCGGACACTGGTTTCACGCGCATCTCGTTATAACTCGCGATACACGGTGTTGTACGAAGCCGTGTGAACGCCGAGCGTAACATAGTCGTCGATCTCTGCTACAGGAGCGACGAAACCAGACAGTTGATTGTAAAACTAATGGCGGTTAAATGATTGTAAAACGATTCTTCTTATGTTTCATGTTCTTTTTCTTGCAGAGATACCATCGCTATGTTCCACGAACAGCACATCCCAATAGTATCATGTACGAGCGATCAAAAACTCATATGCATCAACCAGATTCAAGATGCCATGTATGAAGTTTAAAGATGCTGGGGCCAGACTCTGCATTTCAATGTAGTTTCCGAACTACCTGACTAAAAATACTATGCTGTGGTCGCATGGAATGCATAAGAAGTTTTGAATATTTCATGATATACCATTAGTATTAAAGCAAAAATGAAAGAGAATTTTCGCATGGTTTTCATTGACGCTTTGTCATTTTCTTAAGCCGGCCTATAGTTTTTAGTATGGTGGCATTCTCAATGTAATTTATCAATGTGAATGTAAAATATGCCAATAAAAATAAA
Organism: Ophion costatus; assembly: GCA_951751655.1. Classification (NCBI taxonomy): domain Eukaryota; kingdom Metazoa; phylum Arthropoda; class Insecta; order Hymenoptera; family Ichneumonidae; genus Ophion; species Ophion costatus. The sequence goes on along the minus strand of OX632357.1, from coordinate 13,490,395 downwards.
GAGATTTAGCTTTTTCAACTTGATGAAGACATAAATGTCAATAGTTTTTTTCATTGGGGATCACTGCATTCATCTCGTACAGATTCATACCGAACATTCTCATTCCGCGCACCAACTATTATTTATTAATGTCTTATGACAATTAACTCGATTACATTGTTGACAAAATTGTGACAGCGAATGGTTTTTGCATCTCATTTCGGGAATTTCATAAAGATCCAGCGTGGAGCGGTCATTTTGGATGAGTGACACGAGGTTGGAATTAAATACTTTAATTGAAGATAAATTCGACATTAGATGTTAATGTTGATAATTTTAATCTCTGTTTAGGCTGGATACACATGCTTGAACTTGCATTCCTTCAGACCTATATGCACCAACTAGATTCAAGATGCCACATATAAGATTTAAAGATGGTGGACCCAACTTCTGTATTTAAGTGGGCCATCCACTCTGCCTGACTACAAATACGATGATCCAGTCGCATAGAATGTGTAAGACTTTCAATATTTAATAATATACAATAAGTCTTGAAACAAAAATGAAAGTATGTTTTCTGCATGATTTTTACTGACACTGTATGCGGATTTTTTAAAACCGTGCCTATATTTTTTAATATGGTGGTATTCTCAATACAATTTAGCATTGAAATGTAAAATATTCCGATTGAAAAAATAGATTAATTTTCTTTCAACTTCATGAAGACATCAATATCAATAGTTGTTTTCATTACTGACCGCTATATTAATCTCATACCGATTTATATCAACATTGTCATTTATTGACGTCTTAAAACAATTAACTCGATTACACTATGGACAAAATTCCGGTAGGCGAATGGTCTATCGCATCTTATTTGTTGAAGTTCATGAAGATCCAGCATGGAGTGGTCAATTTGGATAAATAAATCGAGGTCAGCTTTTATCAACGGTAGGTTTACAATTGAAAGGAAATGTTTATGTTTCTTAATAGCAAAAATGTTTATTAAAAGTACTGTCCGTTTAGGCTTATGTGCACTGTGTAATTATGGATTTTATACTGCACATAAATGAGAGTATTTCCAAAGATACCTCGGAAGAACCGGTGAAAGCAAATAAATAGCATAGATGCATTAGGGTCAATAGGAATATGTCAACTCGCATTCCTCGCTACTGACCCATTTGCATATACACTTTTGATTTGCTTGCACCGGTTCTTCTGAGGTATCTTATGAATTACTCTAGGTTATGTGCAGTATAAAATGCCTCTTCTTATCTAAAGTCGAGAAATAAATGTTGCCACCTCCACAGTCAATATTTTAAGTAAAAATGTTCAAGGCTAAAAATACCCTTTTTGTTCATGGGCTATTTTGTTCACGAAAAGGATGTTAAAAACTCAGTATTGAAACTCAGAGAAACATGTAAATCTGTTATAATGTCACTATCACACTACTTTCGAGCTTCATGAAAATTGAGTAAATCCTATATTAACAAATATCTATCTGCTGTGGGATTTACGAATTTGTTGGTATGATAGCCTTTCCTTTTGCAGTAGCAATTGATTTCTGTTGGTTACAATTATTTTCTACTTCGCAGCTATGCAATTTATTTGAATGGGCAGTAGGGCAGCTAAATCGAAAAATAGTGTTGGCAATAGTATCACTGTACTAACTTCTACAGTAAACGCAAATTTTTACTTTTTCGAACCCTCAACGTTTTGATTTTTTACCACGTTGAGAAGCTTCAAGCAACCGTAACCAACCGGCAATTCAGGACCATTGCTTAAGCACTATTTTCAGTTTTTATATTTTTGTTACTACGTTGGTGTCGTTGCCGCTACCCTGTCCTTGATCGATAAATGTGTGACATACGAATATGCGTTACTAAATTTTGCGTTTCCAGCACGTGGCCATTTTGCTACTGTAGTATTCTGTAAATGAAAAGCCACATTGAAGTCATTGTTCGTATAACACATGAAATTAATCGTATTTTCTAGTTGAACTCTGTAACTTTCCTACTCGTTTTCACTGTGATTACTTGACATGAAACCCAAACAAACCTCCGCTAACCTATCTGTTATCGTAAGCGGAATTCGAGTTCCGTAATGGTTCCACAATCTAACGGTTACGATACAAATATATTTTGGCATGTGTGTAATGGCCTTATGCAACCGAATATTTATTTCGCTTGCTAGTGTAACGTTCCGTGATTCTAGCTGTAATAAGGGCGCTGCTCGATAGAATTGTTTTGCAACACTATATTTCAGTCATACCGCGCCAAAGTTCGCAACTTGTCTGTGCAATAATTTATTCTTCGTGTCGATCGCTCATGAATTCCGAAGTATGTTTATCGGTTACACAAAGATTATCGCATTTATTTATAACAAAATTCATATGCAAATGTGATGAGTGATGTGAAATACGACTACAATGTATAATCGTTTTCTTTACATTTACTTTTGTTACAGCGTCAACAGTAAAATGGTGGCCCCATGCAAAGTATCGGAAGGAGAAGCAATAAAAGTGATTATAAAATATATGGATCATATTTGCTGTGGCCAATATCCACGCTGGTCCAGTGATGTTTGGAAACGAATGTCTCAAGATTTGGAGGAAAAGTGGAGCGCGGCATGTGTATACACAAACGTGCGAGAAGATAGACGGTCAATTATGACAAAGGCCAGCAAAAAAATGAATTTGCCAGTTCCGAAACCGACTGATCAAAATAATAATATCACACTATCGGAAGAATCTTCGAGCAGCTTTGCCAAAAGTGAGATTGATGATTATGTACCAGATCCAAAAGATCATGAAGAAGGTACAGAAAAATTTGCATTAATCATTACCGAGGAAGAGTGGATAGCGATGAAGCCAGAAAATGTTCCGTCCAATGTCGATTCTCCGCATGAAACAACAAATGTGAAGTTAAGGCCAGGGGTATGGACAAATATAGTTCCTAAGGCGTTTTGGCTTCAGTATCGTATGCCGTGTGCGTTTATTTTTAAGAGAGCAACCGTAAGGCTATCGCTATTGGAAGATTCGTACATAATTGAAATCCGCGGAGTTTGCAAAAGCAGATCATGTATCAACCCCTTCAATGGATATGGTGAAAAGTTTTGCAATGAAAATGGGCTGATCATCCAAGTCAGAACACGGGACACTCAATATTCTCAACATGAAATCGCTAAGCGACCCTTGAATGGACTGCGCCGTGACGAAGTGAAAAGAGAATTGAAATCTGAAGGCTGCTCGACGTAGAGAAAACGACAAGCGCGAGAAAATATTCGCCCTGGCGAGACGGAGCCGTTTCATTTACCACATAAAGACGTTATACGACAAGCTAAAAAAAAGCAGTGAATGCACAGTATGGCGTGAAGAAAGACGATGGCCACGATCTCATCCGTACAATTGAAACCATTTCTGGAAATCCGGAATACGGCGGTCTCATCCATGATGTTGGCTCACTTCCATTTTACGTTTTTTATAGTTCGCAAGCACAATTCCATGCCTACAAAGAGTACAAGCGTATCCATAAAACAGCGTCAACGATTAAAATTGATGCAACGGGTAGTCTGATCCATAGAATTCAACGAAAGAATCGACAAAGGTCTGCACACATTTTTCTCTATGCCATTGTGATTAATTTCGAAAAGACAACGATTTGCGTAGAACAGATGTTATCCGAGCAGCAAAACGCACCATTTATTGAATTTTGGCTTCGAGAGTGGCTACTGCGTGGAGCTCCTCGACCAAACGAAGCAGTGTGCGATTATTCTCGGGCTCTTCTTTCCGCTCTTAGTATGGCTTTCAACAATCAGACGATAAAAGTGTATATAGCCAAGCGTTTTCAAGCCATATCAGTTGCTCGCTCGAATACGACGAAGCCAGCGACATATATTCGCGTGGATGTTGCCCACCTCATGCACATTGTGAGTCGATGGCCCTGCTTTCATAAAAGAGCACTACGTGAAATAAAGGAATTCTACCAATTTTGCGTCGGGCTACTCGTCGACTGCAAAACGTTAAGCGAATTCGAATATGTATTGAGTCTTACTTGTGGAGTGGCTCTTCAGAAATTCAACGACAGCATAATTAATCTGAAAGGAGCGAACACTACCAAAGAAGCCCGAGAAAAATTGGAGAATCTCTTCGCCAATCGAAGTATGAACTACAAAGTTCAGAAAGCCTACCTGCACAGTTCGCAAGCCACTAATGAGCAGAAGACTGAACGAAAGAGCACGAAAGAGATGGTGACGCAGTCAAAACTGGCTAATCGTTTCGAGTTGAATGACGAAAGCGACACCGAAACTTTGGGCGAGACTGGCAGTCCACTCAATATCCGGATAGATAACCTTGTCGTAAAAGCCAAACAAACCGTCCGCGAGGGAAAAGATTTGAACGCACTTCATCAGACAATGTTTGTTGACCATCTCATAAAACTCTGCAAAGAATTCCCATTATGGAGCAGCGTCGGATTGAGCTATAATGCTTTCCACGTCACTTCGAGTCACGTAGAAGGCTATTTCAACGACTTAAAAACAAGAGTTTTTGCAGGTTCCCTTCCTGTCCGTATCGACCAATTCATAAAACGTCATACAGACGATATAAAAGGATCCACGCTCCTTTTTACTTCGAATTTAATCGCTTTTCGCGATGTACAAAACATTGAAGGTGAACAAAAAGTCACAGCAGGACATACTGATATCGCAGAGAACAAATTCATGAACGTCGCTGAAGCTGAGACAGATAGAAACGAATTTATTTGTTTGGATCAATCAAAGGTCATTCACGGTAATGGAAAGGGTAAAACGGAAAGTGTAAATAGAGTTTTATACGATCTGGACTTTCCGCACGATATTTCCTGTTATGTTGACGTGACAGAACATATGGACGCGGACGATGACTCGGATTTAAAATCCGTCGAAAACTGGAGGGGGAAAGCGTCAGAAGGACCTTACATTGATCATCATTTCGTGGACGCTGACAAGATCTTCAATGCCTGGGTTGTTCAGGACGATTTAAGCCCTGTGCTAGAAGAGGAAAAAATGATAACGATGCTGACCTGATTGGTGCACAGCGAAATGATCACTTTTACTGCAAACTCTAAGCGTCCGAAGATGTAGATGCCCCGGACATTACCCTTGATCACACGTATACGTCCTTTGCGTTGGGGGGGGGGGGGGGGGGCAAAAACATAGAACGTCGACCCCGAACGAAGGAAAACATAAGAATATGTGAAAAAGGACTACTACAGCAGAGAAGGACGATAATTCCGATCCGCCAAAAAAGGAAAGTATCTTAAAAGCTATCCTGAAATTCGGCAACGGAATCAAACTTCTTGGATTGTCGAAGAAGCCGGCACTGTTATTAAATGGTCTCCTGTGTCCTCCGGTAAAAATTGATGGAAAATCGTACTTCCTGCTGAACACTTGTTCATTTGACGCAATCGTTCATATATTAATGATTGCCGGCATTGAGAACGTTCACTATGCAGATTTTTTGGCAAGCTCTGGCAACACTACGCTGAGATTCGTACACCAAGTGATCGAGATGGGGATTAAACGGATAACACTCGAAAATAGAGCGCGGATCCTCAAAACTTTTTCGAAAACAGACGTATACATTGCTACAGAAGAGCGAGTTGTGTCGTACAAGCTGGATGCAACGATTAACGTCATCAATATGTTGTAGCATCTCTTATCGTCTGCACCCAGTATTACAAACACAAAAGTCTGTCCTCGGTGCGCACGATCAACAAATTCGAGCATCTCAATTGCACCCAATCATCGAGACATAGCAAGACAGGGATTCGAAGTTCTAGAAGAGGCTCTCGATTTCCATGCAACTACGTTTGCTGTTCGCTGTCAAAACGAATGCTCTGGGAAATGCACATTAACCAAAAAAACTAATGAACATATTTTCCTTAAGTTGGATATACGCCGGGATGTACATCATACCAGAGGCTTAAACTGTAGGTTAGATCAACTTAGAGATGGGCGATATTGAAAAAAAAATCGATTTTCAAATAATCGATTATACCAACAATCGATATCTAAAAATCGATTTATCAAGAAAAAAATCGAAAAATAATCGATTAATCGATTATTTCTAATATTCTCTATTTCTCTATAATAAAAAAATTAATTTGATCCTAATCCACAACTTTTACTTCTAGAGTAAAAAAAACACCGCAAGAAATATTTTTTACCAAAAAATGTATATATTTCATTGATTCCTCAATAATTAAAGAAGTCCCTGAAAAATGTGCAAATAAATCCAGTTCCTTATCCAGCAGGGTACCAGGAGTTATAAATCGTTATCTGCAATATAAATTTGAACGTTATTTTTTTCAGTTTAAAGTGATGCATCAAAACAAAAAATTAATTAATTTATAAGCATATTACCGGAGGAATTCCTTATTTAAAAAGTATGACGGGATAAAGACGTACAGTAATTTACACATGCATTCATTTTTTTTTCCTTTGTCAACAATAAATATTTTCCAATATATTTTGACAAAAAACAAAAATTACACTATATATCGTGACAAAAAAAACAAACCATCAGTTTAAAGAAACAAGCTTAAAATACATATCACATGGGGTTTTTAGGAACATTTACCAACAACCAATATCTCCTATATACAACAAATTACATAGATTTCACAGGAACACATCACATTGTTAAAAAAGTACAAAAGAACCCCATTCGAGGTATAAATAATACGCATACACGTAAAACCTTAAACAACTATTCTATATCCCAGTCCTCATCACACATTGAATCCAGGAATAGCAGCATGTTCAATCGCTTACCCGCCAATCTGTTGCGCCGCTCTGTTTTTATTGCCCCAGCCTTGGAAAATAAACGCTCCGATGGGGCCGAAGTTGAGATAATGCTCAAATACTTTATTGCCAAAGTATAGAGTTTTGGAAATGCGTTTTTCACGCTCGACCAATATTCGAGTGGGTTTCCATGTCGTGGGATTGTGGGCTGATTCAGGTATTGACGCAATTCAAGATTAAGCTCCGAAGAATCATCGCTCGATAATTCTATATTTTTGGCGACCAAGTTATCATGAACTTGCCATATATCGACATCACTCGAGCTTTTCGAATCTGCAGCCGGTGTAATAATTAATCCGGGACTACCACCAACCGATTTGAGCTCGTCATTTATCTTCCTGATTGCCCCTGCTGCTGCTAGAGCCGATTGGAACTGAATTTTTTTGAACCGGGGATCCAAAATTGTTGCCATTGCCAATAATTCAGTTTTTTCGATCCCACTGAATTTTTTTTGCACATGGGCAATAACGGCAGACTTGAAAGATTGCCCCTCTTTCGTGGTCGGTTCACATTTGGTCAATGTGATTTCCATGCATCGGATGATTGGGATGGCCATACTGCCAGTCGAATACGATTCACCGCTCATTTCACGTATTACGTGTTCAATCGGACTCATAACTCCTACGCAATCTTTAAGGATTGCAATCTCTTCTCGTGTCAACATTTCCGGAGCTGACGGGCATTTCATTAGGACTGGATATATGTAATCACGGAGATTGAGAAATCTTTCAATCATGTAAAATGTTGAGTTCCAGCGCGTGGGCACATCTTGCTTTAATTTCAGTGCGGTACCTTCAGTCTTCCCATTGCAGATTTGGAGTCTTAGCAGCTCATCAGATGCAACGACACTCCTTTTCGTAATCGTGACAATTTCCTTGACACGAAAGAAGATTTTTTCAATTGAAGGTAGGTTTTGTAGAGATTTCGGCACCACGCCTGAAAGGATATGAGCCAAACACGGAATGTGTTTTGAAGTACCAAACGTGTCATTCGCTGCCTTCTTAATATTTGCTCCACAATCCGTTACAATCGCTGTAACTCTGGATAATGGTATATTGAACGACGCCAATGAAGATTTCAATTTTTCCGAAATGTAGTCAGCCGTGTGACGCTCATAAAGTGGAATTACTCCCAAGCAACTTCTCGTTAATGAGAGTTCTGTTGTTAAATAATGACTCGTGATGCCAAGATAACTCTGATTAGCCGTATCAGTCCATATGTCGCATGTTAGAGTGAAGGAAGTTTGAAGTGCAAGACGATTTCGATACACTTCCTTCATCTGCTTGTACTTCAGCTCAAGTGTTTTTGTGATTGTTTTTCGACTTGGAATTGAGTAAAGTGGGACGATCTCCTTCATTAACGCTCTAAATCCTCTAGAATCAACTATTGACAACGGCCAATGATCAACGGCAATCATGTAGACGATTTTGTTCGTGATCCTGGTTGCAGAAGAGCCTCCACCTGTTAAAACGGAGTAAAAAGAATGGAAGATTAGTACAACACAAAAAAATGAAGTAATTTATGTAGGACCTTATATGTGTGTCAAAAGGTTACCTTGACATTTGGTAATTCTCTCGAATGCTTTTTTGATATTCGGCTTTGGCTGCAAAAAGCATTACTGCATATATGAAATGTTCCAATCCAGATTTACACTTTAGTTATTAGACTTCAGACTTTTTGTCGGTGTACCTTACTCGATGATGGATCATCCACATTTTCTGAATCTGAATCATTTATGAATTTGCCTCGTTTGGCAGCTCTCCCGCTTGCAGTTGCTGTTTGACCTGCCTGTCGTTTTTCCGATGGTAAATGCATTGAATGGGAGTGCCTCATATGCTGCATCAAGTTAGTCGTGTTGCCACTATGTTTGATCGATTTGGCACAAATATTGCATCGAGCCGACGTATTATCGACTTTTTTAAAATGCTTCCATGCTTCGCTCTTTCCAGAACTCGTGTCCTTTGGAGTATTCCTGGGACAAATTTAATATGAAGCAAAAAATAAATATCATTTGAAAACTAAGAAATTACGATAAATTCACACAACTTACTGAACATTTATTCGGTCGCCTGTTGAAGATTGCTGCAATTGTTCTGGCTCAGCAAGATGGGAGGTGCAAGGACTGATTTCACTGGATTCGAATGTGCGGTTTGGATCCGCGCATGTTCCTTAAACGTTAGCTATTCGTTAATTTATTCATATTTATGTGTATATCAAATAAAAATATCTTACCCGCATTCATCGTAATATCGTATAATATCCCGTAAGCCGAAAAGTTTGTTTACAGTATTTACACAGTATATTTACTCACACTCAGGTTATGTTATGTATAATACAAGATGGCGCCCATATCGATATCGCGGCCGAAAAAAAAATCGAAAAATCGATTAATCGAGAAATCAACAATCGCTAAAAATAATCGATTTTTACAACGAAAACAATCGATTACATGGAAATCGATTATAATCGCCCATCTCTAGATCAACTACCGGTTGAACTGAAGCTGGAACAACTACAGGGAAATGCAGGCTCTTACGATAGGTACTTTCAGTTAACAATTCAATAAAATTTTATTTATTCTTTAAGTGAGTTACTCATTATGGTTATTTTTCAGGCTTGCTGGAGTAATGGGTTTCGTACCTGGCCCTTATACAGCGTACTGTCGACGATCTACTGGGCACTGGGAACTATTCGATGACATGAACAGCAGAAGACGCATCATAGCTTGCAAATCGAACACAGCCATTGAACCACATCTAGCCGTATACATTCGTAGTCTTGATAAATAATGCAAAGAAAGAGTACAGAACTTTTTAGCCTTTTGTTTTGATAAATTGTTAGTTATTTTACCGTTCTAAAGTAAAATCTTAATGAGCACAAGTTACAATTAACAATCATTAAAAGTATTAAAAAATGCAACCTTGGTCTGTACCGAGCATGTCACTTACTACTCATTTGCTTTGCATCTAGGACATATAATTAAGGAATTAACATTTCAGTACTTTTTTCGGGGTTTCTGTTTTCTATATGATTTTATACTTTCAGCTGATGCCGATGACTTATTATACTAACGGGATCATCGATATTCTTAACGTGAAATCGTAAAGCGACCCTTCTATAGACTGAAGTTATGTTTTAGTATAACAATAAATCGTTAAAAAAAAACAATTAATCGAGTATTGTACAAGATTTTGTACAACTACTTGAAAAAATGTAATTTACAAACAATATAATTTTAGATGGAAAATGCTCAATTTCAATCAAATAAAAGTAACAATGAGAGTTGAATGCAATACAATACTAATTTATACGACAATATATCGTTCGTTGACAATGCTTGTTTCCAAAAGGAGCCATTCTTACATCCTGCACACGTTCAACAGCTGCTACAGGCTCGTTATCAAGAATCTCGATAAGCACGTTTGCATGACTGTTGAGATGAAGTTCGAAGTCGTTTGTTTCAACATATCGTCAAGATCAATAAATCTGCCTTGTGAAAATATCATCAAGATCGACAAATCTGCCTTGTGAAAATGAACAATCAACATTTACCCGGTGAACTCCCTTTTATGCGCACTTTTAAGCGCATGTGCATGATGATTCAGGAATATCTCAAGATGAGCGACTCTATTCCCATGATTTCTCAACTAGGCCACAACCCCGAATACGACCGTTCACTCAGGTAATGCAGTTTAAATTTAGATAATTTAAGACACTCTTTGCTCGTTGGATTTCGATGAGGGTTCTACTTTTCGATTCTTTATTCTTCGAGGCAGGTTTAGGTCTCAGACATGAAATAATGTGGCGACTCAAAAAACGTATAATTTTTCGATATGCTTGGGGGAAAAAACTAAAGCCCAAACTTTCTGACTCAGTGTATTCAATTATGTTATAAATAATAAAAATTGATTCTATTATCTATAAATCGCCGCAAAAGGACTCCGAGGTTCTAATCCTATCAAAATTATGAACAATCCCCGTCAATACCTTCTGAAAATATCTTTAAAAAAATAAATTTTCATAATATTTATACTTTTTAACCTAAGCATTACAGAAGCCATTGTAGTACTCTTGGAAAATCGCAAAATAACAGTTTTAGAAAAGAGTTTTAACTCTATTAGTGAGATTCTTTTTTTTTAACTCTTATTCTGCGCATTGAAAGAAAAATAAAAATATGGCAATGTTATACAAGTATATTCAATTAAAGAACTCAGCTCTTTTGTTTCGCATAATCCAGAAAGAACTTATAAAGCACAGATTTCGGACTCTGAAAAAAAGCCCAACAGTTTCTCGTAGCTATTTATGATGTATACAAATTCTTTCAGAAAATCATGCGATGTAAATAAGATCCTCAACTTTTTCTATCGTTCTATAATATTTCTTTCCTCATCATCTTGAGGCCGCAACGAGTTTTCCTCGTGAATCTGTATTCGATTGTGTATCTCTGAAAAGCGTCCAAGTGGGGTGTCCCATCTGAAGACGCCAAAATCTCGCCGACGTGACTAATTCAATTCAAGACACTCCTTTCGCCGGAATAATCGATCTTGGCCAATTCCTTGGTCGCCGCAGTGTTCGAGTTCGACTTCCAGCGGTGTGTACAGAGAGAGAATTCGGTGGAGACTGGAATCAGACCGACGCGTTTTTGTACTTTTCTATAGATGTCCCCTTTGTTGGATCCCTCGACGCCCACTTTCCGTAACAGCAAATTGGGCGTTTCATAGCCAAATGGCACCCCTGGAGCACTGAAAAATGATTAGGAATTACGATTAATCTGTTTAGAACATTGCGACAAAAGTGGAGGCGATGAAACATTGGACCTTCAACTTAGACTAAGTCCTAATCGGAACACTCGGATAGTCGTTGGTTTAAGAGGTTGGGCTACTGCGAGAATGAACAACACCCGTTCCATGCTTGAGGCAACTCAAATTTAAGAGGAAGGTGCAACGTATGGTGGAGTAATTGCAGATTCGAGGTGAACTTATGATTACAAAGATAGAACTGCCAGTCAATACCTAACCCTACAGTTGACACACTTGGTCATTTTGACCCGGACGAATTTGAAATGAAGTTCTTACTTTCCCAAAATTGAACGTTTTCAATGATTTTTTATAACAATTCAATTTTATACTTTCCAAATTTTAATTATACAGACATATTAAGAAATATTTAAAGTGTATCCTGGATTTTTTTTCAATAGAAACGGACCGAAGGGTTGTGTTAAGGACAGGTAACGCTATCTGGATGAAATTAATCCAGTGAAATTAATCCAGTGTCAAAATACAAAGATAGAACTGCCAGTCAATACCTAACCCTACAGTTGACACACTTGGTCATTTTGACCCGGACGAATTTGAAATGAAGTTCTTACTTTCCCAAAATTGAACGTTTTCAATGATTTTTTATAACAATTCAATTTTATACTTTCCAAATTTTAATTATACAGACATATTAAGAAATATTTAAAGTGTATCCTGGATTTTTTTTCAATAAAAACGGACCGAAGGGTTGCGTTAAGGACAGGTGCATCTAACGCTATCTGGATGAAATTAATCCAGTGTCAAAATCGTGGCCAAATATAAATGTATCAAGGAAGGGTAACCCGTTTTTCTTCAAACTATGCTTTTCAATACGGTGTACATAATTTCTCGATATCTAACGAACAGATTGACTTGAAATTTGGTGCTTTTATTCAATGTGATAGTAGTCTAGACTGACGTTTTTCTTCTTAACATTTTTTTTCATCAATTATGAACAACAATGTCATTTTTCATCAAAAACCAGGAAAAAAGAAATTCAAACTTTTTTAAAATTAAAACACGCTGGCAAGAACATGTCCGGCGATCAAATCTTAGCCGGAATGATCTATTTTAAGAAAAAAAAACCTTTTTTTTGTTTCAGAAAAACCAGATGGCCAAAATCAAGTACAGCGTTGAGCCTCTCACGTTCAAAGGTCCTTCTCGAGATTGTTTGTTACTTCGTCAATGATTAATATTTTGAAATAAAATTTCGCACATTACTCTGTTAATGTACATACACAAATAAACGTCCAAAATATTTTTCAATCATCTTATTTATTCCTTCGAAAGTAATTATTTTCAATAAATCTGTTTTCCGGGTCGTCACATTAGCCCTAACCCCTTCATTCGAAAGGTATGTAAGCCACTTATATGCCGTATCTGTGTTCGGTAAAAATTTTCAGGATTTATTTCGGAATGTGCAACAAGTGAAATTGCGGACATGAATAAATTCTTCCCACAAACATTTTTTTCTATTAACCTAAAAAAAAATCCAGCACGATGGCAAACACTCACAATTACTGTAGTACGCAGTTCGGAAATTGATACACACAATCGAATAGTATCAGCAAAAACTGTTAGGACGTGTCTGAAGGTATTCTTCTCGCGGAAGGCCGTGTTTGTAGGGGCATAGGCAGGGCCCTTCCGAATCATTGGTGAATGAAAGTAACGCTTAATAGAAAAGTAAGTTGCAATAAATTGTACACCCAACGATAAATTGGAAGAAAAAAAAATTGTGCAAATTTAATAGTTTCGGACATTTTTACATTTTCTCCAAAAAGTAGCAGCTACAAAAATTCTTCCTCTAGTCACATTTGTACAATTTTTATCATTAAAATTTCCTCAAACATTTGGTGACCCTCTGTTTTTATTGTTTCTTCGGAATGTTTAGAATTTTTATAAACTTTCCGCAGTTTCCGTCAGACATCTCGAGTTATTTAGGGTATGAATTATTAGATGGAATTATGGGCATCGTGTCATCTCCATAAAGTACCAGATAAGCGAGATGATTTTTAGTGCAATTTTTCGTTAAGAGTTGGGTAGCTTGCCGAAGTTTTATCACTGCGCTGGGATAGATTTTTTTTTATTATCGACGAAAACTTGTTAATTGTTAAATATTCAGATTCGTCACAGGAATACCTTAAACGACAGCAATGCAGTGTCCAAAAAAATGGCCAAACTGATTAGAAATTGAGAAGGCCCGCGGTACTGCGAGCAGTCGCAATGTCCTCGGGCAGTGTAGCTATAGCGATAACGGAAAAATTCCATTTTTTACGGGACGTAGTATAGCCAAAAACACCAACAGTGGTGAGAATGATTGAGCCAAAGAGCGCAAAAGAACTGGTTCGAAACATCGTGTTACATCTTATTGCTTACCTCTTTATTTTCGCACATCCACACAGCTTCAGCCAAACTAATTTGTACTGCTTAAATCCTCCTGTTAGATCCCATTTTGCAGCACAACGAGCAAATCTCATCCATTCTATAGAGAGAAAAAACGTTTTCAAGACGTTTTCGATTGATAACCGTGAAAAGGCGAGTGTGAGGTTATATACGACGCAGTGTTTACGTTCTATTGTTCAAAGAAATAAGGCGAATGACTTTTTTGGCGTTCCAATACCCAATACTAGCGGCCGAAAAGTCTCGAAACAGTTGGAAGAATTCTTACAGCTACATCGGTGTGTTAATTGTTGTTTAAATTAATTTTACCAGCGAAACATCGGTAAAGTAGGAGGGTTCGTCACCTCACATCTCGCCCGTCCTTCCATTTTTCCTTGCCTCGCAGTGTAAAACAAAGTGAAATCTCCTGAAATAATGAAACCATTTTTAATAGTGAAATAATGAAATAATTTTTTTTTAATTTGTTTGTTTGGTTTCTCTGATTTATTTTCTTAAATCTTTATTCGTAAAAATCTCTCTCTCTATCTCTCTCTCTGAACTCGCTTCGATTGCCAAAAACAAAGAATTAAAAATCTGTAAATTAATTTTCCAAAAAATAAATTAAATATTGCTGTCACCTCTTTATCCGCCAATGGTGTCAAACTTGCCGCGTCTCGTCTCGAACAAGAGATCCTCCAACGGTGACGCTGTTTCTTCCGGTACATCTATCGCCGGATAATAATTGTCCAGCGTCTTTCGTCAGAGATAATCAAATGGGCGGCACTGCGAAACGACCGATCGAATTGTACGAATCTCCTGCACTCACGCCTCTATTCCCCAAAATTGCGTTTTCTTACCGAAAGTCAAAGCCATTGCTCTCCTCGGGGCTAGGATATTTCTCGGAAATTATTATAAATGTCAATGCCTCAAGCACGATCTCATATACAAGTCTGAAAACAACCACGACATTACACTGAATAAGTGTAGGCAATTTCAAGTGAATCCCTGTTAGTAAGATGTCAATAAATCGTGTACGCGGTGTTGAATCCGTAGTTCCGAAGAAAACGCGTTTAAAGTTTGACTAGCAGTCCTTTTGTGGCGCTAGCATAGCTAGACATTGCTTAATTTAAATCGCTATATCTCTGAAAGTAGACAGTAAAAAATCATGATTTTTTAAACCCACTTCGTCATATGTTCCTCTGTAATTGAGAATTCTTTAAGAATAATCTGTAGAAAAGTTTCAACGTTATGGAATGGAATGTGAATTTTTTACCGTTCCCCATTACATGTGTAAAACCATGCAATCTTTGATTGCCAATCCTCGAATACAGAACGGTGAATCCTTATGAAATTTTGCAGGTAATCACTTCATAGTGTCTTGAATGCGTCCACAAAATAAAAATAAAATCTATGGAGAAACACCTTGGCGATACTACCATCTAAAATAGAAATTAGACTCGAATGAAGTAGGAGGATTTAAAAATTGCCCCGATTTTTATTCACTTTTTTCTCATTTTTTTCTTTCCTCAAATCCATCTAGTACATTTTTGTTTGGGTTTGTGTGGGTCAGCTGGTGTCGTTCAAGTCAATATCATAATTTCTATTCATTATCCTAATACAATAAATATTTCACTGACTTTTTTCTTCTCTCTCTCTCTCTCTCTCTCTCTCTCTCTCTCTCTCTCTCTCTTTCTCTCTCTCTCTCTCTCTCTCTCTCCCTCTCGCTCGTTGACCGTGTCCCGTCATTTTTTTTATGGCCGATTGCCGTCGGTCTTTATTTCTTTTGGGTGGTTTCTCGACGTGATCAATCGCGAAACGAACCGCCCTAACGTCCCGGAGTAATTCCGTTTGATTCGCGATCTCCGGCGGACGGCGAGCCTCCGTCGATTCCACATCATCGTCGTCGTCGTCCTTGTGATCGCCTTTGTCGAGGACCCGAACGATTTCGCTGATGTCGTCGTCGAGATGGAGTCTTGTGACGCGTCCAACTATCGGTGTGCTATAAAGTAACGCATTATTCGTCGTTTTTCCACTCGCGGGGCCGCCTCGCGCTACGGCAACTCGATCGTTGCGCGATTTTTCCGGTGAAGAATTTCGCCGATTTTGTCCGGGTGAAAAATAACAGGAAAGCGTCGCTTGTCCACGGGGGAATGATTTTTTCTAGATTTTTTTCCCAGCGTTAACTCGTTGTCGACGATTCTCCTTTGACTCGGCTTCGTCATCGAATTGCCGATTTTCTTCACTTCCGCCGATTTGTTTGGCTGCGTTGCCGATTATTTCACTCTAGGCCGTGTTTGGCCTGTCGGTACATCATCTGCGTTTGTTCGAGCTCGCCGGCGCCGGGGGAAGAACTCCGGATGTGGAATCCTCGATGTCGGGTGCGACATCGAACTTGCCGCTTTCGTTCTCGGTCCCGCAATCGCTTTCTACTGTTCGTTTCCGTCTCTTTTGCGATCTCGACGGTTCTCTCGTACCGTGCGCGAGACTCGTGTTGATTCCGTTCTCCTTCTCCTGCTCGGCGGCGGGCTGGCACAGAAGAACAAAGATAAAGCGACGATTATATTGTGATAGTTTTCATTTCATTGGAGTAATACAATTAATTCGATTCTTGCGGCTGATATTCAATTAATGCAAAACGATTTCAATTTAATTAAATGAGTTTCAATTCATTTAAATTTAATTTCTATTGGTTTCAACTGAAATTCAATTATATTTCGATTAAATTTCAATGAACTGTCAAATTCAAGTTACTCACAGACTCCTTACTATTACGATTGTAATATGCGTTGGTACTAAAATATTTACAAGTGTAATTATAATGAAATTAGTTCGAGTGTTCAATTAATTGAAATTGAATTCAATTAATACCCACTGAATTTCATTAATTCCAGTTCAATTCAATTCGTTGCAATAGAAATTCAATTACATTTTGATATTGTTTCAATTAAATGTCACATTCGAGTTACTCACCGACTCGTTACTTACAAGAAGACGGCACGACCGTGGGGACGAGGATTTGGCCGAATTTTTTTGTGGTGAAAGAGGACCCCTGGAACCTCACGTGGTTAAAGTAGTAGGACGCACTACTCGGAAAATTCCGAGAAAAATAGATTCAAAGTTTTTGAGGCGCCTTATGAGTTTAAAATGTCAGGCACCTGTCGAGCCGCCGTCTAGTCTAGACGGTTAGGGCTCGGTCTTTTGCGCCGGAGGTCTCGCGTTCGATTCCTCCTTCGGATCTTATTTTTTTTGTTATCCCAACAATTATTTAAAACGTTTCTCATCCCCACATTATTTTCTAAAATTCATTTTAGCTCAAGAACACAACGTTTTTCATTCACTGAAAAATATTCGTGCTCGTTGTTGTATTTGGTTTTATGGCCTCGTAAGGGTCTAAAGAATTTTGACCTGTGGACCCCTTAGGATTATAACGGACATCTGCGCATAGGACTGTGCGTGAGTCTGTGAGAATTGAACAGCAGTTCATTTTTCGATTTCGCCGTGAACAGACCTGTCTATTTCTTATTGTTAAATTTATGAGATGTATAATGAAATCTTTCAAGATGACGAATATATGCCAACTTGCTCTGTAAAAGTAATTCCTCCAAAATGCGCTCTCTTGGTGCAACCTTGTGACGTTAATTTTACAGACAAGTTAAAAATTTCATAAATCGCTTGCAAAATTGCAGCGAATTGTTAGAGCAGAATCGTGAGATTAATTTCCGGGAAGATTGTATAAAAATCCATTTAATAATTCACCATCAATTATCGTCACCAATATTCCGAAACATGATTCAGTACGCCCGGTTTGACTCAAAATTATCAGTTACTAGAAACATTTTGATGAATGTTAATGGGACATGTGTTTATACGGATGTATTGCAAACTCCCTGCGATTGTAAAAAATCCGCTGTTATTGTTGCGCAACATGTCGCAAAAATTATTGCTTTGTTTGTTTCTACGATAATTACCACTGCGGTTTTTGTAAATAATTATTATATGAATAAAAATTGAATTTTTCCTAATCGACTTTGTTATTCTTATTAAAAACCCAATGTTCCTCCTCATATACTTTACAATGAAAAATAAGAAACCCACCGTTATGAATTGTTTTATTGGAAAAAAAAGAAAATAATTTTAAAAAAATAATGTAAATAAATTTTAAAAAATAATGTAGGGATGAGAAACGTTTTGAATAATTGTTGGGATAACAAAAAAAAAGAAAAAAAATATCATCCGAAGAAGGAATCGAACGCGAGACCTCCGGTGCCAAAGACCGAGCCATAACCATCTAGACTAGACAGCGGCTCGATAAGTGCCTTACGTTTTAAACTCATAAGGTGCCTAAGAAACTTTGAATCGATTTTTCTCGGAATTTTCCGAGTAGTGCGTCCTACTACTTTAACCACGTAAGGTGCTAGGGTTCCTTTTTCACCATAAAAAAATTCGGCCAAATCCCCGACCCCACGGTCGTGCCGTTTCCTTGTTAGTCTGTAACACTCATTGGTGGTCGAAAAATATTATTTACGAGTCTAATAATAATAAAAGAAAACCGACCGTTCAATTAATTAAAATTGAATTCAATTAATTCCAAACGAACTCAATTATCGCAAATTAAATTAAATTAAGTACAAATCGTTTAAATTAATTTCGATTTAATTTCAATTTGTCATTTGAAATTCAATTAAATTTCAATGAAATGTGAAATTTCAGTTACTCGCTGACTCGTTACTTAGATTGCAACACTCGTTGCTGCAAAAATATAATTCTCGAGTGTAATTAAATGTACTGCCAATAAAGTGAGCGATAAAAAGACAACAGAATTCTCGCAAACACGCACAATAAAGCATGAAAGGACAAAACGGCAATTACAGATGATAAAATACAAAGAGTATATCGTAATTACCACGTTACATAGGAGATCGTCGCGAGAGGCGCGCTTCCAAACGCTGTCGCTGTCCACGGACGTGGAAATCGTGACTGCCACTTCTCTGAGATCGACCTCGTTGAAGGCCTTGAACAACGGTCGCGTTTTCCTGACCTCTTCGTCGTCAAGGGGAAAGTTCGGCTCGTCGCTTTCCACGATCATTCGGGTGGGTCTGGTCTCGTTGCTCCTATAGCAGAGATCAACAACTATGTTACGCCCGGCGTTCGTACGGCTTCGTACGACACCGTGGATTGCGAGTTTCAACACTAGGCGCATAAAAGCAGCATCCGGCTGGAAACTGCAGTTCCGGAGATTGGGCTCGGCGGTGAAGACCTGGAAGTTAGTTAGGGAGCGCGTTAGTCCGGCGTTCTGAAGGAAAGGCTCTGTACCTGAAGAGAGAGGGGGGGCACTTTACCTCGAGTTGGCTGCACTGTTGCTTGCGCCGCACAGTGGGGCAGAATCCCAAAAAGCTGGCCAAAATTCGGAAAGTGTCCAAAATGATCTCCAATTCTCTTCTCGGGGGTTTTCGGGGTCGCTGAATACGAATCTGTTATCAGAATTACGATTTTCAAAATGGCGGACCCAAAATGGCGGACATAATTCAACCAATTAGTCAAATAATTCAGTAAAAAATACCCAATCATATTTCTTAAGGGTTTTTGGGATCGCTGATTACGAATTTGTTATAGGAATGTTAATTTTCAAAATAGCAGACGCGATATATAGACGATTCCAAAAAAATTTTCAATTTTTAACTATTTTTTAATAGAAAATGTTTCATAATATTTTTAGGTTTAAATGAGTAGAAAATCTCTTGAGCCATGTTTTTATTTTTGAACAATTTCTTGAGTACAAAATTTGCAATAAATCAAATATCTGTTATTTACTTCTAGTAACAAAAATCTTGTATGTCATCTTCAATGTTGGAATCATTCGATTCGGATTCTGATGTTGACCCACTTGTATCCAAATCGGAATCGTTCCTTATCTCTTGTCTGGTGACTTCAGGTTGTTTTAACATTTCTATAGCTTCTTTATGTAAAGATTTCGCCGGTCTCTGGGGCAATTTCCTGATGCTTGAGAGAAATGGATCTGATGATACTAAGAGCCTATAGAAAATGTCTCTCATATTCGATTCTCGAGAGCATTTTCTTGAATGATGTAACCTGTAGTTCTTTATGTCCTTATTGCGTGACTCTTGGGCCTCTTCAGAAAGTTGTCCGATCGGTAAAAGGGCATATTTTACAATTTCTGCTCCGTGCATCAACACTTTGTGCACAAATGTTGGCATGTAATACCATGGATATAAAGCAACGAATAAACGGGCAGTATTTACACAATAGTCTTTGAATTTTTCTTCGTCTATATCATACCCGCTCGAAATTGCCTGCAAAATAACATGAAATCGGTGAATTAAATTTTCATCGACTCCTGTTATTTCAGCAGATAAATTAGCATTTTCGAAAAAGCAGCGGGCGGTATTTCCATCGTTTGAGCTGCCATATCCTGGCTTTGGTCGATCAACGATAAGCCCCAGTGTTGTCTTAAATTGAGTCTGTATGTCTTCCTTGCGTACTTTCACAATCTTTTTCACTTCCTCTTCATGAGCTTGCCACTTTTGAGTTGTGAGCTTATACGACAAATGCAAACAGCACTCGAAAAAACGAATCCACGCATGTAATGTAGATATGCCAAATCTTAAATTATCTGTAGATATGCCAAATCTTAAATTATCTGTCCATTTTTATAATTTTGTCGATGTTATTAAAATCTTTAGAGGTGGCTTTGCACAGGAAGCAGCGTTGTGCAGAAGTGGTACCGGTTACAGCGTTACAGACTTTGCCGTCTATCATCGTAAACGACATACAATAGGTTACTGAAATTGATTTTTCATTTTGTTCAGTAGTGTATGGTGCAAGACCCGCAATCTGCTGTTCAATGTCGGTAACTTCTTTCAATGTTGATTGTACATCTTCATGTACAAACTGCAATCGTATTGCTCTGCAGAATCGAGGAGATGAAGGTCTAGGATTTTTCCACACAATAGTTCCTTCATCCGTCTCGTGATTGTTGTAGATTAATTGCAAAGGTACCAGAGAAGTATAAAAAATGCTTTCATCAGATTTTCCAGCCTCATCAAATTTTTGCTTATAAACACTTTGACCGCTGCTTCCATCACATCCCCATTTACAGTGAAGTACTAATTTTTGCAGAATTTCAGAATTTGGAGTATCGATGACATCAGCCTGAAGTTGTATAATTCTGTATGTGGTATGATCAAGTAAAGCCTGTAGTTTAATTTGTGCGCACGACTCAGTAATATTCATGTACACAACTGATGGATAACAACGATTTTTTGCTTTTTCTACTTCATGGTATGATGGGTATAATTTGCATTTACGTGCTCTAGCTGCATTTCTTGATAGCTGATAAGAGCGCTTTGATTCTCCTTTCTCGATCATCAAAGAAAGTGCTTCGTCTGGGGTTAAAGGTGTCTCATTTTTTGACCGAACAGCAGCTATATATTTTGAGGCTCTTGTTGGGCTGGTTAATGTGACATCTTTAAGAACTTGAGCAGCATCCACTTGACCAGAAGTCCTTAAACTCATTGGAGCAGCATACGTCAATTCTTCTGTAGATAAAGTAGAACGTATTTCTTCAGTCTTTCGCCTCTTAGATCTATCGCTGGATGAAGCAAAGGATTTCGAAGGTCGTCCAGATGTTCCTTTTTCATCATTCTTCACAATCTTCTCAGATGTTGATGTTGTGCATTCAGTATCGGATAATGTTGAAAAACATACGGTGCCATTCAACCATTCTTCATTATTTTTTAGAAACTTTTCTTGGCCTCTATTTGCTGCTTTCCATCTGGATCGAAAATTTGCAAATAACAGTCCTAATGACTTTTCATCCTCGTCTACTTGTATCACATGTTCTGTTTTCTTGAAAATTGCATCTTTCAAAACTCCAATAACGAATTTCTGTTCGTTTTTTAAACTGTCTTTCACCATGAAAAAAACAGCTCTTCTTGATAATTCCATATTTGAAGATTGGGAAGACTCTGTAAAATACCAATATAAATATGTACAAAATTGAATGACATTATTTTGAAATCATTTTATACTTAACAAAACTATATACGGTGTTCTGACTCGAAATGTACAAAAATAATTTATTACTACTAAAAATGATTTTATATTTATAAAGAAAACGAATATTTATGATATAAATGATTAACAAATATATTTACATACATTCTGCACGAAAAAAAAACCGACATTACATGAAATCTGTCTTTACGAGAATCACCTCTGTGTCAGTATACAACAGGTATAATAAAGCCTGAACAGCAGGCGGGCTCCTTTCTTTCATACATGGCTGCTCCAGGAGCCCCTCGTCAGTCCTTGCCGAATCGCCGTCTACACTACGTATACACTATGTACGTATACACTAATACACCTTTACTGCCGAAAACCGTTACGCCGTACAAACATGGGGGAAACACAGTTCTAGCTACTGAGAGTTCTTGTAGGAATATTTTATAAAATGTTGAGATTTTCGTAAAGCGTACATCTAGAATAATAAATTACTGTATTAAAATTTAAATAATCTATGAATATTAATCAATAAATGAACATACTACAAATGGAATTGATAAATAAATATTAATCTATGTTAATAGACAGAAAATATACCAACGCGCTGTAACGTAATAATCAATGGATTACATTCACACGTCCGTTAATGTCGCGCCACGTATTTCTCCCTAAAAATTAGTCTAACTATTCGTTGAGCACTCCCGAGCAGCCAGTTTTTTAGTATATTATATTTAGTACTGTACACTATCAGTTTCTTGTTGAAACAAGGTCGAGACTCGCGAAGACATTTTTAAAACTACTTTAGAAAATCGATTTTCGAAAAAAAATGTATAATTTTTTATGTTTACTTGTTGCAAAATTTAGATATTTCAAACATAAAACAAGCAATAACTGTGCATAATTATATTTTCTGCATACCTTCAGCAAGTGTTTCCATTTTGCAGAATTAAAATTGAGACAGTTTCGTCCGTTTCACAGCACTTCGAAACAGGCAAGAATTTTTCGACGCGTACGCTTGTTTAATGCGTACCGAACGGCGGCTGAATGTCGACTGATGTCGAGGCGACCCTAGAGCAGGTATAAACCTGCCCGGTCCGGAATTTCGTCCTAGGACTATCAGTAAACAAGATCTGAACATATATAGACGAATATATACAACTCAAAAATTTGACTTTTGGCCAGCTTTTTGGGATTCTGCCCCACTGTCGCCGCTGGTAGCAGTCGATGTTGCGCTTGCATTCGCGGAGAAATCACTTGACGCTAAGACACAAGTCGACGCGATACTCCTGGATGAGGGCGGCCACATCCACGGACATGGGCAAGACGCGCCCGAGGCACCATTCCTCCCCCGACTCACTGCACAATTGTATCCAATGGGAAGGGGTGTTACGTCCCAGCCTTCAAATTTTTTACTCTACCCCAAAAATTATCATTGCACACGTGCACGATAGCGGCACCCTCATTTTTCGACCAAAGTTATATTTTGTAAACTTTATGGACGCGATAGTCGAAATATGCCACAAGACCCAGAATGGGAAAGCGACTTGCTTCCGCTTCCACGCACTAAATCACCGATAGTATATAACTTACGAGCGAATGTGCTCCAAGCGAGAAACTCACGTAGGAAAATTCCCGAATAGAAAAAACGCAAGACCAAAGCGAACAGAAACTCTCACTCCAAATCCCAAACAGACCCCTACGGAAAACTCGCCCGTGACTCCACACGGTCGTAAAACAGGCCCTCAGCGAGAATTATGAGAACACGTGCGCTAAGGCCGATTCTTAGAAATAGAGCAGCGATTGCGTCTATCTCAGCCGCGACCCAATAAGAAATCCAGAATCATGTTCCCCTACTCCGCTAACCAATCACGAAAATTAACGTAACTTTTACGACCGATTATCCAATCCCTAAAAAACGCATCGTAGGAAATGCACTCTCCCAAAAAACTCCTTCTTCTCCCAAAAACCGAACTCTCGCTGTTTTTGTAAGACGAAGGAGCGTCACTCTGTAATCAGTCTCCGAATCGAAAAGTCGACTTACTCAGATAATACTCTGTCCGCGTAACCGTCTAACATATTTCTCAATCCACTGTACGCGTCTTATATTCAACCGATAGATATATATACATACAAGTGTGTTAATAAACTCTATTTGTAAATCGAAAGAAACACTCACGAGAGTAAGTTATTCGATCAAAGTATCGGGCGAACCTCAACCTCAAACCAAAGCACGCACCGTAAATCGTCTAAATCCAATTGTTATTAAACTGTGTTCGGAACTCGCGCGGAAACCAATTAAGACTCACAGCGCAATCTACCTCTCTTCAAAATTCGCGCACGAACTCGGCAACCTCGCGAGTCCATTCTAAATCTCCCTCCGGGACGTAACAGGGGCACCATTCCGCGTTCCGCCACGACCGAATCCAAAGACAAAGCCGTCGTCGAGTTTTTCGGCACGGACGCCCGCCAGAGCGTGCAATTTAGTTTGCAGCGCGATTTGAGGGTTCAGCGGGCGGGAAATGACACGCGCCTTAGGAAACGACTTCTAGTCAAGGAAAATATTGCCAAAGCGTGCCACGCTGTTCAGCGCCTCTGCCTTGAATAGCAGCAACCTCAGGGAACTTATGTCACCGAGGAGTTTGTCCCTGCGGCAGTCGAGGGCATCTGGCACAGAGAAAAGCGACATGACCATAATTTTTTCGTTGTATTGACTTCGCCGTAGTTTTTCCGTGGATGTTTTTTTTTTACGGGCGTCCGTTGAGCACGTGGAAGGGAACAAGCGGCATAACCTCATTTTCTCTGTTTTCTCACTTTTGGCTTACTTTTTTGGCCGATTTTCTCTTTTGGACGGGCGATTTTTTAGCACGAGGAGGAACGACATAACCTCAGTTATCTATTGTTTGGCTACGGCGTACTTTTTCGTTCCATTTTTAGGACCGCGTGAAGGGAGAAGTGATATAACTTGACTTTTTCTGTTATTTTCGCCATTTTCGGTCGGTTTTTTCTTATCAACGGGCGATTTTCGAGCACGAGCGAAGGGTGAATCGTCATAACCTGACTTGGTTCGTTTTTTCGCCTTCGCCGTACTTGTTCGTTCCATTTGCTTTCCGGATTTGAGGTTATGACAGGGCACGCGAAACGAGTGTTAGAAATAAATATATCGCCGGGGTACGGGTCTTCATTATCCCTACAATAAAGCACGTTACACAAATTATGATACTAGCACTCTTTATTTCTACGGGGGAAGAATGGCTCCGCGCGTTAGAGGCGAGAAACCGTACAGTGTAGTTCAGGGGCGGGGGGCGTAATGCTCTGAACGGTTAATTTTAATATATATATATATATATTTCGCTTTAAATAAATAAATCAACACGTCAGTCCGATTTGACTGTCTGTTAACACACCGGGCCACGCAGGCCGCTTGGAGTATTTCGGCTCACACAGGCCACGCTTCGCTTTACTCCGCTTTTATTACGCTCCGACGCTACACGCAGTACGTCTGCTCGTTTCTCCGTGTTTGTAGCGACTGTCGTTTCCGCTCGCGCCTCGTTACACACCTTTGTGAAAATGGCCCGTCGAAATCAACATCTCAGATTTTTTTGATGACAAATCGTTTGTTGGTCATTGTTGGATCAATTGCAATCTTTGTTGCAGTTGATCCTTCGGTTATTGCAACGGATCCAGTATTACCGGCAAACGACCATCAACGATTCGTCATAATGAAAATCAGGGGAATGCGGATCCCTTGCAGCATGTTTTCTCAACTGCTGGAGCTGCTCGCTGATTGGTTAATTCCCGAACGCTTATCCGATTGGTTAGACATTCTGTCGACGCAGACAGGGCGAACGCGGTCCTATGATTTTATGACGTCATGTACCACGGGGATGTACATTTCATCTATTGATTTAAATAATACGGAGAACCAACAAAGCTTCTCATTATGATATTCATAACCAACAAACGATTGCGCATCGATTGCAACTCAAAGTAGTTGAAATGTTAAGAAATCGGTCAATTTTATGTTCGATTTTATTTTTCATCCTGGGCTTTAAAAAAGGCCCAACAAAGATTGCAATTGATCCAACAATGACCAACAAACGACCAACAAACGATTCGTCATGATAAAAAACTTGGATCTTGATTTCGGTGGGCCATCTTCACAGAGGTGTCAACTCGATCACTTTCTTTGGGACACGTGATCGACTTTTCGTATTCTTCTCTTCTTCAACTCACCGTTGGGATGTTTTGATGAACACAACTGGTCCCAGCTTAAAGAGTCTGGTTGAAACGAGATGGAGCCCCAGAGCTATCTGCTATCTTTCTCTTTCGTCAGTTCGCTTAAATTTTGGGCACAAGTTTTAGTCGAGGTGAATAGCGTCCAAACGTCCCTAGTGCAAATTTTTCTCCAAATTTTTCATAATTTCTCATATTGTAGTCATATATGAGATTTTCGGAGAAATAATGATTTAAGGATGTTGAGTCTCAAATCGCAAATGATGATAAAATTCTGAAAATTTGGTATGTTTTTGTATGAAGTATTTCATAGGTCGTGTAAAAATTTCACGACAATTAGGAAGTTCCTTATTGAACAATTAACATTCACAAATTGAATGTTGATTTATGGAAACTGATGTAACTTTGCAATAACTTTTTTTTTTGACCTCTCAATTTTATAATATCTACAATATACTGCAACGGAAACAAAACGAAGTTTATTGATAAATTTTTTTTTATTTCTTTTAAAAATTGTTCTTAACAAAATGTTAATTTTTTAATAACGAGCTTCCTAATCGTCGTGAACTTTCAACACGATCTCTTTAATACTTCATACAATAACATACCAAATTTTCAGAATTTTCTTATCATTTTTTATTTCAACCCTTAAGGAGGTTGAAGTAATGATAATAGAATTCTGAAAATTTGGTATGTTTTTACATGAAGTATTCAGGAGGTCGTGTAAAAATTTCATAACGATTAAGAAGCTATTTATTGAACAATTAACATTTACATGTTTCATAGGGACTCAACATCCTTAAAACAGATTCAAGTACTGGTCTATTTCCCAAAAACACATTTTTTTTTACTGAAAATTCATGATTTCTCATTTTTTTCCCGGAAATTTTTCTTTTTCCTATGACCTGAGTGAACGGCTGCGGAGATATTCGGAGAAAAGTTAAAGATGAAAAGAAATGATATTTTCGTAAAAAATCATGTTATTATTTTTTTTCCGATCCTTTTTTTTTTTCCTATTGAGTGAACGGCTGCAGAGATATTCTGCGAAAAGTTATAAATGAAAAAAATGAGATTTTTGTAAAAAAAACTCATTACATTTTTTTATCCCTCATAATTCTGAGAAATAATGAATTTCCGAAATTTTTACAAGGATTATTTTCCTTATGGGGTAACACCACTGTAACGGCCTGCCACGAAGGGTTTTAGGCAAATAATACTGGGGGTAATTATTAAGCATATATTGAAGTATATTACAAAAAAATGTTATGGGGAAATATTACAAAATGGCGACACTGTAGCAAATTCTTCCGAGACATGTTGAACTTACGGTGCTCTGTGGCACGCAGTATAACATGTGCCAATTTTAATCTGGACAAAATAATTTTCCTTTTATTGAATATAGATGAGTGTAGCTAGTGAACCACGTAGGGGATTTTAGAAATATTGATTTTTGAGTAATGGCCGACTATTTAACTAAAAATGTTCAATTTTTTTTAAAGCCATTTATTTGTTAATAAATATTGTTTAAATTAACTTATCGAAAATCCCCTACGTGATTCAGTACCTACACTCATGTAGACTTTATAAAACAAAATTCTTTTTTTTAGATGAAAATTGGCACAGTTATACTGCGTGCTGCAGAGATTCGACATGCTTCGGAAGAATTGCTGCAGTGTCGCGATTTTATAATATTTTCGGATAAAAATGGATAGCGATATACTTATATATATGCTCAATAAATACCGCAAGTATTATTTGTTTAACACATTTACTTCCGCCAAAAAAAATATCAAAAAATACGCGTCCTGTGAGGTCGTTCTAGTGGTGTTACCTCTTAAAGTCTTGGTTTTTTGAAATTCGTTGGCCAGAACAATTATAAAAAATGCAGTGATATAATAATAAATGCAGATTATAAAGTACGATTATTTTTATCTATATTTTTTATTTCATATAATTTCCGGGATTTTCCCGTGATCGTAATTGAAATGATGAAATATTCGGGAAAATTCGAAAAAAATCGGGGAAATTCGCAGAAACTCAGATGTTTGCGTGAAAATAATTGTCCGCAAAACTCCGAATTCTTCATATTTGTTCCAATTCATAGAAAAATTCGGAAAAAATCGAAAAAAATTTGCGGAAAAAATGGGAGTTTTTCGGGAAAAGATTTGCACTAGGGGTCCTTGCAAACGAGTGGCCTCAACTTAGAGGATTGAGCTCAAAGACTAAAAGCGCTGCAAAATTATCTGACGGAAAGTCAAGAAGTAATTTCGCGAAGTAGTGTAGATTTTGCTGTAGAGAAGTGTAATGAGCTTGGCATTACAACGCAACCTCAGCGACGTATTCGGAGAAAGAAGAAGATGCCTGGTGAAAGCTGCGACGATGCTGGCCTTGCTTTTAAAGACGAGCTATGTCGCGAAATAAGTAGTGTAATGGGGCCGATTCTAATGCAAAATTCCTACTACCGATATGATACCGACATTTAGCCGTATATCGAACCAAAAAAGCGGTCGGTAGGGTAGGAATTTTGCAGTAGAATCGACCCCTGCATTATCGACTGTCGATGTCTACTTACCGACTGATGGTGGGGGCTCTCTGCTTACGGAACGATGATGTGGCTCTCTGCTTACCGACCGATGGTGGGGGGCTCTCTGCTTACCGACCGATGGCGATCCCATCCGCCGACGCGGGGGGGGGGGGCGGGGGGTAAACACGGGGACTCACGACCGACTCCTAGCGAGGCCGCGCAACGACTGTCAAAGAGTCGAAGTGCTTTTTAGTAAAAGTGACTTCCCCTCCCGCCAGAAGGAGGGAGTGGCGGTAGGACGAGTGGAGGGGGGGGGGGGCCTGATTTCTCAGAAATCCTTTCCGTGGCCTGACAAAGAGCCCCCTCCCCCTCCAACAGTCGGCGGCGAGACGAATAGGGGGGGGGCTGATTTCTCAGAAATCGTTTGAAAAATTTGTGGATGGTGAGTCATCGGGCGTCTGCTGCGGCTTGACCCCTCCCCCCTCCATGCGATAGTTTTTTCTATACATTGACGCGTTGAAACCTGTCAGCGACTTGAGGTGTTGAATGACTATTTTCTGAGACTTTGAAACCTAGGGGCGGGGGTGTTTAAACATCGATTGATCAGTCAAAATGGCGGTTGGATTACGTCAGATTTTTTCTAAGAATTACGTGGAGATTAACATTTGTGTGTGTGTGTGTGTGTGTGTGTGTGTGTGTGTGTGTGTGTGTGTGTGTGTGTGTGCGTGCGTGCGTGCGTGCGTGCGTGCGTGCGTGTGTGTGTGTGTGTGTGTGTGTGTGTGTGTGTGTGTGCGTGCGCGGGTGCGTGTGCGTGTGTGGCGGTGAGGCTTCCGGCGCGTGACATTTTTCTGCGCTCGGAACCCCGCGCCCCCAATTAGTAGGTGATAGGAGGAAATAAACAGATCAAAAAGACCGCTGTTTATACTGGAGCCATGCGACGTTTCGCGCGCGTGCAAAAACACATACACCCACACACACACACACACACACCTTGCAGATGCTGCGCTTGACAAAGACCCCCCCCCCCCCAATCAAATGCGATATCGGTAACCGTCGTCTCGGCCGCCATGAGAAATAAGTGGGGATGTCTAGAAAAATATTTGTCAGTATAGCCTCCCCGCCGACATGAGTCATTTCAGAGATTCAAAAAATGCCCTTTCTCAAAATTTGAATAAGATTGCCTCCGATCAATTTCGAAACGCTCCTCCTCCCCCCTGCCACTCCAAAGTTCCAAAGATCAAAGGGAGTGAAGCATTTAACGATAATGTGCATCCCGGGCGATACGGAGCTGTAGGTAATTCGCGAAAAAAATTACCTCTCGTCGAGAAGTTGCTGCGGAAGACTGCGCAATAAAAACGATCATGCGGTGCAGCGAAAAACAAAATTTGTCCAGGAGACGGGAATTAAGAGTGCGCATCGAACGATTGTTGAGAGACATTCAACAATTGAAGGGGGAAATAGACTCGTGGGCGCAGATGCATTCGCTGAGGATGATATTTGATAAAATTAATTTGGAGCCACGGTTCGCGAAAAATCTCCTCACCGACAAACGTCATTGGTCGAAGGCATTTCGAGAAAAAAATGTCGAGTACGAGATTGAAAAGAGAGCACCGTCTCGCTGCTTGGAACTCGATCTTTGTGTATACAAACTCGACGTTTGAGCGGGCGCGCATACACTTACACACACGCGCGCACGCGTACGAGGTTGTGTAGAGATCTTCTTCTCATATATATATATATATTCGCGAGCCCTTCTGCATAGGCATTCGATTTCAACTCATCGAGTAGTCGTGACCATGGATGATTGCGATAAAATTATCGATACGTTGAGGGGTGCACGGAACACTTTCTCTCACGTGGAGAAGTGGCAAATGTTCTGTGACGTGCATGTCAAACTCTTGGGGCAAACATTGAAAAAACCAGAGCTCAACGTCGGTCAAAAACTTAAAATTCAATCGACAGTAGTGAAATTGTTGTCGTTGAGGGAAAAAATAGTGCGTGGAGCAAGCAGCGCTGGTGTAAGCGGTGCTGGTGTGAGCGATGCTCGTGATAAACTCAAGTGGATCGATCTCGAGGCGGCATTCAAAAATCGCGTAAAGACAGGCTCGATCGTGAATTTCGAGCACAAAGATGTGCACAGTTTCCTCGCAGATGCGATGCGCGTGGTAGTATCAAAACTCGACAATATCGTGCGCGAGGAGGGTAACGTGAAGGTGAATGTGACTTTAGCGTGCAAGTTTCACCTCATGAAGGTGGATGAAATCATTGAGGAGGAAAAGACATTTCAAACGAAAAACGCAATCATTCTGCGATCGAGCGACATTGCCGAGTCGTTCATCGAGCACGTCCAAGCAAAACTCTCCGCAAAAATCGAGGACTTTCAGGAAATAGAGTCGGGATGGACGTTACACGAAATCTCACATCTACTTGTGAACATCAACAAGTACGAACCACTGGGAGAAAGCTTGTCCACCTACACGCGTCTCCCACAAGATATACAGATGAAACGGGCCGTCATCAATATCGAAAACAATGACCCCTGTTGTTTTCTCTGGTCCGTCACCGCAGCTCTCTCACCACGACCGAGGCGTGATCCCCATCGTACGAGTTCGTATCCTCATTACAGCGAGGTGCTCATCTACGAAGGTCTGGATTTCCCGATGAGTTTGTCAAAGATCACAAAATTTGAGCGATCGAATAGCTTATCGATCCATGTGTATGGCATTGATGGTACGACAAAAGACGGCATTAGTAAAATTGTGCCGATATATCTGAGTAAGCAAATGTCAGATAAACCGACGATTCATCTACTCATGATCAAGGCGGATATCGATAAGGAGGAGGATGAGGAGGAGGATGCCGTTCCTAAGGTGTATCATCAGTTCGCGTGGATTAAAAACATGTCGCGACTCTTGAGTGTGCAGACGTCAAGGAAAGGAAACCACCTGTGGATTTGCGACCGGTGCTTGTGCCACTTCATCACAGAAGAAATATTGCAACGGCACAAAGAGGACTGCAGTAATAATTGTCGTGTTACTTTTCCCGAAGGTACGAATACAATATTGAAATTCAAAAATTACAAGCACAAGGAAATAGTTCCATTTGTAAATTATGCGGATTTGGAATGTTTGCTCGAACCTGTCACACCACCACAGGCTAACACTGTAAATTATCAGAAGCACATCCCTCACAGTATTGCGTACTATAAGCATCGCAGTTTCAATGACGCTCTCCCGGAGTACAAGGCGTTTCGTGGAACGACCTGTATCGAATGGCTCATGCGTGAATTAGAAGGACTCGCTAGCTCATTGCACGACATTTTTCAAACTATAGTACCAATGAGGCCTTTGAATAGCGATGAAAGTCGAAGTTTCAAGTTGGCCGAAAAATGTCACGTTTGAGAAAAACCATTTGCGCCCACGAACGTGAAAGTGCGAGATCATTGTCACTTTACAGGCAAACTCCGCGGTGCCGCTCATCAAGAATGTAATTTAAATTACAAAATTGCCCACGTAGTGCCGATAGTTTTTCACAACTTGTCGGGATACGACGCACACTTTTTGATAGTAGCATTGGCTCGATCCTTCGAAGGATCCATGAGTCTTTTGCCAATTAACAAGGAGAAATATATTTCATTTTCGAAGCGCGTCAAAGGTACACGCGTGCAATATCGATTCATCGACTCTTTGAGATTCATGCCCAGTAGCATCGAAAAATTAACATCATACCTCAAAACCGATAAAAAAATAGTAACACGCAAGCATTGCGCTAACGCAACGGAATTTGAATTGTTGACGAGAAAAGGCGTTTTCCCCTATGACTACGTGGACTCTTGGACGCGACTCGATGAGACTGAATTGCCCGCGAAAAGGAAATCGTTCTCCACATTGAGTAATGAAGATATTTCGGCAGACGATTACGCGCACGCGTGCAAGGTTTGGACTGTCTTTAATCTTAAAACTTTGGGTGAATATTCCGACTTGTATTTGAAAACTGATGTACTCCTACTGACAGATATTTTTGAGAATTTTCGACGAAATTGCATCGACACGTACAACCTCGATCCATTGCACTATTTTACCGCACCCGGTCTATCCTTTGATGCAATGTTAAAATGTACCGATGTAGAACTCGAGCTCTTGCTCGACGTTGACATGTTAATGTTCATCGAGAAAGGTATTCGCGGTGGCGTAGCGCAGTGCTGCAATAGGTACGCGAAAGCAAATAATCGCTATATGCGAGATGATTTTGAACCAAACGAGCCCGCGTCATACTTGATGTATTACGATGTCAATAATCTGTATGTTGCGGCTATATGTGTGAGTCATTGCCGTACGGCTCGTACGCTTGGGTAGAAAAATTCGAGCAATGTATCGAGGATATTCCAGATGACGCTGAAACGGGGTACATCTTGGAGGTCGATTTGGAGTATCCTCGGGAGTTACACGACACTCACAAAGATCTGCCCTTGTGCCCACAACACTACCTCCCTCCTGGGAGCACTCAAACTAAATTAACGACCACGCTGCTGCCAAAAGAAAAATACGTAATTCACTATAGAAATTTGAAACAATGCTTGAGATTGGGATTGCGCGTTACAAAAATTCACAGAGTCCTCAAATTCAAACAGCGCGCTTGGTTAAAAAAGTACATCGATGTAAATACGGAATTGAGGAAGTGATCTGACAATGATTTTGAGAAAAATTTTTACAAACTCATGAACAATGCGGTCTTCGGTAAAACAATGGAAAATGTGAGGAAACATCGGGAGGTGCGACTCGTGACAAAGTGGAAGGGGCGGCGAGGGGCGGAAGCGCAGATCGCCAAGCCTACGTTTCATAGCTGCACTATATTTGACAAAGACATCGTTATAATCGAGCTCAATCAAGCGTGCGTTCTATTCAATAAGCCTACATACACAGGATTTTCCATTCTCGATATCTCCAAACTCTGGATTTACGATTTTCACTACAACTACATGCGTGAACGATTCAACGATCGAGCAAAATTATTGTACACAGACACTGATAGTCTCATCTATCACATCAGCGTGCCCAACATTTATGAAACGATCAAGTGTGACATTGACAAGTTTGACACGTCTGATTATCCGCAAATCAATCCGTACAACATGCCTTTACGCAATAAGAAAGTATTAGGTCTCATGAAAGATGAGAATAATGGTCGTATTATGACGGAATTTGTGGGCTTGAGAGCGAAATTGTACTCGTTTAAAATTCTCGATTGTGACGATGCGAACAAAAGAGCTAAGGGTGTAAGGCGGTCAACCCTGAAATCCATCACATTCGATGATTTTAAAAATTGCTTGTTTGCGCATGAAAATCTTGTCAAGGTGCAACAATTGATCATGAGTAAAAAACACATTGTTCATACGGCGATGTAAAATAAAGTCGCTCTCAGCTGGAGAGATGATAAAAGAATGCTAATTCCAGATTCCACGGACACTCTTCCATGGGGTTATGCTCATATGTAAACTGAATAAAAAGAAAACTGTATATATGTGCGTGTGTGTTTCAAGACTCATTTTTTCTATCCCCTCTCCTGGGGAACAGCGACTGATATCGGACCCATTCTAGATGTAAGCAAACGATAGCTCACTCTTTAACGTCTCCTCTCCCGAGAGTACGATTTGTTCGGTCCTTCGGGGCGGGGGGGGGGGTGAAATGACGCATGGATTTTTTTCAAACATTTAATAAAATCGTTTTTTTTTTCACAAACCTCCTCTGTCGATCCAACTGTTGTGCGTATCGTCGAAACCTAGCCACTTGACGAGCATTCGATTTCCACGCTTCTTCACCACATTCTCAACGAGGTAAATTTCGGGATACTTGACTTTCTGGAGCTCCTCTTCGTAGAAGCAGACGGCGATGGGTTCATCCCGATGGTCCCTGAGATTGTACGTCGTTGGATTCGTTCTTTTCACTCTGCATATCGTGAATACTTCCGTTATCCAATTTGGCGTATAACCCTTCTCAAATACATTCTTAAATTTTCTAATTCGCACATTATCGCCAATTGAGAATTTTTGTGATTTCTTTGCTGATAATCGGCGCTGGCGGAAAATACGATGGAGAATCTGTCTTTCATTTGTGC
The DNA here is from genome assembly GCA_951751655.1 of Ophion costatus. Lineage (NCBI taxonomy): Eukaryota > Metazoa > Arthropoda > Insecta > Hymenoptera > Ichneumonidae > Ophion > Ophion costatus. The sequence continues at coordinate 13,455,505 of OX632357.1, read as the reverse complement.
GATTGATATTTTTCGGTTTTTCCTTGATGGTTCGATGCACGGTATTGTTGTATTCACTAACTAGAGACTCCAAAATATCTATCCATTTGTAACTTCCACGAAGACTGAATTGCATCCACATTTTATTTTTTAACGTTCTATTGAAACGCTCGCAGATTGATGCTTTCAAATTGCTATACGTTAAGTACATGTTTATATTGTATTTTTTCACAAGAGCTTCAAACTGTGAATTATAAAATTCTTTTCCACGATCGACGTGCAAGTTCTTAGGTATGCGGCCCTGATTGAATACAGATTTCATTGCCAGCGTCGTATCTGTACCGCTCTTGCTTATCAACGGCACGGCCCAGGTGAATTTGGAGAATATATCGATGACGGTCAGGAGGAACTTATTTTGCGAGTTTTGCCTCGCGTACGATGACATATCTACGAGGTCGGCTTGCCACGTTTCATCCAGGCCTCGGATTTCAACGTTGCGACGAGTATAATTTCTACGTGCGGGCTGATGCAGCTCTCGCACGGGAGTCAGTTTTGTGGCATAATTCATAGCGCGCGCGCCTGGAGATCCACACACATCAACGCTCAACGTGCGAATGTCGGGGGGAACACTATCGTTTTGCTAATAAGTAATTCCAGCCTCGCGCAATTCTATGATCGATATGATTTCATTGGAATGCGATGAGATGCCTGCCGCTTGAGATGCGTGAAGTAATCGGAGACGATCTACAAGCTCGTTCGGATTGTCCCAGTAAACATAATCAAATTGCATATTTTTTCGGGCTTTCTTGTACATTCCCCGACCCGTACGTGCACGAATTATTTTCGAAATGTAAATCTTGAATTTGTGATTGTTTTCACGTCGCACAGCTCCGTCGAGCCTGTAATATTTTTTATGAGCATTCGTGGCAATGATGATATTCTCATAGTTTTTTAAATCGTTCGGTTCGAGAATCCCGACATTTGGCACTTTTTTAAATAGGAGCTCCGTCGTCGTCGTCGTCGTCGTCGTCGTCGTCGTCGTCGTCGTCGTCGTCGTCGTCGTCGTCGTCGTCGTCGTCGTCGTCGTCGTCGTCGTCGTCGTCGTCGTCGTCGTCGTCGTCGTCGTCGTCGTCGTCGTCGTCGTCGTCGTCGTCGTCGTCGTCGTCGTCGTCGTCGTCGTCGTCGTCGTCGTCGTCGTCGTCGTCGTCGTCGTCGTCGTCGTCGTCGTCGTCGTCGTCGTCGTCGTCGTCGTCGTCGTCGTCGTCGTCGTCGTCGTCGTCGTCGTCGTCGTCGTCGTCGTCGTCGTCGTCGTCGTCGTCGTCGTCGTCGTCGTCGTCGTCGTCGTCGTCGTCGTCGTCGTCGTCGTCGTCGTCGTCGTCGTCGTCGTCGTCGTCGTCGTCGTCGTCGTCGTCGTCGTCGTCGTCGTCGTCGTCGTCGTCGTCGTCGTCGTCGTCGTCGTCGTCGTCGTCGTCGTCGTCGTCGTCGTCGTCGTCGTCGTCGTCGTCGTCGTCGTCGTCGTCGTCGTCGTCGTCGTCGTCGTCGTCGTCGTCGTCGTCGTCGTCGTCGTCGTCGTCGTCGTCGTCGTCGTCGTCGTCGTCGTCGTCGTCGTCGTCGTCGTCGTCGTCGTCGTCGTCGTCGTCGTCGTCGTCGTCGTCGTCGTCGTCGTCGTCGTCGTCGTCGTCGTCGTCGTCGTCGTCGTCGTCGTCGTCGTCGTCGTCGTCGTCGTCGTCGTCGTCGTCGTCGTCGTCGTCGTCGTCGTCGTCGTCGTCGTCGTCGTCGTCGTCGTCGTCGTCGTCGTCGTCGTCGTCGTCGTCGTCGTCGTCGTCGTCGTCGTCGTCGTCGTCGTCGTCGTCGTCGTCGTCGTCGTCGTCGTCGTCGTCGTCGTCGTCGTCGTCGTCGTCGTCGTCGTCGTCGTCGTCGTCGTCGTCGTCGTCGTCGTCGTCGTCGTCGTCGTCGTCGTCGTCGTCGTCGTCGTCGTCGTCGTCGTCGTCGTCGTCGTCGTCGTCGTCGTCGTCGTCGTCGTCGTCGTCGTCGTCGTCGTCGTCGTCGTCGTCGTCGTCGTCGTCGTCGTCGTCGTCGTCGTCGTCGTCGTCGTCGTCGTCGTCGTCGTCGTCGTCGTCGTCGTCGTCGTCGTCGTCGTCGTCGTCGTCGTCGTCGTCGTCGTCGTCGTCGTCGTCGTCGTCGTCGTCGTCGTCGTCGTCGTCGTCGTCGTCGTCGTCGTCGTCGTCGTCGTCGTCGTCGTCGTCGTCGTCGTCGTCGTCGTCGTCGTCGTCGTCGTCGTCGTCGTCGTCGTCGTCGTCGTCGTCGTCGTCGTCGTCGTCGTCGTCGTCGTCGTCGTCGTCGTCGTCGTCGTCGTCGTCGTCGTCGTCGTCGTCGTCGTCGTCGTCGTCGTCGTCGTCGTCGTCGTCGTCGTCGTCGTCGTCGTCGTCGTCGTCGTCGTCGTCGTCGTCGTCGTCGTCGTCGTCGTCGTCGTCGTCGTCGTCGTCGTCGTCGTCGTCGTCGTCGTCGTCGTCGTCGTCGTCGTCGTCGTCGTCGTCGTCGTCGTCGTCGTCGTCGTCGTCGTCGTCGTCGTCGTCGTCGTCGTCGTCGTCGTCGTCGTCGTCGTCGTCGTCGTCGTCGTCGTCGTCGTCGTCGTCGTCGTCGTCGTCGTCGTCGTCGTCGTCGTCGTCGTCGTCGTCGTCGTCGTCGTCGTCGTCGTCGTCGTCGTCGTCGTCGTCGTCGTCGTCGTCGTCGTCGTCGTCGTCGTCGTCGTCGTCGTCGTCGTCGTCGTCGTCGTCGTCGTCGTCGTCGTCGTCGTCGTCGTCGTCGTCGTCGTCGTCGTCGTCGTCGTCGTCGTCGTCGTCGTCGTCGTCGTCGTCGTCGTCGTCGTCGTCGTCGTCGTCGTCGTCGTCGTCGTCGTCGTCGTCGTCGTCGTCGTCGTCGTCGTCGTCGTCGTCGTCGTCGTCGTCGTCGTCGTCGTCGTCGTCGTCGTCGTCGTCGTCGTCGTCGTCGTCGTCGTCGTCGTCGTCGTCGTCGTCGTCGTCGTCGTCGTCGTCGTCGTCGTCGTCGTCGTCGTCGTCGTCGTCGTCGTCGTCGTCGTCGTCGTCGTCGTCGTCGTCGTCGTCGTCGTCGTCGTCGTCGTCGTCGTCGTCGTCGTCGTCGTCGTCGTCGTCGTCGTCGTCGTCGTCGTCGTCGTCGTCGTCGTCGTCGTCGTCGTCGTCGTCGTCGTCGTCGTCGTCGTCGTCGTCGTCGTCGTCGTCGTCGTCGTCGTCGTCGTCGTCGTCGTCGTCGTCGTCGTCGTCGTCGTCGTCGTCGTCGTCGTCGTCGTCGTCGTCGTCGTCGTCGTCGTCGTCGTCGTCGTCGTCGTCGTCGTCGTCGTCGTCGTCGTCGTCGTCGTCGTCGTCGTCGTCGTCGTCGTCGTCGTCGTCGTCGTCGTCGTCGTCGTCGTCGTCGTCGTCGTCGTCGTCGTCGTCGTCGTCGTCGTCGTCGTCGTCGTCGTCGTCGTCGTCGTCGTCGTCGTCGTCGTCGTCGTCGTCGTCGTCGTCGTCGTCGTCGTCGTCGTCGTCGTCGTCGTCGTCGTCGTCGTCGTCGTCGTCGTCGTCGTCGTCGTCGTCGTCGTCGTCGTCGTCGTCGTCGTCGTCGTCGTCGTCGTCGTCGTCGTCGTCGTCGTCGTCGTCGTCGTCGTCGTCGTCGTCGTCGTCGTCGTCGTCGTCGTCGTCGTCGTCGTCGTCGTCGTCGTCGTCGTCGTCGTCGTCGTCGTCGTCGTCGTCGTCGTCGTCGTCGTCGTCGTCGTCGTCGTCGTCGTCGTCGTCGTCGTCGTCGTCGTCGTCGTCGTCGTCGTCGTCGTCGTCGTCGTCGTCGTCGTCGTCGTCGTCGTCGTCGTCGTCGTCGTCGTCGTCGTCGTCGTCGTCGTCGTCGTCGTCGTCGTCGTCGTCGTCGTCGTCGTCGTCGTCGTCGTCGTCGTCGTCGTCGTCGTCGTCGTCGTCGTCGTCGTCGTCGTCGTCGTCGTCGTCGTCGTCGTCGTCGTCGTCGTCGTCGTCGTCGTCGTCGTCGTCGTCGTCGTCGTCGTCGTCGTCGTCGTCGTCGTCGTCGTCGTCGTCGTCGTCGTCGTCGTCGTCGTCGTCGTCGTCGTCGTCGTCGTCGTCGTCGTCGTCGTCGTCGTCGTCGTCGTCGTCGTCGTCGTCGTCGTCGTCGTCGTCGTCGTCGTCGTCGTCGTCGTCGTCGTCGTCGTCGTCGTCGTCGTCGTCGTCGTCGTCGTCGTCGTCGTCGTCGTCGTCGTCGTCGTCGTCGTCGTCGTCGTCGTCGTCGTCGTCGTCGTCGTCGTCGTCGTCGTCGTCGTCGTCGTCGTCGTCGTCGTCGTCGTCGTCGTCGTCGTCGTCGTCGTCGTCGTCGTCGTCGTCGTCGTCGTCGTCGTCGTCGTCGTCGTCGTCGTCGTCGTCGTCGTCGTCGTCGTCGTCGTCGTCGTCGTCGTCGTCGTCGTCGTCGTCGTCGTCGTCGTCGTCGTCGTCGTCGTCGTCGTCGTCGTCGTCGTCGTCGTCGTCGTCGTCGTCGTCGTCGTCGTCGTCGTCGTCGTCGTCGTCGTCGTCGTCGTCGTCGTCGTCGTCGTCGTCGTCGTCGTCGTCGTCGTCGTCGTCGTCGTCGTCGTCGTCGTCGTCGTCGTCGTCGTCGTCGTCGTCGTCGTCGTCGTCGTCGTCGTCGTCGTCGTCGTCGTCGTCGTCGTCGTCGTCGTCGTCGTCGTCGTCGTCGTCGTCGTCGTCGTCGTCGTCGTCGTCGTCGTCGTCGTCGTCGTCGTCGTCGTCGTCGTCGTCGTCGTCGTCGTCGTCGTCGTCGTCGTCGTCGTCGTCGTCGTCGTCGTCGTCGTCGTCGTCGTCGTCGTCGTCGTCGTCGTCGTCGTCGTCGTCGTCGTCGTCGTCGTCGTCGTCGTCGTCGTCGTCGTCGTCGTCGTCGTCGTCGTCGTCGTCGTCGTCGTCGTCGTCGTCGTCGTCGTCGTCGTCGTCGTCGTCGTCGTCGTCGTCGTCGTCGTCGTCGTCGTCGTCGTCGTCGTCGTCGTCGTCGTCGTCGTCGTCGTCGTCGTCGTCGTCGTCGTCGTCGTCGTCGTCGTCGTCGTCGTCGTCGTCGTCGTCGTCGTCGTCGTCGTCGTCGTCGTCGTCGTCGTCGTCGTCGTCGTCGTCGTCGTCGTCGTCGTCGTCGTCGTCGTCGTCGTCGTCGTCGTCGTCGTCGTCGTCGTCGTCGTCGTCGTCGTCGTCGTCGTCGTCGTCGTCGTCGTCGTCGTCGTCGTCGTCGTCGTCGTCGTCGTCGTCGTCGTCGTCGTCGTCGTCGTCGTCGTCGTCGTCGTCGTCGTCGTCGTCGTCGTCGTCGTCGTCGTCGTCGTCGTCGTCGTCGTCGTCGTCGTCGTCGTCGTCGTCGTCGTCGTCGTCGTCGTCGTCGTCGTCGTCGTCGTCGTCGTCGTCGTCGTCGTCGTCGTCGTCGTCGTCGTCGTCGTCGTCGTCGTCGTCGTCGTCGTCGTCGTCGTCGTCGTCGTCGTCGTCGTCGTCGTCGTCGTCGTCGTCGTCGTCGTCGTCGTCGTCGTCGTCGTCGTCGTCGTCGTCGTCGTCGTCGTCGTCGTCGTCGTCGTCGTCGTCGTCGTCGTCGTCGTCGTCGTCGTCGTCGTCGTCGTCGTCGTCGTCGTCGTCGTCGTCGTCGTCGTCGTCGTCGTCGTCGTCGTCGTCGTCGTCGTCGTCGTCGTCGTCGTCGTCGTCGTCGTCGTCGTCGTCGTCGTCGTCGTCGTCGTCGTCGTCGTCGTCGTCGTCGTCGTCGTCGTCGTCGTCGTCGTCGTCGTCGTCGTCGTCGTCGTCGTCGTCGTCGTCGTCGTCGTCGTCGTCGTCGTCGTCGTCGTCGTCGTCGTCGTCGTCGTCGTCGTCGTCGTCGTCGTCGTCGTCGTCGTCGTCGTCGTCGTCGTCGTCGTCGTCGTCGTCGTCGTCGTCGTCGTCGTCGTCGTCGTCGTCGTCGTCGTCGTCGTCGTCGTCGTCGTCGTCGTCGTCGTCGTCGTCGTCGTCGTCGTCGTCGTCGTCGTCGTCGTCGTCGTCGTCGTCGTCGTCGTCGTCGTCGTCGTCGTCGTCGTCGTCGTCGTCGTCGTCGTCGTCGTCGTCGTCGTCGTCGTCGTCGTCGTCGTCGTCGTCGTCGTCGTCGTCGTCGTCGTCGTCGTCGTCGTCGTCGTCGTCGTCGTCGTCGTCGTCGTCGTCGTCGTCGTCGTCGTCGTCGTCGTCGTCGTCGTCGTCGTCGTCGTCGTCGTCGTCGTCGTCGTCGTCGTCGTCGTCGTCGTCGTCGTCGTCGTCGTCGTCGTCGTCGTCGTCGTCGTCGTCGTCGTCGTCGTCGTCGTCGTCGTCGTCGTCGTCGTCGTCGTCGTCGTCGTCGTCGTCGTCGTCGTCGTCGTCGTCGTCGTCGTCGTCGTCGTCGTCGTCGTCGTCGTCGTCGTCGTCGTCGTCGTCGTCGTCGTCGTCGTCGTCGTCGTCGTCGTCGTCGTCGTCGTCGTCGTCGTCGTCGTCGTCGTCGTCGTCGTCGTCGTCGTCGTCGTCGTCGTCGTCGTCGTCGTCGTCGTCGTCGTCGTCGTCGTCGTCGTCGTCGTCGTCGTCGTCGTCGTCGTCGTCGTCGTCGTCGTCGTCGTCGTCGTCGTCGTCGTCGTCGTCGTCGTCGTCGTCGTCGTCGTCGTCGTCGTCGTCGTCGTCGTCGTCGTCGTCGTCGTCGTCGTCGTCGTCGTCGTCGTCGTCGTCGTCGTCGTCGTCGTCGTCGTCGTCGTCGTCGTCGTCGTCGTCGTCGTCGTCGTCGTCGTCGTCGTCGTCGTCGTCGTCGTCGTCGTCGTCGTCGTCGTCGTCGTCGTCGTCGTCGTCGTCGTCGTCGTCGTCGTCGTCGTCGTCGTCGTCGTCGTCGTCGTCGTCGTCGTCGTCGTCGTCGTCGTCGTCGTCGTCGTCGTCGTCGTCGTCGTCGTCGTCGTCGTCGTCGTCGTCGTCGTCGTCGTCGTCGTCGTCGTCGTCGTCGTCGTCGTCGTCGTCGTCGTCGTCGTCGTCGTCGTCGTCGTCGTCGTCGTCGTCGTCGTCGTCGTCGTCGTCGTCGTCGTCGTCGTCGTCGTCGTCGTCGTCGTCGTCGTCGTCGTCGTCGTCGTCGTCGTCGTCGTCGTCGTCGTCGTCGTCGTCGTCGTCGTCGTCGTCGTCGTCGTCGTCGTCGTCGTCGTCGTCGTCGTCGTCGTCGTCGTCGTCGTCGTCGTCGTCGTCGTCGTCGTCGTCGTCGTCGTCGTCGTCGTCGTCGTCGTCGTCGTCGTCGTCGTCGTCGTCGTCGTCGTCGTCGTCGTCGTCGTCGTCGTCGTCGTCGTCGTCGTCGTCGTCGTCGTCGTCGTCGTCGTCGTCGTCGTCGTCGTCGTCGTCGTCGTCGTCGTCGTCGTCGTCGTCGTCGTCGTCGTCGTCGTCGTCGTCGTCGTCGTCGTCGTCGTCGTCGTCGTCGTCGTCGTCGTCGTCGTCGTCGTCGTCGTCGTCGTCGTCGTCGTCGTCGTCGTCGTCGTCGTCGTCGTCGTCGTCGTCGTCGTCGTCGTCGTCGTCGTCGTCGTCGTCGTCGTCGTCGTCGTCGTCGTCGTCGTCGTCGTCGTCGTCGTCGTCGTCGTCGTCGTCGTCGTCGTCGTCGTCGTCGTCGTCGTCGTCGTCGTCGTCGTCGTCGTCGTCGTCGTCGTCGTCGTCGTCGTCGTCGTCGTCGTCGTCGTCGTCGTCGTCGTCGTCGTCGTCGTCGTCGTCGTCGTCGTCGTCGTCGTCGTCGTCGTCGTCGTCGTCGTCGTCGTCGTCGTCGTCGTCGTCGTCGTCGTCGTCGTCGTCGTCGTCGTCGTCGTCGTCGTCGTCGTCGTCGTCGTCGTCGTCGTCGTCGTCGTCGTCGTCGTCGTCGTCGTCGTCGTCGTCGTCGTCGTCGTCGTCGTCGTCGTCGTCGTCGTCGTCGTCGTCGTCGTCGTCGTCGTCGTCGTCGTCGTCGTCGTCGTCGTCGTCGTCGTCGTCGTCGTCGTCGTCGTCGTCGTCGTCGTCGTCGTCGTCGTCGTCGTCGTCGTCGTCGTCGTCGTCGTCGTCGTCGTCGTCGTCGTCGTCGTCGTCGTCGTCGTCGTCGTCGTCGTCGTCGTCGTCGTCGTCGTCGTCGTCGTCGTCGTCGTCGTCGTCGTCGTCGTCGTCGTCGTCGTCGTCGTCGTCGTCGTCGTCGTCGTCGTCGTCGTCGTCGTCGTCGTCGTCGTCGTCGTCGTCGTCGTCGTCGTCGTCGTCGTCGTCGTCGTCGTCGTCGTCGTCGTCGTCGTCGTCGTCGTCGTCGTCGTCGTCGTCGTCGTCGTCGTCGTCGTCGTCGTCGTCGTCGTCGTCGTCGTCGTCGTCGTCGTCGTCGTCGTCGTCGTCGTCGTCGTCGTCGTCGTCGTCGTCGTCGTCGTCGTCGTCGTCGTCGTCGTCGTCGTCGTCGTCGTCGTCGTCGTCGTCGTCGTCGTCGTCGTCGTCGTCGTCGTCGTCGTCGTCGTCGTCGTCGTCGTCGTCGTCGTCGTCGTCGTCGTCGTCGTCGTCGTCGTCGTCGTCGTCGTCGTCGTCGTCGTCGTCGTCGTCGTCGTCGTCGTCGTCGTCGTCGTCGTCGTCGTCGTCGTCGTCGTCGTCGTCGTCGTCGTCGTCGTCGTCGTCGTCGTCGTCGTCGTCGTCGTCGTCGTCGTCGTCGTCGTCGTCGTCGTCGTCGTCGTCGTCGTCGTCGTCGTCGTCGTCGTCGTCGTCGTCGTCGTCGTCGTCGTCGTCGTCGTCGTCGTCGTCGTCGTCGTCGTCGTCGTCGTCGTCGTCGTCGTCGTCGTCGTCGTCGTCGTCGTCGTCGTCGTCGTCGTCGTCGTCGTCGTCGTCGTCGTCGTCGTCGTCGTCGTCGTCGTCGTCGTCGTCGTCGTCGTCGTCGTCGTCGTCGTCGTCGTCGTCGTCGTCGTCGTCGTCGTCGTCGTCGTCGTCGTCGTCGTCGTCGTCGTCGTCGTCGTCGTCGTCGTCGTCGTCGTCGTCGTCGTCGTCGTCGTCGTCGTCGTCGTCGTCGTCGTCGTCGTCGTCGTCGTCGTCGTCGTCGTCGTCGTCGTCGTCGTCGTCGTCGTCGTCGTCGTCGTCGTCGTCGTCGTCGTCGTCGTCGTCGTCGTCGTCGTCGTCGTCGTCGTCGTCGTCGTCGTCGTCGTCGTCGTCGTCGTCGTCGTCGTCGTCGTCGTCGTCGTCGTCGTCGTCGTCGTCGTCGTCGTCGTCGTCGTCGTCGTCGTCGTCGTCGTCGTCGTCGTCGTCGTCGTCGTCGTCGTCGTCGTCGTCGTCGTCGTCGTCGTCGTCGTCGTCGTCGTCGTCGTCGTCGTCGTCGTCGTCGTCGTCGTCGTCGTCGTCGTCGTCGTCGTCGTCGTCGTCGTCGTCGTCGTCGTCGTCGTCGTCGTCGTCGTCGTCGTCGTCGTCGTCGTCGTCGTCGTCGTCGTCGTCGTCGTCGTCGTCGTCGTCGTCGTCGTCGTCGTCGTCGTCGTCGTCGTCGTCGTCGTCGTCGTCGTCGTCGTCGTCGTCGTCGTCGTCGTCGTCGTCGTCGTCGTCGTCGTCGTCGTCGTCGTCGTCGTCGTCGTCGTCGTCGTCGTCGTCGTCGTCGTCGTCGTCGTCGTCGTCGTCGTCGTCGTCGTCGTCGTCGTCGTCGTCGTCGTCGTCGTCGTCGTCGTCGTCGTCGTCGTCGTCGTCGTCGTCGTCGTCGTCGTCGTCGTCGTCGTCGTCGTCGTCGTCGTCGTCGTCGTCGTCGTCGTCGTCGTCGTCGTCGTCGTCGTCGTCGTCGTCGTCGTCGTCGTCGTCGTCGTCGTCGTCGTCGTCGTCGTCGTCGTCGTCGTCGTCGTCGTCGTCGTCGTCGTCGTCGTCGTCGTCGTCGTCGTCGTCGTCGTCGTCGTCGTCGTCGTCGTCGTCGTCGTCGTCGTCGTCGTCGTCGTCGTCGTCGTCGTCGTCGTCGTCGTCGTCGTCGTCGTCGTCGTCGTCGTCGTCGTCGTCGTCGTCGTCGTCGTCGTCGTCGTCGTCGTCGTCGTCGTCGTCGTCGTCGTCGTCGTCGTCGTCGTCGTCGTCGTCGTCGTCGTCGTCGTCGTCGTCGTCGTCGTCGTCGTCGTCGTCGTCGTCGTCGTCGTCGTCGTCGTCGTCGTCGTCGTCGTCGTCGTCGTCGTCGTCGTCGTCGTCGTCGTCGTCGTCGTCGTCGTCGTCGTCGTCGTCGTCGTCGTCGTCGTCGTCGTCGTCGTCGTCGTCGTCGTCGTCGTCGTCGTCGTCGTCGTCGTCGTCGTCGTCGTCGTCGTCGTCGTCGTCGTCGTCGTCGTCGTCGTCGTCGTCGTCGTCGTCGTCGTCGTCGTCGTCGTCGTCGTCGTCGTCGTCGTCGTCGTCGTCGTCGTCGTCGTCGTCGTCGTCGTCGTCGTCGTCGTCGTCGTCGTCGTCGTCGTCGTCGTCGTCGTCGTCGTCGTCGTCGTCGTCGTCGTCGTCGTCGTCGTCGTCGTCGTCGTCGTCGTCGTCGTCGTCGTCGTCGTCGTCGTCGTCGTCGTCGTCGTCGTCGTCGTCGTCGTCGTCGTCGTCGTCGTCGTCGTCGTCGTCGTCGTCGTCGTCGTCGTCGTCGTCGTCGTCGTCGTCGTCGTCGTCGTCGTCGTCGTCGTCGTCGTCGTCGTCGTCGTCGTCGTCGTCGTCGTCGTCGTCGTCGTCGTCGTCGTCGTCGTCGTCGTCGTCGTCGTCGTCGTCGTCGTCGTCGTCGTCGTCGTCGTCGTCGTCGTCGTCGTCGTCGTCGTCGTCGTCGTCGTCGTCGTCGTCGTCGTCGTCGTCGTCGTCGTCGTCGTCGTCGTCGTCGTCGTCGTCGTCGTCGTCGTCGTCGTCGTCGTCGTCGTCGTCGTCGTCGTCGTCGTCGTCGTCGTCGTCGTCGTCGTCGTCGTCGTCGTCGTCGTCGTCGTCGTCGTCGTCGTCGTCGTCGTCGTCGTCGTCGTCGTCGTCGTCGTCGTCGTCGTCGTCGTCGTCGTCGTCGTCGTCGTCGTCGTCGTCGTCGTCGTCGTCGTCGTCGTCGTCGTCGTCGTCGTCGTCGTCGTCGTCGTCGTCGTCGTCGTCGTCGTCGTCGTCGTCGTCGTCGTCGTCGTCGTCGTCGTCGTCGTCGTCGTCGTCGTCGTCGTCGTCGTCGTCGTCGTCGTCGTCGTCGTCGTCGTCGTCGTCGTCGTCGTCGTCGTCGTCGTCGTCGTCGTCGTCGTCGTCGTCGTCGTCGTCGTCGTCGTCGTCGTCGTCGTCGTCGTCGTCGTCGTCGTCGTCGTCGTCGTCGTCGTCGTCGTCGTCGTCGTCGTCGTCGTCGTCGTCGTCGTCGTCGTCGTCGTCGTCGTCGTCGTCGTCGTCGTCGTCGTCGTCGTCGTCGTCGTCGTCGTCGTCGTCGTCGTCGTCGTCGTCGTCGTCGTCGTCGTCGTCGTCGTCGTCGTCGTCGTCGTCGTCGTCGTCGTCGTCGTCGTCGTCGTCGTCGTCGTCGTCGTCGTCGTCGTCGTCGTCGTCGTCGTCGTCGTCGTCGTCGTCGTCGTCGTCGTCGTCGTCGTCGTCGTCGTCGTCGTCGTCGTCGTCGTCGTCGTCGTCGTCGTCGTCGTCGTCGTCGTCGTCGTCGTCGTCGTCGTCGTCGTCGTCGTCGTCGTCGTCGTCGTCGTCGTCGTCGTCGTCGTCGTCGTCGTCGTCGTCGTCGTCGTCGTCGTCGTCGTCGTCGTCGTCGTCGTCGTCGTCGTCGTCGTCGTCGTCGTCGTCGTCGTCGTCGTCGTCGTCGTCGTCGTCGTCGTCGTCGTCGTCGTCGTCGTCGTCGTCGTCGTCGTCGTCGTCGTCGTCGTCGTCGTCGTCGTCGTCGTCGTCGTCGTCGTCGTCGTCGTCGTCGTCGTCGTCGTCGTCGTCGTCGTCGTCGTCGTCGTCGTCGTCGTCGTCGTCGTCGTCGTCGTCGTCGTCGTCGTCGTCGTCGTCGTCGTCGTCGTCGTCGTCGTCGTCGTCGTCGTCGTCGTCGTCGTCGTCGTCGTCGTCGTCGTCGTCGTCGTCGTCGTCGTCGTCGTCGTCGTCGTCGTCGTCGTCGTCGTCGTCGTCGTCGTCGTCGTCGTCGTCGTCGTCGTCGTCGTCGTCGTCGTCGTCGTCGTCGTCGTCGTCGTCGTCGTCGTCGTCGTCGTCGTCGTCGTCGTCGTCGTCGTCGTCGTCGTCGTCGTCGTCGTCGTCGTCGTCGTCGTCGTCGTCGTCGTCGTCGTCGTCGTCGTCGTCGTCGTCGTCGTCGTCGTCGTCGTCGTCGTCGTCGTCGTCGTCTCGTCGTCGTCGTCGTCGTCGTCGTCGTCGTCGTCGTCGTCGTCGTCGTCGTCGTCGTCGTCGTCGTCGTCGTCGTCGTCGTCGTCGTCGTCGTCGTCGTCGTCGTCGTCGTCGTCGTCGTCGTCGTCGTCGTCGTCGTCGTCGTCGTCGTCGTCGTCGTCGTCGTCGTCGTCGTCGTCGTCGTCGTCGTCGTCGTCGTCGTCGTCGTCGTCGTCGTCGTCGTCGTCGTCGTCGTCGTCGTCGTCGTCGTCGTCGTCGTCGTCGTCGTCGTCGTCGTCGTCGTCGTCGTCGTCGTCGTCGTCGTCGTCGTCGTCGTCGTCGTCGTCGTCGTCGTCGTCGTCGTCGTCGTCGTCGTCGTCGTCGTCGTCGTCGTCGTCGTCGTCGTCGTCGTCGTCGTCGTCGTCGTCGTCGTCGTCGTCGTCGTCGTCGTCGTCGTCGTCGTCGTCGTCGTCGTCGTCGTCGTCGTCGTCGTCGTCGTCGTCGTCGTCGTCGTCGTCGTCGTCGTCGTCGTCGTCGTCGTCGTCGTCGTCGTCGTCGTCGTCGTCGTCGTCGTCGTCGTCGTCGTCGTCGTCGTCGTCGTCGTCGTCGTCGTCGTCGTCGTCGTCGTCGTCGTCGTCGTCGTCGTCGTCGTCGTCGTCGTCGTCGTCGTCGTCGTCGTCGTCGTCGTCGTCGTCGTCGTCGTCGTCGTCGTCGTCGTCGTCGTCGTCGTCGTCGTCGTCGTCGTCGTCGTCGTCGTCGTCGTCGTCGTCGTCGTCGTCGTCGTCGTCGTCGTCGTCGTCGTCGTCGTCGTCGTCGTCGTCGTCGTCGTCGTCGTCGTCGTCGTCGTCGTCGTCGTCGTCGTCGTCGTCGTCGTCGTCGTCGTCGTCGTCGTCGTCGTCGTCGTCGTCGTCGTCGTCGTCGTCGTCGTCGTCGTCGTCGTCGTCGTCGTCGTCGTCGTCGTCGTCGTCGTCGTCGTCGTCGTCGTCGTCGTCGTCGTCGTCGTCGTCGTCGTCGTCGTCGTCGTCGTCGTCGTCGTCGTCGTCGTCGTCGTCGTCGTCGTCGTCGTCGTCGTCGTCGTCGTCGTCGTCGTCGTCGTCGTCGTCGTCGTCGTCGTCGTCGTCGTCGTCGTCGTCGTCGTCGTCGTCGTCGTCGTCGTCGTCGTCGTCGTCGTCGTCGTCGTCGTCGTCGTCGTCGTCGTCGTCGTCGTCGTCGTCGTCGTCGTCGTCGTCGTCGTCGTCGTCGTCGTCGTCGTCGTCGTCGTCGTCGTCGTCGTCGTCGTCGTCGTCGTCGTCGTCGTCGTCGTCGTCGTCGTCGTCGTCGTCGTCGTCGTCGTCGTCGTCGTCGTCGTCGTCGTCGTCGTCGTCGTCGTCGTCGTCGTCGTCGTCGTCGTCGTCGTCGTCGTCGTCGTCGTCGTCGTCGTCGTCGTCGTCGTCGTCGTCGTCGTCGTCGTCGTCGTCGTCGTCGTCGTCGTCGTCGTCGTCGTCGTCGTCGTCGTCGTCGTCGTCGTCGTCGTCGTCGTCGTCGTCGTCGTCGTCGTCGTCGTCGTCGTCGTCGTCGTCGTCGTCGTCGTCGTCGTCGTCGTCGTCGTCGTCGTCGTCGTCGTCGTCGTCGTCGTCGTCGTCGTCGTCGTCGTCGTCGTCGTCGTCGTCGTCGTCGTCGTCGTCGTCGTCGTCGTCGTCGTCGTCGTCGTCGTCGTCGTCGTCGTCGTCGTCGTCGTCGTCGTCGTCGTCGTCGTCGTCGTCGTCGTCGTCGTCGTCGTCGTCGTCGTCGTCGTCGTCGTCGTCGTCGTCGTCGTCGTCGTCGTCGTCGTCGTCGTCGTCGTCGTCGTCGTCGTCGTCGTCGTCGTCGTCGTCGTCGTCGTCGTCGTCGTCGTCGTCGTCGTCGTCGTCGTCGTCGTCGTCGTCGTCGTCGTCGTCGTCGTCGTCGTCGTCGTCGTCGTCGTCGTCGTCGTCGTCGTCGTCGTCGTCGTCGTCGTCGTCGTCGTCGTCGTCGTCGTCGTCGTCGTCGTCGTCGTCGTCGTCGTCGTCGTCGTCGTCGTCGTCGTCGTCGTCGTCGTCGTCGTCGTCGTCGTCGTCGTCGTCGTCGTCGTCGTCGTCGTCGTCGTCGTCGTCGTCGTCGTCGTCGTCGTCGTCGTCGTCGTCGTCGTCGTCGTCGTCGTCGTCGTCGTCGTCGTCGTCGTCGTCGTCAGTCGTCGTCGTCGTCGTCGTCGTCGTCGTCGTCGTCGTCGTCGTCGTCGTCGTCGTCGTCGTCGTCGTCGTCGTCGTCGTCGTCGTCGTCGTCGTCGTCGTCGTCGTCGTCGTCGTCGTCGTCGTCGTCGTCGTCGTCGTCGTCGTCGTCGTCGTCGTCGTCGTCGTCGTCGTCGTCGTCGTCGTCGTCGTCGTCGTCGTCGTCGTCGTCGTCGTCGTCGTCGTCGTCGTCGTCGTCGTCGTCGTCGTCGTCGTCGTCGTCGTCGTCGTCGTCGTCGTCGTCGTCGTCGTCGTCGTCGTCGTCGTCGTCGTCGTCGTCGTCGTCGTCGTCGTCGTCGTCGTCGTCGTCGTCGTCGTCGTCGTCGTCGTCGTCGTCGTCGTCGTCGTCGTCGTCGTCGTCGTCGTCGTCGTCGTCGTCGTCGTCGTCGTCGTCGTCGTCGTCGTCGTCGTCGTCGTCGTCGTCGTCGTCGTCGTCGTCGTCGTCGTCGTCGTCGTCGTCGTCGTCGTCGTCGTCGTCGTCGTCGTCGTCGTCGTCGTCGTCGTCGTCGTCGTCGTCGTCGTCGTCGTCGTCGTCGTCGTCGTCGTCGTCGTCGTCGTCGTCGTCGTCGTCGTCGTCGTCGTCGTCGTCGTCGTCGTCGTCGTCGTCGTCGTCGTCGTCGTCGTCGTCGTCGTCGTCGTCGTCGTCGTCGTCGTCGTCGTCGTCGTCGTCGTCGTCGTCGTCGTCGTCGTCGTCGTCGTCGTCGTCGTCGTCGTCGTCGTCGTCGTCGTCGTCGTCGTCGTCGTCGTCGTCGTCGTCGTCGTCGTCGTCGTCGTCGTCGTCGTCGTCGTCGTCGTCGTCGTCGTCGTCGTCGTCGTCGTCGTCGTCGTCGTCGTCGTCGTCGTCGTCGTCGTCGTCGTCGTCGTCGTCGTCGTCGTCGTCGTCGTCGTCGTCGTCGTCGTCGTCGTCGTCGTCGTCGTCGTCGTCGTCGTCGTCGTCGTCGTCGTCGTCGTCGTCGTCGTCGTCGTCGTCGTCGTCGTCGTCGTCGTCGTCGTCGTCGTCGTCGTCGTCGTCGTCGTCGTCGTCGTCGTCGTCGTCGTCGTCGTCGTCGTCGTCGTCGTCGTCGTCGTCGTCGTCGTCGTCGTCGTCGTCGTCGTCGTCGTCGTCGTCGTCGTCGTCGTCGTCGTCGTCGTCGTCGTCGTCGTCGTCGTCGTCGTCGTCGTCGTCGTCGTCGTCGTCGTCGTCGTCGTCGTCGTCGTCGTCGTCGTCGTCGTCGTCGTCGTCGTCGTCGTCGTCGTCGTCGTCGTCGTCGTCGTCGTCGTCGTCGTCGTCGTCGTCGTCGTCGTCGTCGTCGTCGTCGTC